>VWZI01007323.1:353613-388978 GCA_013396835.1 Psilopogon haemacephalus
CCAAGATCATCAAGTCCAATCTATCACTCAGCCGTATCCAATGGTACTAAGTGCCTCACCCAGTCTTTTCTTGAACACCTCCAGGGATGACAACTCCACCACCTCCCTGGGCAGCCCATTCCAATGCCAATCACTCTCTCTGTGAAGAACTTCCTTCTAATATCCAGCCTATACATCCCCTGGCACAACTTGAGACTGTCCCCCCTTGTTCTGCTGCTGGTTGCCTGAGAGAAGAGACCAACCCCCACCTGGCTACAACCTCCCTTTCAGTAGTTGTAGACAGCAATGAGGTCACTCCTGGGCCTCCTCTTCTCCAGGCTAGACAACCTCAGCCCCCTCAGTCTCTCCTCAAAGGGCTGTGCTCCAGGCCCCTCACCAGCTTTGTCACCCTTCTCTGGACACATTCCAATACCTCAACATCTCTCTTGAATTGAGGGGACCAGAACTGGACACAGTACTCAAGGTGTGTCCTGACCAGTGCTGAGTACAGGGGAAGGATAACCTCCCTTGTCCTGCTGGCCACCATTCCTGCTCTCCCTGCTGTGGGTGCCTCCGGTTTTAATCTGCTTGAGCCCTAAAGATGGTAGGTAGAAAAGAGTTTCACAGATATTCTTTTACTCTGCAGAAACCATTCCTGGGGTGGCCTGATGCTGATCCCAGGCATCGGTTTCCCCCAGTGTGTTGCCAGGCTGAGATGACGAATCTCTCTGCAATAAACAGCCAATTCTTCTTTTGAATGTTTATCTATCTGTGGCAGTTGCCTGAAAGATTTATTTCTTATTTGGATGCCACCACACAGCAGCTATGTTGGAATATGCAGTGACTGGATGCACCTTCTTTTCCCCTCATTCTTGCCAATGAGTTAAACCCACACCATCTCCTGATCCACAAATTGCTCTGTCAGATGTAATGATTTTTATCCCAGCTTTTAATTTGCTTAACATGTCAAGGCTGGTGCCAGATTCACTCCTGTGCTAATTCTCAGCCAATAGCTCCTGCTCAGGCAAAGTGGGTGTAAATTAATAATCTTCCTGGTCAACTTGCTGGGACACTCAGTAGATCTGAGGCATCTGAGGGAAGCAGGCTCAGGGTTTGATTTTCTGCACAAATTCATCTCCTACACACTGTCAAATGATACAGCCAGGACCACAGTAGGATGGAGTCTGGTCTTGTTGGCAAATCTGCTGTGTATGGGTTGCATTAAGCATGGGAGAATGATGCACGCTTTGGCAGATGAAAGCCTAGTTCATGGGAAAAAAACCTTTTCTCTCTGGAGAGGTGAAGGAAGGTTTCTTCCAGGGGCTAGTTGTATACACAGAGCTTAAGCTTTGCACTTCATCATGTTCTTTAAAGGCTCCCCAGGGAGAGATATGGGACCAGTCTTTAAGGGGCATTTATAGGAACAGGGTAGCTGACTGATATTCACTGTTATTCCTTCTTTCTCCAGAGATTTTGACTGCAAAACAGGCATCTGTGTTCAAGGCTGCCATCTTGGACACATCAGGGTTAGTGCTGTGCTATGGCCACCAAAAGAAACCATGGTGTCTTTTTCTGATGACTTCTGCTCCAGGAAGTCAGGTCTTTTGTCACCACTGGGCTGTGAGTGCACAAATCAAGGGTCCAGGGAATGCAAAATATTACATTAGGCAGGACAAATACTTAACCCATGTGTGTATTTCAGGTCCTTCAGTGAGGTGTTCTCTCTTCAGAAGTGGACCTAGGTGAACCTCATGAGGTTCAAGAAAGGCCAAGTGCAAGGTCCTGTGCCCAGACTGAGCCAATCCCTGATACCAATATGGGCTGAGAGATGAAGTGACTTGGAGGCACTGCTGGATGAAAAGCTGCACATGAGCTGGCAAAGTCTGCTTACAGCCTAGACTGAACCATGTCCTGAGTTGCATTCAAAGCTGCATGGGCAGAAGGTGTAGGGAAGGGATTCTGCTCTGTTCTGCTGAGATTCCACCTGCAGTGCTGGTTCCTGCTCTGGAGTCCTCAGCACAGGATAGACAAGGACCTGTTGGTGCGGGTTGAGAGGAGGCTACAAAAAAAGCCCAGAGGGCTGGAACACCTTTGCTGTGAGGACAGGTAGGGAAAGTGGGGGCGATCAGCCTAGAGAAAAGAAGGCTCTGGGGAGACCTTATGGGCTTTCAGTACTTAAAGGAGCCTATAAGAAAGATGCAGACAATCTTTTTACATAACCTGTTGTGATAGGACAAGGAGTGGTGCTTCTTAATGAAAAGAAGGAAGATTTAGACTAGATGTAAGGATGACTGTTTTAATGATTAGAGTGATTGTGATGGTTTGGGAGAAATCACCCAGACTAGACTCAGCCAAATGGAAGTTAAAGAATGAAGCTTTATATTTACAGCTCAGCACAATATACAAGCAGATATTTACCATATATTTCAAATATTTACAGGTATATACATTAAAAAGGTAATACAGTGGCACAATACCCCTCCCAGAGATCGGAGTCTCCATGAGGAGTTCCCAACCACCCTACCACCTTCCCCCCACCCACCAATCTTATCCTAGAATCTGCCTTACATGTAAGCTGATTTAGGAGGATTGGCAAGGTGGGTTAAAAGCAGAACGGATTAGTTGGGTTACACGGATCCAGCTAGAAGGCAGGGACAGGGAGAGACCAACAACTAGAGCTCAGACCAGAGTGACTCTGTCTTATCTATGTTTATGCCCTTGCTCTTGTACATCTCAGCAAGCCTATGAGTGAAGCAGACATCACCATTGTTTTCTTTCCACAACCTATTCCTCTTATTAAACCTAATGTGGTGGTTTAAGCAGTTACCTGCCTGCCCCCCACCTTTTGATATAAGCCCCGGCTAGGACTCAGAAACACTGGAAATTAATAAATGAAGCTTTATATCTACAGCAATGCACAATATACAAGCAGATATTTACAAGGTATAACAGATATTTACAGATATATACAATGAAAAGGTAATGCAGAAACACCACAGCCCTCCCAGAGACCAAAATCCCCAAGAGGGGTAACCAACCACCCCTACCACCTCTCCCCCCTTCCCCAATCTTATCTCACCACCTGTTGATGTTGCAGATAAGCTGAGGTAGATCGTCCAGGGGAAGAAGTTAGTAGTATTACTGAGAATTAGCTACCAAGGCAGAGAGACAAAGGAGACCATGCAAGAGAAGCAGCCACAGCTCAGAGCAGTCTGAAACCGTCTGTCTTATCTATATTTTGGTTACAATACTTAAAAACACTTTTTTTTCTTTCTCAGTAAAGCTCTGGGTGAAGTGACATACTGTGTTTTCCCCTCTCAGCCAATAGTCTAATTTCTCACTCAAATTCTCCAATTAGCTCAAAGCAGCACACTTAATTTATCTTATTAAACCTAATTTCTCTTATTAAAATATTCCAATTAGCTTCAAACCACCACTGACCAAGGTTTCCCAGAGAGGTGGTAGATTCCCTATCACTGGAAACATTGTGGGCCAGGCTGTTTGTGGGTTTAAGCAGCCTGATCTAATTGAACATTTCTCTGACCATGGCAGGGGGGTGGACAAGATGATCTTTAAAGTTCTCTTCCAACTGAAACCATTCTACAATTATTTACCTACTGTGTCTAGTGGCTCTGGGTGTAAGAGCCAGAGGAATCTATGCCTGTTGGACATGACTTGCTGAGGAGCACAGCATTACACACACTCAGCAGCCATCACATTAATTATGTTTGTACTAACCAGACACTTCCAGCATTCAGAATTTGAGGTGTGGGAATGCTGCTGGCTGTTCAATCCTTATAACAAAATTCCTATAGCTCCAGGAACTCTTTTTTTTGTTTTGTTTTGTTCTGTTTTTTTGAAGACCTGTGGTGACATTTTCTCTAATGGGGTTATAGTTGTACATCTCCTGATGAAAATCATCCAGCAGCATCAGAGCAATATGATCACTAAGGGACTTCAAACAAGCTAAAGAATCTTTCACCCTGGGTTTGGGCGGTTGGAAGGGGATTTTTACAGTGGGAATGTGGCAAAGGCTGCCCTCCCGTGGCAGTTGTACCGAAGGATCCTTTTCCTAACATCTGCCTTTCTCAACCTCAAGGGATTCCCACGGAAAGGCAAACTCTGGAGAGGGGATTCCCGGGGTCACACTTGCATTTAGACCAGAGGCACTGGGGACTGAAGTGCTGAGTGAAGGGATATCCTTTTCCCAAACGCAACACAGCTGATCTCTAGAAATAAATAAACCTCCAGCTTAGTGTTAGTCCAAGCCCTCTCCCAAAAGAAACCAAACCACAAACCAAAACATTGAAACCAAACCACAAACCAAACTATTGGAGGCATTTACAATGTGGAGCAAGATCACATCTCAGTAAAGTGCCTGTCATGGAGAACTTGTTTGTATCACAGGTATCACCTCATATTCTAAAAGGACACCTGTGAAGCTTCTGCCTTGTTATTATCTTGTTATGTCCTGGTGTACCAGGTGTCCAGCCTGGCTCAGGTTTGTCAGCAGGCTGCCAGAGGACCTGTCAGGACTCTGGTACCATTTTATTCTCTGTCTCTGGAATGAGGTAGGGCTCAGTCTCTTCTCCCCAAGTAACAAGCAGCACAAGAGGAAACAAACTCATATTGCCCCAAGGAAGGTTTAGGCTGAGTATTAGGGATAACTTCTTCAGTAAAAGGGTTGTCATGTCCTGGAAGAGGCTGCTCAGAGAAGTGGTGGAGTCCCCATCACTGGAGGCATTTGTAAATGTGGCACTTGGGGACATGATTTGTTTGTTGGCTTGACAGTCCAGGGTCTCCAGTTAGACTTGATAATCATAAAGATCTTTTTCCGCCTACATAATTCTGTGGTGCTGTGACTCTCCAGCTGTTGGACTTGCTTTCAGGACTTTTTATTTTCCCCCTGCACCTCCTAAGAAATGTTAAACTGCATGTCCATTCATTCCAACAGTAGATGGAATTACTCTAGGGGGACCTGTAAGGTCCTGCACCTTGGTTGGTATAATCCCAAGCACAAATCCAGGCTGAGTGGAGAGTGGCTGGAGAGCAGCCCTGAGGAAAAGACCCTGGGGGTCTGGGTAGATGAGAAGCTCAACATGAGCCAACAGTGTGCATATGTGGCCCAGACAGCAACTGTGTGCTGGGCTGCATTAAGAGCAGCATGGCCAGCAGGGCAAGGGAGGGGATTCTCCCCCCTTTACTCTGCTGTCCTCAGACCCCACCTGCAGTACTGTGTACAGTTCTGGAGCCCCCAACACAAGAAGGACATGGAACTGTTGGAGAGAGTCCAGAGGAGGGCCACGAAAATGATCAGAGGATTGGAGCACCTCTGCTATGAGCACAGGCTGAAGGAGTTGGGGCTTTTCAGCCTGGAGAAGCGAAGGCTTCGAGGAGACCTTATAGTAACCCTCCAGTATCTGAAGGGGGCCTACAGGAAGGCTGGGGAGGGACTGTTCACAAGGTCTTGTAATGACAGGATGAAGGGGAATGGGTTTAAACTGGCAGAGGGGAGATTTAAACTGGATGTTAGGAGAAAGTTCTTCACAGTGAGGGTGGTGAGATATTGGCAGAGGTTGCCCAGGGACGTTGTGTCTGCTCCCTCCCTGGAAGTGTTCAAGGCCAGGCTGAATGAGGTCTTGAGCTTTTTGATCTAGTGGGAGATGTCCCTGCCTATGATGGGGGGTTGGAACTGGATGATCTTTGAGCTCTCTTCCAATTTAAACCAGTCTATGATTCTATGACCTTATAGCTGCCTTCCAGTACCTCCAGAAAGGCTGGAGAGGGACTTTTCTCAAGGGTGTCTAGCAACAACACAAGAGGCAATGGTTTTTAGTTGAGAAAGAGTAGGTTCAGACTGGATCTTAGGAAGAAGTTCCTCAGAATGATGTTGATGAGACTGAAATAAGTTGCCCAGGGAGGTTGAGGATGTCCCCTTCCTGGAAGTATACAATGCCAGGACAGACAGATGTCCTAAGACATCTCTTCTGGGACATGGAGAGTTGTGCTCTATACCCATCTCTCTTGGACTACAAAGAAACCCTGAAGTAAAGCACAGTTGTCCTTCAACTGGTGCTTTTGAGATGTCATAAACTGTTTTGTTGGTTTTTTCTTCATTTAAACTTGCAGATGACATGAGAAACCATCTGTACTTCTGTGCCCAGCTCTAGAGTCCTCAGCACATGAAAGACATGAACTTGTTTGAGCAGTTCCAGAGGAGGCCATAAAAAACGATCAGAGGGGTAAAATTCCTTTTCTGTGAAGGACAGGCTCAGAGAGTTGGGGTTGTTCAGCCTGGAGAACAGAGGGCTCTGGAGAAACCTTATTTTGACCTTCCAGTATTTAAAGGGGCTTGTAAGAAAGTTGAGGAGAATTGTTTTAGAAGGGTCTGTTGTGCAAGGCCAAGGGGTGATGGTTTTAAACTAAAAGAGGGGAAATTTAGACTAGATTTGAGGAACAAACATTTTACACCGAGGATGATGAAACACTGGCCCAGGTTGATCAGAGAGGAAGTAGAAACTCAATTGTTGAAAAGATTCAAGGTCACATTGGATACAACTTCTGATCTGGTTGGCAATGTCTCTGCAATGGGTTGGATTATATGACCTTTAAAGGTCCCTTCAATCCAAAACAGATTTCAGAAACACACAAAGCTCCTGTAGGTCTGTGAGACCCAAGAAAATGTTTTGAATATGCATTGCTGCCTAAACAATATTGAGACATTGAGATTCAGTCCACAAATGGAGATACTCATGATGTCTCCATGCTCGCCATCAAGGTGTCTCCATGTCATCTGAGTATGTTCTGTTACTCTCAGAGGAGGTTCAGATAATGCAGATGGTGGGGATGGGGAGGACTGAGCTCACTATCAACATCAGTGTTTGATCAGATGAATCTCACTTGACCCTTCTGAATCACAGATTTTCAGGGGTTGTAAAGAGAGCTCACATGAAGATGCCTCTAAATGGACACACATGTTTATGTCTTTATCTGTGTGTTTAACAGCCCTCCCCTAAAGCCTGGTGAGGTAAAGCCCACCAATTTTGGTGTATTCAAAAGATTAAGATGCATACTTGAGGAGCCTGAAACTAAACCAGAGGACTTAAACCAGCTTCAGTTTGTGTGTGGGACAATGTGTTGGTTTGATCTAATTGGAGAATTTGAGTGAGAAATTAGACTATTGGCTGAGTGAGGGAAACACAGTATGGCACTCGACCCAGAGCTCTACTGAGAAAGAAAAAAAAATGTTTTTAAGAACTGTACCTAAAACACTAGATATCAGATGGTTTCTGACCACTCTGGCTGCGGCTGCTCCTCTTGCATGGTCTCCTTTCCCTTTGCCTTGGTAGCTAATTCTCAGTAAAACTACTAACTTCTTTCCTGCCACTAACCCCCCTGACCGATCTAATTCAGCTTATCTGCAGCTTCAACAGGTGGTGAGATAAGACTGGGGAAAGGGGAAAAGGTGGTAGTGGGTGTTTGGTTACCCCTCTTGTGGGGATTTTGGTCTCTGGGAGGGCTGTGGTGTCTGTATTGCCTTTTCATTGTATATATCTGTAAATATCTGTTATATCTTGTAAATATTTGCTTGTATATTGTGCATTGCTGTAAATATAAAGCTTCATTTATTAACTTCCAGTGTTCTTGAGTCCTAGCTGGGGTTTATAAAAGGTGAGGGGGCAGGTGACTGCTAAACCACCACAGACAAACATACCTGCACGGATAGATGCTGTGTCTGTGAGATGCAACTTCCCTCTATAGATAACAGTCACTTTGCCCTTGCTAGCTCCTTCCTGCCCAGGTGCAGACTGCTTTTCCCATCAGACAGGGCAATGGGGGGTAAACTCTGCATCTCTGACAACATTCAGCATCTCCCAAGGGGAGCACATAGCTGAGTTTGTTGCAAATAGAGTAGTTTCTGTTGGAAGTGGCCTTTAAAGGTCATCTACCCCCTGCAATAAGCAGGGACATCTTCAACTAGATCAGGTTACTCAGAACCCCATCAAGCCTGACCTAGAATGTCTCCAGGGATGGGGCCTCCACCACCTCTCTGAGCAACCTGTTCCAGTATTTCACTACCCTCATTGTAAAGAACTTCCTCTTAATGTCCTGTGTTGGTTTGAGCTAATTGGAGAATTTGAGTGAGAAATTAGACTATTGGCTGAGAGACAGTTAAACACAGTGTCACTTCACCGAGTTTCACTGACAAAGGGGAAAAAAAGTTGTTTTTAAGAAGTGTTCTCAAAACAACCAGATAGGCAGTTTGCTTCTGTCTGTGTCTGGCGGCGGCTGCTTCTCTGGCCTGATCCCTCTTTGTCTTTCTGTCTTTTGGCTAGTTCAGAGTAAAATCACTAAAAATTACTAATTCCTTCCTGCCACTAATATCTCTGGCCGATCTTCAGCTTATCTGCAGCATCAACAGGTGGTGAGGTAAAGCTGGGGAAAGGGGGGAAAAGTGGTAGGGGGAGTTTGTTTACCCTCTCTTGGGGATTTTGGTCTCTGGGAGGGGTGTGGTGTCTGTATTACTTTTTTACTGTATATATCTGTAAATATCTGTTATATCTTGTAAATATCTGCTTGTATATTGTGCATTGCTGTAAATAGAAAGCTTCATTTATTAACTTCCAGTGTTTTTTCTGAGTTTTAGCCTGGGTTTATAAAGGCGGGGGGGCAGGTAACTGCTAACCCACTACATGTCCAATCTACATTTACCATGCTCTAGTTTAAAACCACTGCCCCTTGTCCTTTCACAACAGGCTCTGCTAAAAGGTCTGTCCCCATCTTTCTCATAGGCACTTTTAAGTATTGAAAGGCTACGTTAACGTCTCCTAGGAACCTTTTGCAGGCTAAACAACTCCACCTGGCCCAGTTTGTCTTCATAGGAGAGGTGCTCCAGGCCTCTGAACATTTTTGTGGCCCTTCTCTTGACCCACTCCAACAGGGCCCTGCCCTTCCTGTCTTGAGGGCTCCAGATCAGGACACAGTACTCCAGGTGGGGTTTCATCAGAGCAGAGTAGAGTGGCAGAATCACTTCTCTGGACCTTCTGCCCACTGTTCTTTTGATGCAGCCCAGAAAGTGGCTTGCCTTTGGGCTGCAAGTGCACATTACTGGCCCATGTTCAGCTTCTCAGCTTCTTATTCATCTGTACCCCCAAGTCCTTTTCTGCAGAACTGCTTTCAATCTCATCATCCCCCAAACTGTATTGATAGTGAGGATTGACCTAACCTAGGTACAGAACCTTGCACTCCATCTTATTAAACCTCATGTCTCCAGATGAGTGTGTGTGGGTTTATGTTCTTATGTCCTTAGCTTTCCCTGCTAGCTGCAAAACCATGATTAAGAGTTCAAACAGATCATCATGGAGAGCCCCTTACAGAGCTGCAGGCTTTCTCCAGTCTCATGCTCCCAGCACTTGCTGTGTCTCTATTAATAAGAGAGAGGGGATTGCATCATGTGGTCCTTAAGTGTTGCTGAGGAGAAGGCTTTCTCTGCTGTGCAAACTGAGCTTTGATTCTTGGTGCGATCCTGCACACTGGGAGCTTTGCACTGCGGTGTGCAGCCAGCTGAGGGCAGGAGAAGACCATGCTTTAGGTGAATGTGTGCATGTATTTGTCAAGGAGGAGGGGGAGAGGGGGGGAAGAAGCAGGCCTTGAGCACTCCTCCTGCAGCAATCCTTCCTCTTTGAGAGCTCCATGACTGAGACTGAAGAAGGCCTTGAAGAAAGCTGAGATGGAAGGTGATGGTGTTCGACACTCCAGAGCTGGAATGATGGAATCATAGAATGGTTTAGATAGAAGATGCTTTAAGTCCTTGAGTTCAACAGTTACCCCAACACAGCCAGGTCTGTCACTAAACCATGTATCTCAGCACCACATCTACAGATTTCTGAAGTCCCTCTGAGGATGGTGATTCCACCACTTCCCTGGGCAGATTGTTCCTGAACACAGGTGCTGAAATTTTTGCACTATACCAGTCCCAAGTATGAAGAGAATTCCCTATGAGTCACTTTGGCCCTTGACTGGAGCAACTTCCTCATGGACTTAGACTGGTGATGGGACCACCATACCCCAGCAGCTGATGTATAATGAGCTCCCAACAGGCAGCCAGATAGGAAATGATCATAGAATCATAGTACACTTTGGGATGGAAGGGATCTTCATTGGCCATTTAGTCCAACACCCCTGCAGGGAGCAGGCACATATCTCACTAGGTCAGGTTGCTATCCAACATGTTTCCAGGGATGAGTTTTCAACTATGTATTTTCTTTCTGTTGGAAGGTTGTTGTCCAGACAATAAGGAAGTTTTTTTGTTGTCATTATCATTAAGATGTCCCTGATGACAGGACTTGTTCCTCTGCATTACCATGCAGCATGCATTACCAGAATTTTTCATGTGATTCTTTTCACTTGGCTCCTAGGCTCTCCTAGGTAGCCCAAACTCTCATTGCTACAGGACAGAGTCCAGCAAGGGTGCTGAACTCTGCAGTACTAGTTTGTGCTGGGACCCAGTTAGAACTTCAGTCCTGCCTTGATCCTCAGTAGGTCTCTTGTTGAGCTGGCCTGTCGCAGCTTGAGATTTGTTCTTGGAGCCCCTTCTGCCCACCCAGAGCTCTTCACGAGTTTTCATCATTTGAAGATTTGAAGCTACATACCTAACACCACTGTACCATTGCCACTCACAACCACAGGTCACTTAGTCTCTCCATTAGTCAGTCCAGGACATAGCCTCCTTAATGCAACAAGGGATGGAGCCATATTGAGGCATCTTTACCCAGTGATGTCTCCAGATGTTCACACTATGGTGTGTGCTAATAGACAGAAAAAAGCAAACAGTAGAGGAAAGGGGAAATGCTACAGTGAGCTGGTTGACCTGAGAGCATCTCAGGCAGGCTACTCACACACTAGTGATGATTGGTGTTATCCAGATCATCCCAGCTTTGCACACTTCTAGCTACCTTCTGATGTACCTGCTGACAGCGTGTCTATTTGTTCACTTTCCTTTAGTGCCTGCAATATCTCATGGCCCTGTCACTCCTATTGGTTAGATAGACTCCTATTTTCACTGTGATCCTCCTTTGTTAATTTCTATCTCTATTTTTTTTTCAACTGTTGCTGTTATTATCACTGTGACTTTTATAGAGTTATGGATGAAGTCTTCACGGCTCTCATTTTCTGTTTTATGTGGCCCTAAGCACAGACATGGTGTACTCAGATATATCCTCCTTACTTCCCCTTGGCAGTACTTTATATTGTTTAATTCCAGTTGGTTTTCATGCTGTAAAATCACTACAACTTCTTGAGTAAGAAAACAAAAGTACCTTGAGGTGGCTGAAAAGTCTTTGCTCTCTCCAGACCATTCTCATGGTTTGTAGAGCTGTCATAAACATTCCTCTTGACTCTTCAAGTTAGACTGATGGGGAGAATCTTTTTAGTAGGGCCTCTTGTGATACAAGGAACAAGGGATGATGATGTAAAACTAAAACAGGAGAGATTTAGACTAGATCTAAGGAAGAAAGCTTTTACAGTGAGGGTGGTGAGATAGCTGCCCAGAGAGGTTGTAAAAGCCCCATCCTTGGAAACATTCAAGGTCAGGCTGAATGTGCTTTGGGCAACTTGATCTTGTTGAACATGTCCCTGCTGACTTGGAGGGAAGGGGGGAGAGTTTGACTAGATGAGCTTTAAAGGTCTCTTCCAATCCAAACCATTCTATGATTCTATGATTGATGGACACAGCTAATTAATGAACTGGACAGGGAGGAACCAGAGAAATAGTGAGGCTACCATATTCTTTTCCCTTCCCAACATGATGTTCAAGAAAGATGCTTCCATGCCCTTCATTTTCAGCCTAACTGTTAATGGGATTTGGGTTTTGTGAGCACCTTTCTCTTAGTCTGGTTGGTTTGCTTGTTTGTTTGCCTTCCGAATTGGTTTGCCAAATCTCATTTTCTCTGAATTTTTTTAGAGAATGTTTGCAGCAGTCTCCTAGCTACTTTCTGTGAACATTTTCACCTCAGCAGGAAGGAACCATTGTTTGAACCACTGACAAAAAGTGCTCATCCTCCCAAATCCTATACTGGGACTCCTGTTAATTAAGAGATCAACCCAAAGGCAAGTGCTTTAAATGGTTTGACACCAAAGCCTTTTTTGCAGCAATTGTTTACCATTCATAGAATCACTGAACCATAGAATTATTTCAGATGGAAAAGACCCTCAAGATCATCAAGTCCAATGATTACTGAACTCTACCAAGTCTGGTGCTAAATCATGTCTGTCAGCATCACATCCCCGACTCTCCAGGGATGATGCTTCAAAAATCTCTCTGGCTAGCCCGTTCCAGTGTTTGAGAACCATTTCAGTGAAGATGTTTCTTCTAATATTCAAGTTAAACCTCCTCTGGTGCAACTTGAGGCTGCTTCTTCTTGTCCTTTCACTAGTTTGTAAAGAGACCAACCCCAACTTAGCTTCAACTTCCTTTCAAGTAGTTGTAGGTGGCAAGACAGTCTCCCATGAGCCTACTTGTCTCCAGGCTAAGCAATCTCAGTTGTCTCAGTTGCTTCTCATAAGACCATGTCCTGGGCTGCTTCAAGAGAATTATGGCCAGCAGGGCAAGGAAGGGGATTCTCCCCCTTTACTCTGCTCTCCTCAGACCCCATCTGGAGTATTGTGTACAGTCCTGGAGCACCCAACACAAGAAAGACATCAAATTGTGGGAGCAAGTCCAGAGGAGGGCCATGAAGATGATCAAAGGGCTGGAGCACCTCTCCTATGAGGACAGGCTGAGTGAGTTGGAGCTCTTCAGCCTGGAGAAAAGAAGGCTTTGAGGAGACCTTATAGTAGTCTTCCAATATCTGAAGGGGACCTACAGGAATGCTGGGGAAAAACTATTTTACAAGGTCTTGTAATGACAGCACGAGGGGTAAAGGGATTAAAATGGCAGAGGGGAGATTTAAATGGGATGTTAGGTAGAAGTTCTTTACAGAGAGGGTGATGAAATACTGGAATTGGTTACCCAGGGAGGCTGTGGCTGCTCCCTCCCTGGAGGTGTGCAAGGCCAGGTTGGATGAGGCCTTGAGCAACCAGTTCTAGTGGGAGGTATCCCTGCCTATGGCGGGGGGTTGGAACTGGATGACCTTTGAGGTCCCTTCCAACCTAAACCTATGATTCTATGATTCTAAGACCTGTTCTTCAGACCCTTCACCAGCTTCATTGCCCTTCTCTGGATATACCTCAGTATCTTTCTTGCAGTGAAGACCTCAAAACTAACACAGTACTCAAGGTGTGGCCTCACCAGTGCTGAGTACAGGAGAACAATCACTGACCTGGTCCCACTTGTCACGCTGTTGCTGATACAGGCCACGATGCTGTTGGTCGGGATGCTTTTGGCCACTTGACCACACTGCTGGCTCATATTCGTCTTATAGACTCTTACAAAAGCATTTTCTCTTGGAGATGTCACACGTTGAGTGCTTCAGCCGACATTCATCTTCTCTGATTTCACCCACCCAAAAGTTAAGCAGCTGAATTTTAATTGTCTACAAAGCTGGCTTTGGAGGAGTGAGCTGAGTTTTGGGTAGATTGGTACAAACAAACCCTCCTTTTACACATAAGAATTGAAGTGATTGCTGTTGGTTAAATAAAACAGTTGTGATATCTGTATGTTAGAGCACTTGGTTTTGTAAGAAGAGTTGGGTTTGGGTTTGCAGCTGAATACAAAGGCAAGTTGCAACACCAACATAACCATAGCAACGCAGTAATACGTGCTTGAAGTGGTCTGTGTGGTCAAAAAGAGGAGAGTATCTGAATCTCTTAGCTATAGAAGAGCTAGGAAATTGCTATTAAAAGAAATATATATGTGAAGAAATATTTTTGTAAAGAAGTGGCTTTGGGGAGCTTTCTGGAATGCTGTTTCTGGATGCCCTGAGATAAAACCTCAGTGGGGAAAAAAAAATCCACATTTTTGCACCCTTGACTTCACCAGAGATAATCTCCCCCCAGATCTCTGATTTTGCCTACAGCAAGACTCAGTGTTTCAGAGTATGTCCCACCTAGGCTACTGGCAATTCTGGGAGGTCACAGGGTTCTGGGCAAATAATCTCAGTCATCTCCCATCTTGCAATGTCCAAGGTGCAAATTTGGTGCCAAGACTTCCCATGCAAAATGTCCTTGCAAAACCCAAGTGGTGGCTGCCTCCTGGTGACCCAGCAGACCAGCACAGACAAGTGTGAGAGAATCACAGAATGGCAGGGGTTGAAAATGACTTCTGAAAGTCATCTAGTCCAACCCCTGTGTTCAGTCATCTCCTCAAAATCCCTTCACCAGCCAGCTTCCAAGGCTGTCTGTTCTCAGAAACAGCGTGTGAAGATGCAACACACTGCAGCAGGTAGCACTTGTAATAGAGGCCAAACATCTTATGAAAAGCAGCCAAACCACAGCTCCAGAGCTGCTTGCCACCATTTGAAGTGTGACTTGCATCAAGCTTGTATCCCAGGTGATGCCAGAGGGACATTTGCATTACCTGCATATACTTTATTAGTTAAATCACCTCAGACAAATAACTTGCCTTCTGTGTTGGTATGACACAGATAATTCTCCCTCCTTTCCCCAGACAGTGTCTTTTGGTGATTGTCCTGGTCTGAACTAGAGCAGGACTAACTCTGATCAGTGATTTGACTTCTCATCTTGGGCTTTTCTCAGAAACTGCACTTGCTGAAGTTCAGGGCAGGTTTGCAAAGACAGTGACTGCTTCTAGCAGAGAGAATGCTGGTGGGGAGAGGTACTGCCAGGGGCTGAGGAGCAGAAAAGCTCTTGCTTAGACTTGCTCCTGTGCACATCAAGGGCACTGCTACGTCTTTTGTTCTGTGTTGGGGTGTAGTAAGAGGTGACACTTGTGGAAAGGAGTAGGCGACCCTAAAATGGCCAACTCGGAGTTCCATTATATGTACATTGTATTCAGGATAAAGTAGAGAGATCACCAGAATCATGCTTTTTCTGCAATGGGAGATGTCCAAGGAGGACTCTCTCTGTTCTGCCTTTGATCCTGATTTGTGTGTCCCTGAATCCAGTTCCAGAATTCAGCTGCTGAATCCAGTTCCCACCTGCTACTGAGTACAGTCAGTGCCTGTTCTCAGCATCAGCAGTGACAGTGAGGTCATTACCATCAGGAGGGTGGGGTTCAGTATTGGCTTTGTATCTATTAGTATCTATTTTATTGTTATTATTTTCATTACAGTTGATTTTGTTTCTTCCTCGACCCATCAGTCTCTATCCCTTATTCCCTCTCTCTTCCCTTTGGGAAGGCAAAGGTGTTAATAGAGAGCCTCTGTCATTCGTGTAGTGTTTGGCACAACCCAAACCTTTGACAGTGATGCAAGACTGGTCCCTAGTCCTGGAAAATCTACCCTTCAACAAAGAATTCAGTCTGTAACTTCAGAATACATTAAAGAGCAACTGCATTCATCTCTGAAAGTCCTTTTGGGAATACAGGGAAACAATTTCTTAGAGTAAAAAGCTTGATCATTTAACAAGCAGGGATGTAGTAAGATCCATGCAGCAGGCACCTACAGAAAAAGGAGAAACCCATGGAAGTGCTTAAAACTGGGACAATTACCCTTTTCAACATGAAAGAGAGCAGAGGAGAATGGAAATAACATAGACCAGGTGGGTTCTTCTCTTGGGAAAGAATCACAGGATCCTAGCATCCCAGCATGGTAGGAATTTGAAAGGATCTCTGTAGATCATCTAGTCCAACCCCACTTCTAGAGCAAGTTTGCCCAGAGTATGTTGCACAGGATCATGTCCAGGTGGGTTGGGAATCCCTCCGGAAAGCATATTCTACAACCTCTCTGGACAGACTGTTCCAGTACTCTGGCACCCTCAAACTGAAGAAGCTCTTCCTTTTGTTCAGATGGACCTTTCTTTTTTGCCGTTTGTGTCCATTACCTCTTGTCCTGTGAATGGGTACCACCAAAAAGAGTCTGGCTCCATCCTGTTGACCCCTGACCTTTAAGCATTCATAAGCATTGATAAGATCTATTCTCCAGCATAAACAGCCTCAGGTATAGCAGCTTTGGATATCTTTCTTACACAGATCCTCATGTTGCAGTCCTGGCTCTGGGCTTAATACAAGGGTGCTCAAGGCAAAGCCATTGGGACTTGTGATGTCGGAGGTCAGAGATTATAGCCTGAATATGGGTAGGAGCTTGAGGGCTGAGCCTGCAGGGAAAGGTCAGACTGCTCAGATTACAAACAAGGGAGGACTCTTTTGTTTCTCTTTTTTTGATGCACTTGAAAAAAAAAAATGAATTAAAAAGAAAAAAAGGAGAAAAACAAAAGAGTGAGAAAAGAATGGCTGAAATACAACACACAAGTCTGCCTCTGCTTAGGGCTTGGCTGGAGATGAAACCCAAATGTTTCTGAATTAGAATAAAAGCAGCAAACTGAAGGACATTGTGTTTTGATGGGTTTCATTTTATCCTTTGATAATTTTTCATTTGTATCCGGCAATGACATTTCATTCAGGTCTCTGCCTGACTGCACATTTTATTCTGGAGCTTGATTTCACGCTATTACTGCATACATCAGTGGCTCCCAAGATTCAGTAGCTTGGTCCTGCTCCTTAGCAAATAGACATGTCTGTGGTGAGCTTTGCTGTAGATACTTTTACAAGCCATTTCCCCATTGTGCAGGCTCATAAGTATTCCTCTGGCATGGCTTTTCCTTCTGTTGGAAAAAAAAAAACAAAACAACAGCACTGAAACTGAGAGTCGGCAACCACTAACCAATTTGTCAGTGGCATCTTTGAACAATTAAAAAATGCTGCATCTCTCCCTGTTTCTACTGTCCTCAAGAAGAATTGAGAAAAACAAAGGAGAGAAATTGTACCTGCTGCTCATCTAACTTAATTAAAATCCAGGAACAAGGGGGAACTATGCAGAAGAATTGGAGCCTTTTAACACAGGGCTTTCTTAAAAAAAAAAACAAAAAAACAAAACCAAACCCCAAAAAACCCAACAAAACAAAACCAAACAAACTAATAACTGATATTGATGTTTGGTGGGAATAACAAGGGTATTGAAGATCTTCCTGCCTTTGAGCAGAGGAAATGTTTTAGACCATAGAATCATGGAGTCACAGAACCATAGAAAGGTTTGGGTTGGAAGTGATCTTAAGGATTTAGTTCCAAACTATTGGAACTCCTTTGTAGGTCCAACCCCCCTACTATGGGTAGGGACATCTTCCATTAGGCTGGGTTGCTCAAGCCCTTGTCTATCCTTGAATACTTCCAAGAAGGGGGCATCCATGGCCTCCCTGGGCAATCTGTTCCAGAGTCTCACCAGCCTAACTGTAAAGAATATCTTTATAATATATTCTCTAAATCTTATTTTTTCCAGCTTAAAGCCATTACCCCTCATCCTGTTACTACAAGACCTTGTAAAAAGTCCCTCCCCAGCTTCCTTATAGCCACCTTCGGGTACTGGAAGGCTGCTCTAAGGTCTCCTCTCAGGTCTCCTCTTCTCCAGGCTGAGCAGACCCATGATGATATTGCCAAGTTCCTCTAAGATCTGTTATTTCATAATCCTAGATATAAAGAAGATTTTTATGCTGAGGGTGATGAAACACTGCCCCAAGTTACTCAGGAAAGTGAGAGATGCCCCATCCTTGAAAACATTCAAGGTCAGGTTGGACAAATATGAGCAACCTCATTTAGTTGAAGGGGGACTGGATTAGATGACCTTGAAAATTCTCTTCCAACCCAAACTATTTTATGGTTCTATTTGTGGCTGAGACTTGGATAGAAGGTGGAGCTGCCTTAGACCATGAGTTAAGTGATCTGTTCTCACTTAACACAGGGGAAAAATGAAGATGCTTCCTCTTTGTAACACAAGATGTTAGCTAGGATTCAAAACCTCATGCCCTCTTGTGCTGGTTTGAGGCTAATTGGAATATTTTAATGAGAGAAATGAGATCATTGGTTGTGAAAAGAAAATAATGATCATGTTTATATCATCCATTGGTTTGCTGAGTGGGACTAAAAATCAAAACGTAGATAATGTTCAGCCATTTTCTCCTAGGACTTTGTCCTGTTCACTTCTCTCTGTCTGGTATCTATGTTGCTTGATCTCATCACCTTTTCTTCTAACCCCTGTCTGCTCTGACACTTCATTTCTAATTTCAGCAACTAATCACATAAGCTATGGTTTTCCACCTTGTTTATGTGTGGTTTTCTGAGGTAGAAGGGGGAGGAAACAGAGAGGGGTGTGTGTGTGTTAGCCTTATGCAAGTCTGGGCAGTTTGCTTTGTCCAGGAGAGATTCAGGAGTTCTGTATTATTTCTAATTTGTATATAATTGTAACTACTTGTATATATTTTGTATATATGCTTGTAAATTGGGCAGGGGTGTAAATACAGCTTCATTTTACTTCCAAACCCATCTAAGTTAGTTAGGGTAACTTCTAGGACGGGGGGGAAGGGAGATTCCTAACCCATTACACCTCTTTCCAAGACAAGATGTTGAAAAGGGTTTAGTTTGAGGCAAAAATTTTCAGGTGTCTTCTGTTCTTGCAGCTTTCCCTTTCTACAGAACGTCCCCTAGTTGATGATGTCTCTGCTCACTATAGGAGAATTGGAACTGGATTATCTTTAAGGTCTCTTCCACCTCAAAACCCTCTATGATTCTTTGATTCTATATGATTCAACTTCTCTGGCCTGTTCTATGGCATGGAGGATTCCTGAGGTAGATCCAGCTGCAACCTCCATGGCTCAGCCAAAGTGTCACATTGTCCTGAGGCTCAGCATACTGTCTCAGCTCTGGATACACCACCTCTGAGGGAGAAGGCTGAAAACCACATCTCTCTGGGGAGATTTCTCTGCACAGAGGGATCCCTGCTGTGTCAGCATTCAAAGCTAACAAGGGTAGAAAGTGGGAGAGGAGCAAAGCAGAGAAATAACATGCGGGATAAAACTGTCCTTACTTTGCTAATGCAAATGTTCCCCTCAGCATGTGCCATAGTGTCTGGCCTCCCCAAAGTTGAAAATATCTCCACCAACAGCTGCTTCCAGCATTTCCCTTTGGAAACAGTCATGTGTCCAAGAGCTTATTTAGGGAGCTTTTCGCAGCCACCAATCCTTTTGCTCTCCACTCGTGCTCATTAACCTGTTAACCCCTTTCATGTTTTCCTAAGTAGTCTCACTTCCTCTGTCCAGCTCACACCCATCTCATGTTCAGCTGCTGTCATAACGTTTCTTTGGTCATCACCACTTGGCTAAGGCTCGTTGCTTGGTTCTGCAGGATCGGAAGGCTGGCTTCAAGTCATTATTTGTAGCTACAAATTCTCTGCCTTTGCTGCCAGAATTGATCCTGGATGAGTCTTTGACCTCGTAATTACTATTTCCAACCTGAAGAACAGATTGTGCTCAAAGCAGATTCCTCCTTTAGAAACATGCAAACATAGAATGTTGGAACTGACCATTAAAGATCATTTAGTCCAACCTCTCTGCAGTGAGTAGGGACATCTTCAGCTAGATCAGGTGGCTCAGAGTCTTATCCAACTTGACTTTGGTTGTTTCCAGTGATGGAGTCATTGAATACAATGATTTNCCCTGGATGAGTCTTTGACCTCATAATTACTATTTCCAACCTGAAGAACAGATTTTGCTCAAAGCAGGTTCCTCCTTTGGAAACATACAAACATAGAATGTTGGAAGTGACCATTAAAGATCATCTAGTCCAAACTCTCTGCAGTGAGTAGGGACATCTTCAGCTAGATCAGGTTGCTCAGTCTCATCCAATCTGACTTTGGTTGTTTCCAGTGATGGAGTCATTGAATACAATGATTTTGCTCCTTCAGGACAGAGTCCTTCCTACAACTAGTTCAACCATCCCAGTTACAAACAGCATGACAGCAAATGTCTAATACCAAAAAGTGAAAGTACTTTTGGCTAAAATGCCAAAGGAAGGTGGTTGTAGTCCTGGGAGTGACTTGTTACGTTCTTGTAGTTCGGCTCATGCTGTTCATTGTGGTTGTGATTTGCAGGTGGTGTTGGATGCAGCATGGTTACTTGGTGTTGCACTCCCCACAGAAGGACAACCTGTGCACCACCATCTAAACAAAGAAGCAAATCAGGAAAGAAGGGAATCATTCACTCCTTTGGTAGAAATCAGTCCTCTGGAGTTCTGTAATTAATAGATGCAAACTGTGCGGTGAGCCAGTAGCTAAGTGGCGATCTGAACACAAGCCCTAACCCAGAGCTGCAATCACAAGACCTTATTTTCTCTACACAAAATGCATTAGGAGAAGGTCCCTGTGACCTAGAATGATCTTTGAATGACTCACTTCTCAATCTTTCAGCATCCCCTTTGAGGGGACGAGGTAGGAGTAGAAAGGCAGAGCTTTGGTTATTGTTGTTTTCCATCTTTTTAATTTACAGCTACATTGCTTGTTAGTCTAAAAGCAAATTGAGACAAGGTTGAAATAACCATCTCAGCAATAAAAGCTCTCTGTCGAGACAGACCAAACACTCTGTGAAAGTGCAAGCAGCAGTAAAAAACTGGCTGCTTGAGCTAAACAGCTGTTCTGGTTGAGTTTCAAAGACAGGCGAATCTCATGCCCCTGACACACACCCACCCATGTCATAGAATAGAACCACAGAGCGGGTTTGATGTGAAGGGAGTCTTAATGGTCACCTCGTTCAAGCCTCCATGCAGTTAGCAGACACATCTTCAGCTAGATCAGGTTAATCAGAACTCCGTCCAATCTGACCTGGAATGTTTCCAGGCATAGGGCATCTACCATCTTACTGCAAAACCAGAGTCAATGGTTCACCACCCTCACTGCAAAATATTTCTTCCTTAGATATAGTGTAAACTTAGGTTTAAATTTTAACTAAAAATTTAAACTAAATATTTTATCTTAAAACTATTGCCCAGTGTCCTGCTCCTTCCCCTTCCCACCTACTCTTAGAGCTTCTTACCTACTCTGGGACACTCTGTTGGACACGTTTGGGGCCCAGGTCTGTGTTCTACTAGCATCAATATTTCGGTGTTTTGTCCAGGTTGGGAGAAAGATGCTGGGCTGTTGTGATCAAAGGAGCCCAAATTCTCCCAAAAAGGAGATTTCCTTGTCACAGAGCCTGAATGAACTGGGTTTTTTTAACTGCCTGGAGAGGGATCCCTTCATGGAAGTGAACCTGTATTCTTACATATGACAGAGAAGGAAATGAGTGAAGAGCTGTGCTTTTGGAGAGAGCAGCTACTCCACAGGATTTATAGCTAAAGGATAGGAAGCACTCAGCATCCTTTCCTTCAGAACCCAATAAAGTATCAGAGGTGAACTGGTAACCTTTAATACATAAATATTGACATCTCCACCTTTTCACCATCACCACAAGAGCCAAAAACTTAAGAAGAAATACAGAATATCTAAAAGTCTAAAAATACTCACATGACTCCAGAAAGAGAAGCTTTCAGAAAGCCTCAGGAGTTGTCAGCCATCAGAGCTGGCAGCATTGCCCTTGAGCTCAAGTGTCTAAGGAACTGTGACCTCTGAGATGATTATAGAATCATTAAGATTGGAAGAGACCTCTAAGAAGATCAAGTCCGATCACCAACCCAACACCACCACACCCACTAAACCATGTTCTGAATTGTCATGTCTACATGTTTTTCTTAACAGCTCCAGGAATGGTGATCTTATCATTTCCTTGGGCAGCCTGTTTCAGTGCTTGGTCACTCTCTGTAAAGAAATTAGATGCTCTGGTAGGAAGCAGAGTGGTGTTTCACTTGGAGCTCTCTGTAGCTAAATAGGGAATATTCAAGTGAGAGGGTGAAAGGAATATCCCATCCCTTTTGCAGCTCATCCAGAAAAGGTCACTTCCGTGCAGAGCCACAGGATGGTACCAGATCCACCTCTGTGCCGGTGTGAGGATGTGCTTTTCAGTTGAGGCTTTTGTTCAACACCTATCTCCTCAACATAGGCTGCACATGATTAATGTATTAGGGCATTTGCAGACTTATCAGTATTGAACCTCCCAAGGCTCCCTCACTAAACCCCTTCTGTCTAATGAAGTAATTGGATTAATAGGTAAACAGCAAATCAGAATGCTTAATTGATGTTCCCAGGTAAAGCAGCACAGGTAGTGCTTATGTTTAAGGGCTGTTGCTGAAGGAAAACCAGAACTGAATTAAGTAATTTTTGCATCTTTCTTACACTGTCTGGGACTGATGAGAATGGTTAGGATTTTCTCCTTATTTGCCATATGCAATTAGAAATAATTTTGATCTCTCCTGTCCTGTTTATATGTGCCTGGAAGATACCACGGGTGACTGGGAAAGTGATAGGACTGCAACACTGAGAAGTGTGAGAGGATGAATATTTAGGGACGGAGAATTTTTTTTTCTTAGCCTTGGTTTAATTTTCACTCTTCATTTACTTGCATGTAAGTGGAATGTCTACTGGATGTTTGGGAGAAGCTCTTTAACTGCAAGCACAGCATGCTGGCACTTTGAGTTAAAGGCTACTCAGGCATCAAGAGCTTCTGCCTTTGGCCTTCTAGAAAAATATTCTTTCAAGCAGAGAAGAGCTTCATGCCAGCCTGCTCTTCCACAGATTAAAAAAAACCAAAAAAACAACACAGATATGAAAATAATGCTGTTAAAAAGAGAAATAAATACTCCAGGCTTTTCCAATTGCCATTCCAACTCACTGTTACAGCAGGGCACTGCTGTGCCTGATCCAGAGGTCACTTAAACCAGAGGACTTCATGATGCTTTCAGAGTCTCTGGGCTCAAGCACAGTAGCTAGACCATTGTGCTCCACCACAGACACTGTGCACAAATGAAGGGGTAATAATTTTTTCAAGCCCTGGAACAAGTTGCCCAGTGTCACTATCCTTGGAAGGATTTAAAGGACATGTAGATGTGGTGCTGAGGTAGGTGGACTGGATCTTAAAAAGTCTTTCGCAACTTAACTGATTCTGTGATGAACAGGAGAGGAAAGTAGAGAAAAGAAGCAAACATGTGCAAGTGGCCTGGAGGAACTGGTTTATGAGCTCAGATCAAAGAGAGCTAAGAAGGGCAGAGCAAGGACAGAGGAAGATCTGGGAAGCCTCATCCTTACACAGATTTCCCCCCCTCCCCAAGAACAGTACAAGACTGTTTGGAGAAACAGTGGGATATCAAAGGAGTGTCTACTCAGAGGTTTCTAATAGACTGTGGGATAGCCTCAATTGTCTCTTGTGCCATTTTAAACAAGTCAGGGTGGCTCAGTGGCTGCAGCAGAGAGAACACAAGCGAAACTGATGGGCAGACCTCAATTTCTGCACTTCTTTGAACTTAGAGCAAAGTTATTCTTGTAGTCCTTCACCTAATTCTGCAAGGTCCAATGAATGAAGTGAAGCACTGACCCCATCCCCACTCTGGCAAATCATTTAGCACCTTTGCAAAGATGCCTTGGTGTCTGTGCTCCCTGCACATAGCCCCTGGCTCTGAACTCATGATGGCAGCAACGTGCTGCAGCAGAGCACAGTGAGGCTCAAGGTGGTGGCTTCTCCCACTGAGAAATTCTGTCTCTTCCTCAAAGATCCTGACCCACCGACTGGAAACACTCAGTAGGCAATTCAATCTGTTCCAGGGACTGGACTGCAATGCTCAGGTGAGGAGAAAGCCACCACTGAACAAAAGATGTGATCTTGATTCCTTGCTTCAAGCAGAGGATCCATCAAGCAAAGCTATTCACAGGGGATTTCTCATCTTTTTCAGAGCATATCCAAGGGGTTCCTGTTGCTTGACTCCTGATTTTTGCCATTGTCAGGCAGTGGGTGGTTTTGTGTGGAGTGGGTCGTGGAGAAATGTCACATTTGGGAGCTTCACAACTAAGAGAGGTAGCTCTTTGGGATCAAGATAGATGTCCACCTGAACCTTTGCTTTGGCAAGGAGTGGGTACTTCCTTGCAGCAAGAGAAGGCAGCAACACCTGTCATTGATCTGACTTAACTCACATCTGAACACAGGTTCTTGAAGGTTTGTGTTTTGTAGTGTCCATAGGTAGATCTTTCAGGTAGTAGCACTGGGACAGACTCCATATAACATCTTCCTCCACTCTACTGCACACATCTGCTGGCTAGCACAAGAATGGGGCCTGCTGTCAACATGCCTTTGGAGTGGGACAGTGATGCTGTGGACACAGAAGATTTGGTTTCTGTCCCTGCCTTTACCATCAGCTTTTTACCTGTCTGTAAAGACTTTCCCAATATTATCAGTGAAGGCTGTTAGCCAGTTCGGGGAGCTGGAGGTGGAGCTTGGGAAGTGTTTGGGCAGCATTTAGCACAAAGCACAAAGGACTGAATGGGGACTTCAGGTAGCACTGGGACACAAATACATTACCTAATAATATTTTAAATATATATATATATACATACACACACAAACGGAGCTTTCCTTCCCTCTGATCTGGTGTGGATGTTTGCCTGGCCTGGTGCTGAACCCACTCACAACACTAAACTGCAAAAAAAAAAGGTTTTATCTTGTTTTGTTTTTTTTTATTTTTATTCCTCTTTAGAGAGCTGCACTGCCCACTGACTCCTGTGCGAGAGGTAGACCGACACCAAGGATGTGGTATGAGTGAAGAAGGGACAAGTACAAAATGGTTTCAGACAAGTTTTGCTACTTTAGTGAAATCACACTTTGATGGGGCTAGGATGATGCTGCCTGTGGTCAGCTCAGAAAGTTTGCTTGTCCCTGGGTACTGAAGTACATCAGACATGAGCTGAGCTGATCAGTGGAAAGTCAGCCCTTCCCCTCCAAATAACGGTGTCACAAGCCATCGGTGACCTCCTATATATCAGGCCTCTCTCCCAAAAGACTTACAGAGGTTTCCCGAATCCTTCTTCTGAAGGAGCTTTAAATCACAGCCAGCAGTTGTCACAAACTGCCCATTGATTTCTTGCTGCTTGCGAATGTGGCAAGTGGCACAGAGTTGATACTGCAGATCCATAATTAATGCTTTGTGATCCCAGATCTGAAGGCCCTTTCACAGGCAGAGCAACTGTTAAACTGTCCCTGAAGATGAGGGATAGAGTCGTGGAAGGGATTAACAGCCAAGTCAGTAATGAGCTCAGAAAAACACAAGCGCAGGAGATGAAAAAAATAATCTGGGCATGAAAAACATCCATTTATGAAGTGTTTTTTGAAGAAGATGGATGCTCGTGAAGCCACCTAAGGAACTAACATTCTTGTAGCTTGCTTGCTTTGTGAAAGCCTGAGTCATGCTGGCAGTTTGGAGCCTACACTTCCCAAGATGTGGTTCAGTCAAATGAAGCTGGAAGAAGGGTTAGGGGATGATACTCTCCATCCAGAATACAGAATACAGAGTACTGACACTGGTCTACAGACTGATGGATCTATCATAGAGATTCTCTTGTTAAGAAGGTCCCAATGAACTTTCTCACATGCATTAATGGATTGTATGGATGGCTTTGGCTGGACAGTGGGAGAAGACAGTAAGAGGAACTAGTGCAAGGAGCTTAAGAGGACCTAACACTTTGAGTTGCATGAGGGGCTCTTAGCCATCCTGTTTCTCCTAGTAACTACATGCCCAGCTCAGATTGCAGTACAAGCTTCTCTGCTGGGACAAGGTCTTCTGGGAGGGTTTGCTGTATTGATTGGGGGCGATTGAAGAGGCCGAAATTATAAGTTGTGTAGCTTTTACAATTTCCAAAAGCCCCACCCACAATCTGTGTGTAAATTAGTTTAAGTTTGGGTTCTAATTCGGTCGGGAAAAGTCTTCACAAGGATGCCTTTTCTTGTAATTCAAGAAAAATCATAAAAATGGAAAGGTTTGGGCATGAAACAGCTTTGCCCTACTTACAGGTGGGAGACTGTCTCAAAGTCCGTGCAAGGTTCGTGTCTCCAGGTCCGTGTTCAGGTCCGTGCAGGTCCCAGTGCAGGTCCGTGCAAGTCCCAGTGCAGGTCTGTGCAAGTCCCAGTGAAGGTCCGAGCAAGTCCCAGCAAGTCCAAGCAAGTCCTGCTCCAATCTGTCCAGCTGCCACACATACATACTGAGTTGATCTGTTGCCTCCCTGTTCAAGCCCATGGAGGGTGGGAGAAGGCACTTCACACCTATTGTACTAAGCCTCCGGTGACAGAGGTGGGGAGGGAGGAAGACCGTTTCCTGCCCCATTCACACCTCTGGTGGGGCAGTGGACTGGGTGTGCCCTGCCGAAGTTCATACCTCATTCAAACCTCCGGTGGGGCAGTGCCCTGCTCTGCCACATCTGCCTAGAATTGCTGTTCCCTGACAGTTGTGTTTCACCCTGCTCTGTTCCAAAACAGTGCACTGGGAATCTACCCTCTGGTGCTTATGTCCTCTGTGTATCCGCTCACTGTGTGCTGAAGTGGTAGATCAGTCATTATAGCTGTCAAATCATTATCTAGGAGGACCAGACTTTGTAGTATGAGGTCTTTTCGGATTTGATGATGGATATTTACCAGAACTTCAGAAGAAAATATGGACACATGTGTATATATATATATATATACACACACATATATGATTATATATAGGAAACAGTGTCAGAATTCCCATATGTGCTAGAGCAATTTAAAAAAAGCCCAGTAAGTGCCAGAGGAGAGGTCTCCAGGACAGATGCAGGCTGTCTCCTCCTTAGGGATATTGGCTGTCTACAGAACTTGAAAAAAAGGGATTTAAATTAGCTGGAACCTATAGGTAGATAAAGAGCCCACTTCAACAGGAAAATGAAGCCATTATCCATAGCACAGTTAGCTTATGAGAATGAAAAAAAGAGCATTTGGAGAAAATATCTGCCCATTAAATATGAAGTTAAGAGCTTGGCTTAGGTTCAGAAGGGAAAAAAAGGCTTTTGATTAACCAATAAAGCCAATGGTGATGCTGAGATTATTCAGGGCTTTTTGCTTTTATGAAAAGAAAGAGGAAACAAAAAAAGGTAGAAAAGTTGAAAACAAAGGGGGAAAAAAAAAGGAAGAAAGGAAAGAAAATAAGGTCTGGTTTACATTCCTTGGGACTGCAGCAGATTGCTCTTGCCAGGGTAATAAACAGTAGCTTGGATGCATCATGCAAGGCTGGTTATGAAGGTGAAAATATGGATCTCTCTGGCTTTTAAAATGGTTAGAGGCATTTTAGATGACAGCACAGTCTTCTGAGGCCTCCATGGAAGGAAGATGAACTACAGCAGCCTTGCTGGTGGTTACTTAGGCTGGATACAATTCTTCTGCCTGATGGAGCAATAGGAGGACTTCAGCTTAGTTGTGACATTTAGATGGATCCATTAGAATGTCAATTCCAGGGCTCTCCCTCCAGAAAGAAAGGTGGAAGAAGTAGGAGTGTTTTGTTCATTGAGGAGGGAAGAAAAGACTGGATGGAGCACTTAGTGCCATTGGATAGGGCTGGGTGATAAGTTGGACTGGATGATCTTGGAGGTCTCTTCCAACCTGGCTTATTCTATTCTATTCTATTCTATTCTATTCTATTCTATTCTATTCTATTCTATTCTATTCTATTCTATTCTATTCTATTCTATTCTATTCAATCTGTAAAAGGCTAGGACAGGGGGGATAGGAACACACTCTTCTCCATGAGATCAGATGTGAAGTCCTACAATAAATTCAAGGGAGGTTCAAATGAAGAACTGAGAGACATTTCCAAATGTGACACTGGATTGTCTGGGAGGGACTGGAGTATGTCACAGCAGACTAGATGCACATCAGTCTGGATCTGCAGAGACAGGATTGAGGCTTGGCATTGCATGGTAACACTTCTTAACGTTCCTCCAAGACTTAATTATTACAATCAAATCTGCAGAAGGCATAAAATTTGGGGCATCCTACCTTTACATGGATAGGTGAATAGGTCAGTAAAGAAAAGTCACTGCTTCTTTGAAAGCAGAGATAGACAAATGCAAACGAGAAATAAAGGGGAAGGTATCCTTGTCCATAGGAGGGTTGTTGGAACTAGATGATCTCTAAGGTCCCTTCCAACTCAAGCCATTCTATGAGTCTCTGAAATAATTTTAAAGGTATATTTTGAGACAAGTATTAGAATAACCTCCAAAAGGTGTCACTAGATTACTCACCATGAAGAGATGGTGGATTGTCCCCGAGTCGAATGTAGAAGGAAGTTCTGGAGTGATAACATGATTTATGAAAGGATCACTGACTATGATTTCCTGCCATGGGCAATGTGAGAGTTCAGAATGAACTGAAAGGTCCTTTCTAGCCTTGAATTATTCCTGTGTTCCTTCAAGTCCATCATCTCTTGTGTCTGAGTCTGCCTCAGCCAGGGGCTCTTTTCATTTTGAAGACATCCATCACACAGAACTGGACTCTGGCCATGTCCCCTCTGCAGACAGGACTTGTCTTTGGCAGACACCCGTAGCAGTCAGAGTCTGTTATGAAGGAAGAGTCACTTCTCTAGTCCTTTGGCTGAAATCTGATGAGATTTCAGCTCTGAGTTCTCTCATTTCAGCACTTCTTTTGTCTGAGCCTGAAAATGCATCAGGTCTCCTCTGAAGTGACTTTCCCTGAACTTGCAACCCAGCAGAGCCTTAGTTAAAGCTTTAGGAACCAGGACAGATTAACTGAGAAACAATCACTACAGAAATCCAGATTGCCTTTGCTGAGTAACAGGTAAGAGGAAAGAGAATGGCCACATTTTACTTGTTTTTCATCTGTCAGTCTGAGAAGATACTTCCTTACCAGAGGTTCCTGGTTCTTTCTCCCAGAGCTCTACAATGCCTGTGTTTTAGAGGTTTATACTGGTCCTGAAAACAGACATATAATTTCCATAAGAAAGCCCAAGCAGGACACCATCAAAAAGTGATGGTGTCCTGCTCAGTTCAGTTCTCCTGGCTTGACAAAGAATCGTAGAATGGCTTGAGTTGGAAAAGACCTTAAAGATCATCCAGCCTGGTCTTGAACACTCCCAGACATGAGGTGTATAAAGGTTCACCTGGACATCCTGTTCCAGTGTCTCACCAGCCTCATAGTAAAGAACTTCTTCCTAGTGTCTAATCTAAATCTGCTTTTCTCTAGTTTAAAATCATTGTCACTCTCCAGCCATCAGCATTCAATTGTGGGACACCATGGGACACTATGGGATTGTCTCCACTGCCTGCTGCCACCACCACCTCCTCACCCACAACATGGTAGGAGAAATAACCCCTCTGTGGCCAACCAAGACCTCTGGCAGATTGGGGTGGACCTAGGGCCAAATCCTCTTGTTTTCAGCATGACTATTCACTCCCAGCCCTCCAGTCAAAGTTGCTGAGGGATTTCAGGCTTAACCTGGTGGGCTGGCTGCTGCATCCCATTCCTATTGCCCGCAGTACTCCAATCCCTGTCTGCCTTTCCAGTGGTTCCCTCCAGTCATCAGCAGAAGCAGGGGCTGCATGTGCTGCTAGGATAATTAGAGTGCTGCAGGGTGCTTAGTATGCAGGCAGTAGCTGTGCTGGTGCTTGGGGAAAAAAAAGAAAGAAGAAGGAAAGCTAAACCAAAGCAAAAAAGCCCATTTGTTTAAGCAAGAAAAAAAATAAAAACGCAACCTCCCCACTTTTTACCACTTCATTCTCTGTTTTCCCAGCAAAATCAAACCTCTGCAGAGAAGCACTTCTGGATTCTATATTGTCTGAGATGGGCCCCACAATGCTATCTGATGATGGTTGCACAGAGAACGTCTCTGTCCTTTCTGCATTGCAAGAGATTGCAAAGCCATGATGGATCTGAGGTGACAGATTCTGTGCTCCCTTCAAAAGCACAGGTTATGTTGAGGTCTGATTGACCTGAAATTTTCTTTGTTTGCATTTTTAGTTCTAGTTGTGCAATGCAGATGTGATGCACTCTAAGTGTCCTCCATTCTACAAGTTGGGAACCAGTTCTGATATTTCCAGAATGGGAGGAAGAACTGAACAGACACAGTACCAGGAGTGTATAAGTGACCTGTGCCTCAGTTAATGGTTGAACTCAATGATCTTAAAGATCTTTTACAACTTAAAGGATTCTATGATTCTTCTTCAAGAAATATCAAGGGAAATCATCTCTAGTTCACTTTGCTCCATGCTTCCATGATGAAAGAGTAAAGTAGGAATGGTAACTCACCAGGGAGCTCTCTACAGCTACCTGGAAGGAGGTTTCAGTAAGGTAAGTGTTAGTCTTTTCTCACAAGTAAGTAGTGATAGGACGAGAGGAAATGGCCTGAAATTGTGCCAGGGGAAGTTTAGGGTGGATATTAGGAACAATTTATTTATGGAAAGAGTGATCAAGCATTGGGACAGGCTGCCCAGGGAAGTAGTGGAATCACCACCATAGAAGGTATGACAAAGCCATGTAGATGTAACACTTGTTTAGGCAGGAGCCAGAGACCCAACCCTTGGTCAGCATGATGTACCTGCCCACTTACCTTCAGTTTGCAGTGCCCATAATCCTCCTCTGTTCTCTTCAACTTTCCACTAGAAGTTGCTGCTTCTCAGGTGAGGTGAGGCGGGAGAATTAAACATTTTCCTTTGCATAAACCATGTGTACAAGGCAAGAGCAGTGACAGCAGAGACGATAGCAGTACTGCAGATTCTCAGGGAGGACTGAAGCACAGCACCTGGCACAGAAAGGGAGGAGGATGCATTCTGCACCTGAAACCTTCACATGCTGTTGGGGCAACAGAAGGGGATAAGAAAAGGACATCTTCCTTCCTATTTCACAGGGAAGGAGCTGAGGCACAGAGGGGTTCAGCAGCATGGCTCATGAGCAGGCTGTGGCTGAGCTGCTTTCCCACAAGCTCTGATAACAGAGCTGATATCTGAAGTGCTCTGCTGCAAACTTACTGCTTCTCTATAGCCCAGTGCATTGAGTATGAATCAAAACTGGGTACACTGAGATGTCTAGCACTGTTCTCAGAATTCTGGCAGATCCTAGGAGAAATCAGGGTCCAGTGAGTATCCTCAAGAGTATAGAGGATGCAAATACCACAGACCAGGAAAAGACCTTATCCACTGCCTTGTCCATGCACCCAGCAGAGCTCTCCCCAGGTGACCTACCAGCTCTGTTTCTGTGCTGAAAATATTGCTGCTTGAGTTACTTTGCCATTTTGGGTAGCCCTCCTGTTTTCTGGCTGTCTACCAGCTTGGGCAGAACAGAAAGTGGCTGATATCCAGAAATCACAGACAAATGTCACAGAGACTCCATGTCTGCATTTGCATGTGAGATAGGGTCTGCTGGTGGCTGTGCAGATGTTAGCAGATATGCTAACTCGTCCCAGTACAACACTACTGTTTTCCCAAGAGCCTTTTCCAGTGCTTCACATCCTGGAAGTGAGGGCAGGTTCACATAACTGTCCCCTAACAGTCAGCAACCCATCCTGAATGAGAAACTAACAAAGCAATTCTTTTTTTTCAGACAGCCTTGTTAACAAATAATTTAAAAAAAAAAAATCCTTCTAGCTGAGCCACATACCCTTGCTGAGAAATACTGAGCTGTTCTCCTTTGTACCTCCCCAAAGAAATTAGCTTTTTTATTGCTGATGTTCATTCTGCTCTGAATGCTTTTCATTCATGCCCCTAATTCTCTTTTCCAAATTTCTATTATTTCCCACTTCAGATATTCTGTTCTCTTTCATAAGTTTAGACACTCACACTGGCAATGAGGTGACAGGAAAAAAAAATAAAATAAGGTGAGTGGTTGCCGTAGAAGAGGAAAATACATACTCTCCTCTGATACCTGATGAAAGATATGTTGAATATTTCCAGAAGTGACAGATGCCTCATTCTTGGAAACATTCCAGGTCAGGCTGAATGCTGCTCTGAGCAGCCTGCACCAGGCTGTCTGCAAGAAGGTTTGGGGTTTGGACTAGATGACATTTAAAGATCCCTTTCAATCCAACACATTCTATGATTCCATGAACTTGCTTGGAGAACAGAAGACGTTTTGAGCAACCTAAGCTTGTGGATGGTGCCCTGTTTATGACAGTGGGGTTGGAACTAAATGATCTTTAAGATTTCCTCCAACCCAAGCCATCCTGTTGTTCTGTTTTTCATAGAATCATAGAATGGTTTAGGTTGGAAGGGACATCAAAGATCATCAAGTTCCAACCCCCCACCATAGGCAGGGACATCTCCCACTAGAACAGGTTGCTCAAGGCCTCATCCAGCCTGGCCTTGAACACATCCAGGGAGAGAGTAGACACAACCTCCCTGAGAAACCTGTTCCAGCATCTCACCACCTTGACTGTAAAGAACTTCCTCCTAACACCCTGTTGAAATCTCCCCTCTTCCAGTTTAAACCCATTCCCCCTCATCCTGTCATTACAAGACCTTGTGAATAGTCCCACCCCAGTTTTTCTGTGATTCTATCACAGTGTCTGCAAGCAGAACACAGAGGAGGGTGTGGATCCAACCAGGAAATTCATCTAAGGAGGCTGGGCAGACCCACCTTCTGGTGTAAGGCCAAAAAAATCTTGGAGATAAGGAAGTGAAGCTGTAATGGGTTTCCTATCTTTTCAATTCCAAGTAACAATTTACAAAGTATATTAAGGGAGCGAAGATGGTGCAATTTTGGGGCAGCCAGAGTTTGCCTTTTGAGAAAGTTTCCTATGAAAGTGGTATATGCAGAAGGGGTAGAGACTTCATCAAAGAGACAAGTTTTCAAGAGGTGAATTAAAATATTTCCTCCAGCACTGAATTGAAGATCTCATCCACTTTGTATGAGCACATTTCCCACAGGCAATGGCTGAAACATAAAATGAGAGGTCAATGCCCTTGGGCTGGCCAGAGACTGCACACAGGAGTTGCAGTTTGGCTATTTATTGGTGCTCAGTAACATCCATCTACTACTGGATTTTTTTTGTGCCTCTTAACTTTAACTAATTCACTAGTAATTATCTCACTAGGCAGAATTCAAAGCAAATGGAAGAAATGAGGGAGGGAAATGTCTTTTCCTGTACAAACTGTTTTCCTGAACCAAACATTCCTATGTGTCTGGAAATGATGACTCTGAATATAGCCAGATTTACCTAAGTGGAGGAGGAGCAAGTGTGCTTCAGAATTACAGCTGGATCATGAAAATAGCTACCTCTTTTGCAGACTTACTAATAACTTATGTCTTCTTGAGACAAAATCTTGAGTTGGATAATGGTTGGGCTCAATGATATTAAAGGTCTTTTCCAACAGAAACATATATTTGATGACTCCTTTGGACTGAGTCTGCTGATGGTTTGACTGTTTTACTGGGAAGCTCAGCATGGTAGAGTCAACTTTTATCCCAGCTTGTCCCACCAGAGAAGACTTTAGAAACCTTTGGATGATACCTTCACTAATTGGAGAGTCCTGTGCTACCCAGCCAAACTCAATTTGTTCTACAGGCCTTCCCTCTATGGGGCTGTGGCTGATTTCAAGCCTATTTCCAGCAGTTTGGTCTCAGACTCCTTCCCTCACAAGGTAGCGTGCTTTAAGCTGTAGACTTGCTGTTCAACAAAGTCCTCGGCCTCGGGGAAGCAGAAGCCCTTCTAATCTAAAAACTCCAAAAACCCTCATAAATGCTCTCTTAACAGCAACCAGCTTCTCCCACACCTCATTGCAGAAGTGAGCTTAATTTACATCAGCTGCTGAGAGAGTGGCAAACAGAGTAAATACACACCAGGAGATGCTTATGCACTCTGGTAACATCCATCCTGGGCCTGAATAATGGATTCCTTGGTGTAAATGCTGATATTGGTGTTTCTCAGGAAGCAAGCTGGACCTAGACTGCTTCTGGTTCCGTTATTTCTTACACAAATAACCTCTGTGCATACCTTAAGAAGGAGCTGGGATTGCCTTCTCTGTAGACTGCATGATATCACTGCAAGATGGGTTGGAGCGGGCTGTCTGCCAAGCCTGAAATGAAGGGGACAAAGTGAGACTCTGCAGATTCAATGTTCCCGTGGAAGCTAGATCTAGCTGTCACCTCTTGGAAGCTGGATGTCCCCAGATATGACCCCAAGGAAACTCTTGCAGGCAAGTGTTGTAGATGGCAGGAGAGCTTCTCCTTATGCCTTGCACAGCCTTGTTTCAGAGACCCAGTCCATCAGATGGGCAGCTAACAGGACTCATGCTGGGATGGTGCTGGGGAGTTTAATGAGACCTAATGGAAGGGAATTCCTAAGGGACCTAAAGATCAGCTCACTGAGGAATCTGATCTACCTATTTTAGTACCTGAAGACATCTGCACTAGCAGCTCCTGTGTTGGAACAGAGTGGGTGATACACATACACATCTTTGCTCAGACAAAGGAACATGGACAGACTGATCCCACCCTGCAGCTGACTGTGAAAAGTGACTGCAAAACCTTTTCAGGCAAGTTTTCCTCCCTCTCCTCCTCTCCATACAGAACTGAATCATCATGAGTCAGTTAGCACTATGAGTGGCTGTGGTACTTAAGTCACTCAGCACATTTTCAATCGGTGTTCTTTAAGATGAATACTTTGTGGGATGTATGGCACAATGGATAAGGCTGTGAATGTGGAGTTAGGAGGCGTTGGGATCCTTATTCTTGTGCCTCTTCCTTAGCTCAAAATGACTTAAGATCTGTGGCACCCCAGTAGTTGTGATGGTTGTGACATGCACTTGAGCTCAGGATCTGCTTCATTCATGGTGTCAGAATTCCTGTGTCCCTGTGTGGTTGTGGTGGTTTGGGAGTTACTAGCCCCACTGCACAATTGAATTCACCCAGACTAGACTCAGCCAGATGGAAGTGTAGGAATGAAGCTTTATATTTACAGCTTAGCACAATATACAAGCAGTACAAGTATTGTGGTTTCCAGTATACCTTTCTCCTTACGGTTTTAGTGTTTAAACTATAATAAAGTGTTGAAACTGTACTGGGATGGGGGTACCCATGTGTGAGTGCATTTCCTGGCCCTCAAAAGACTCAGTGGAACACTACCTTACATGCAAGGTAAACAGGGAAATTGGCCAGGGGGCAATTGAAGCAGAATTGATTATCTGGGTTATATAGATCCAGCAAGAAGGCAAGGAGAGGGAGAGACCAACAGCCAGAGCTCAGACCAGAGTGCTTCTGTCTTATGTGTGTTTATGCCCTTGCTTTAGTACATCTTAGTAAACCTATGAGCAAAGTAAACATCACCATTGTTTTCCTTTTCACAGCCTATAGTCTAATTTTTCTTATTAAAATATTCCAATTAGCCTCAAACCAGCACAGTGTTAGTTTGGGGGAGGGGGAGCAGGTTCCCTTAAGAAGACCACAGAAACAAAGTCTCATCCCAGGGGGCAGACCTGGTCATCCCAGCAGGATATTGTACCATTGTTACTCTATTCCACTTTCCAGTATCAAACCTTATAAGGCAGTGCCTGGCTGATAATCCCTCCCCTCCCCTCCC
>VWZI01007323.1:397547-457238 GCA_013396835.1 Psilopogon haemacephalus
CTTCCTTCCTTCCTTCCTTCCTAACTCCTTCCTTGCAACTTCCTTTCTTCCTTCCAAATTCCTCCCTTCTTAATTCCTTCCTTTTTTCTTTCCAAATTCCTTTCTTCTGAATTCTTTCCTTCCCTCCTACCTTCCCTGCCTCTTTGTTGCCTCTTTTTATCAGGAAAGGAAGAATGTATGGTGAAAGAAAAAGGACAAGGGAGGAAGAAGACACTGTTTGGGTCCAAACTTCATTTGCAGTTTTCTACATCATCTCTTTTCATTAAAGCCTCCAAACAAGACAACAGGAGCTGATGATTCAATAATGTGCAGGGCTGGGAGACAATGAGTGGAAGGAAAACAACAAAGCGAAGAGGGTTTTAATAACCGTTCATTGAGGCTGTAATTAAATCTTGGTTTCTGTTTGGAAAACAAGAATCTCATTTTGTGCAGGCATCCTGTCTCCCCACCACATCTGCACCTAAGTTTTCTCCTGGGCAATTGCTGGGCATGTTGTGAGCTGATTAGAAAATACAGGTGTGGCAGGAGCTCTCTCCTGCAAGGGAAAGGGATGAAGAGAAGAGAGGGTGAGTAGCTTATTGCCAAGCCTGGCACTAACCCTATGCAGATGGAACCTGCAAACAAATGGTGGAGCCAGCCTGGAACTTTTTCAGTGCTCCACAGAGATAAGGAAAGGATGTAGAGAGGGCAGGAATGTGAGGCTGCCCACCTGGTTTCCATGGTTGCCAGCCAGTATGGTTTGGCTTTGAGAAGGGATTCAGTCCCTGTAGAAAGGCAGAATGTTGTCAAGGAACAGTAAGGGAGTTGTGGCACCAAGCATGCTGTAGTCCATACACTTTTCATGTGGTCTCAAGGAACTTCGCACAGGCATAGCTTAGCTGTATGATGGAACATGAATGGGTTAGGGTAAGTAATGCAGTTATTTATGTCTATTTATGTCAACCATGTGAAGCTCACAAAGTTCAGCAAGGTCAAGAGAAGGTCCTGCACCTGTGATGGGACATCCCCAGTATCAGAACAGTCTGGGAAATGAAGGATCAGCCCTAGAGAGAAGGATTTGGGGCTACTGGTGGATGAAAAGCTGGACATGAGCCAGCAATTTCACTCACAGCCAGGAAACCAGCCATGTCCTGGGCTGCATCCCCAGCAGCATGAACAACAGGTGAAGGGAGGAAACTCTGCCCCTCTGCTCTGCTGAGACCCCTACTTGCAGTGCTGAGTCCAGCTCTGGAGTGCTCAGCACACAAAAAACATGGATCTGTTTGAACATGTCCAGAGGAGGACACAGAAACGATCCAATGACTGGAACTCCTCTCCTATGAGGACAGGCTGAGTTGAAGCTGTTTAGTCTGGAGAAAAGAAAGCCCCAGAGAGATTTTTTCTGTACTTAAAGGGATCTGTAAGAAAGATGGAGACAGACATTTTAGCAGGGTCTGTTGTGAAATGAGAAGGGGGGATGGTTTTGTAACCATGGAGCTGTGAAACCCTGACACCGGTTGCCCAGAGAAGTAGTAGAAGCCCCATCCCTGGAAACAATCCAGATCAGGCTGGATGGGGCTCTGAGCAACCTGGTGTAACTGATGATGTCCCTGCACACTTGTAGGCGTGTTGGACTAGATGACTTTGAACGTTCCCTTCCAAACCTATGGTTCCATGAACAGTGAACTAACACCTAGCTGTAGCCAGATAGTAGGAGACAGAAACATGCATGTGCTCTCCAGCTCCCTGTCCATTTCAGAGAGGAACACACGGTATTTGAGTTGGAGCTCCTGTTTTCCAACAGATGTCTTTCCTCTCTCTTGCTCTTGTAGGTGGATGAAATTCAAGGAATGACTGAGGACAACTCCACCCCAGCTGGGCCAGGCTTTCTACGAAGCTAAACCAGAGTTTCTCCCTCTCGTGATGTGCCTGCAGGGCTTATTGCCTAATTTCTATCTCCTGATTAGAAAGCACAGAATTAACACTGCGGTGGTCACTACCTCAGAGCCCTTCCACTCCTTGCATTACTTTTGCCTGTTAATTGCCAGGAGCTGACTGGAGAGGTTGCTTAGCCTCTGCCAGAGTTTGCCTGGGCAGAAGGGCTGCATACGACCTTCATTTATATTCCAGAAGCACCACACACTTAGCAGTATCTCCTGCCATCAATAAACCAATGCAAACAGAGATAAGCCAGATAAAGTGAAAGTAGGTCACTTCTGCAGCACAATGACATCCAGCTCAGTTATTCCTTACTCAGCCCTAGAACTTAACTCTCCCATCATGACTTTTCTTTTATCTTCTTCCTTTTTTGATTAAAGTTCCTAGGGAGCTGGGGCAAGGTAATTAGGCAGTTGGCACACCAGGGGAATGAGGTGACATCCAGAGGGGCCTGGACAAGCTTGAGAATTTGTGTATGGACTTCATGAGGTTAAACAGGGCCAGGTTCAAGGTCATGCCCATAGGTTGGGTGAATCCTCAGTATCAATACAGGATGGAGGATAAAGGAAATGACAGCAACACCATGGAGAAGGTCTTGGCGGTAGTGGTGGATGAAAAGCTGGGCATGAGCTGGCAATGTGCATTTGTGGACCAGAAGGTCAATTGTATCCTGGGTTGTGTCAAAAGCAGTGTGGCCAGCAGGTAGAACATGAAGATTGTGCCCCACTGCTCTAATCTGGTTAGACCTCATCTGCAGTTCTGGGTCCAGCTCTGGAGTCCTCAGCACAAGAAAGACATGGACCTGTTGGAATGTGTCCAGAGAGGGACCCTATAATTATTAGAGGGCTGGAACCCCTCTGCTGTGAGGCCACACTGAGAGAGGGTTGTCTAGCCTGAAGAAGAGAAGGCTCAGGGAGACCTTCTTGTGGCTTTTCAGTACTTAAAGGGACCTGTGAGAAATATCACAGGATCACAGGATTTGAGGGGTTGGAAGGGACCCAAAGAGATATGAGGACCTACTTTTAAACAAAGGATGATGTTTTAAACCAAAAGAAGAGGAGTTTAGATTAGATCTAAGGAAGGATTCTATTTATATTGAGGGTGGTGAAACACTGGCTCAGGTTGCCCAGAGAGGTGGTAGAAGCCCCATTCCTGGAAACATTCCACATGAGGTTGAAGTTGGTTCCGAGCAACCTGATCTAATTAAAGATGTTCCTGCTCACTGCAGGAGGCTTGGACTAAATGACTGTCCAGGTTTCAGATGCCTTGACGTTGACTTAAATCCACACACTACCTCAAGTAGCAAGGTAAGACTTCATTCCATTTTGCCTATTATCAACTCCTTCACTGACAATCCTAAGAGCTGGTTAGCATCCCATACGATGTCTCTCTTGTGTGATGAAATGCAAATAGCTTCTGTTGATGTCATTTGAGATGAAGTTTAAGCTGGAAGAATGTAGATAAAACTCTTAGTGGCCTTGGTGCTATCACATGAACCATCCAGGCACCTAGGTTATGTGTGATAATGTTATGGAAAAAATACCAGTGTTATTTATTATCTGATAGATAGCTTTTGAGTGCTATTATGAAAACTTAGTAACCTCTGGAGATACTTCTAAGACCTTCTAGAGCTGCAAAGAAACATAAGCATTAGCTCAGTCTTGGATGATCTCCAGAAAACAAGACAAGCAGGGATGATTCAGAGCTCTTTTTTGGAGATTTCTGTAAATGCAGTTCTTCATTATCATAAATGCTGGTGGGAAATGCACTTCAAAACTTCTTACTTAAGTGCCATTATTACAAAAAGAAGTCCTAAAAGTAACTCTTACCCCCCAAGAAAACAAAAATGATGCTCTAGGAGTTAATGCATTTGATTGGTCACCAGCTCGAATGGTGAATGTTCTGTTTGCTACCTGCACAGCAGGAAAGAAACTCATTGCAAAATAAAATGATAAAATAAGTAAATCTCAGATAATCCCCAAAATAACAGCCTCCTGCCAGATACGCCACAAGAGGAAAATATATCAGAATCTAAAAAAAAAAAAAATGTTTTAGAGTGAACAGTCCACCTAGCTCCAAATTGCTGCTGGTAAGCAAGACACAAACCACTGTGAGCACCCAGATCCCAGCCACTTCACAGGATCACAGGATGTTAGGGGTTGGAAGAGACCCAAGGAGATCATCAAGTCCAACCCCTCTGCCAGAGCAAGACCATATAATCTAGCACAGATTACAGAGGAACACATCCAGACAGGCCTTGAAAGTCTCCAGAGAAGGAGACTCCACAGCCTCTCTGGGGAGCCTGTGCCAGTGCTCTGTGACCCTTGCAGTAAAGAAGTTCCCCCTAGAGGCAGAAACTCTTTTGCTGCAACTTACACCCATTGCTCCTTGTCCTATTACAGGGAGCAAGTGAGCAGAGCCTGTTCCCTGCACCTTCTGACCAGCCCTCAGATACTTATAAACATTTATCAAATCTCCTCTAAGTCTTCTCTTTTCCAGACTAAAGAGTCCCAGGTTCGTCAGCCTCCCCTCATAAATCATGCCCTTCAGTCCTCTAATCATCCTCATAGCCACTTCCAGGCATGTGACTATCAGGAGTCATCAGCACTTAAAGGGGACCTTTAAGATAAGATGGGGACAATTATTTTATCAGAGCCTGTTGCAACAGGACAAGGGGTGGTGGTTTTAAACTAAAAGAGGGGAGACTGTGTCTAAATCTGAGGAAGAAAATTTTAATAATGAAGGTGGTGAAACATTGGCATAGGTTTCTCAGAGAGATGGTAGAAGCCCCATCCCTGGAAACATTCCAAGGCAAGTTGGATGAGGCTCTGAGCAACCTGAAGTAATTAAAGATGTCCCTGCTCATTGCAGGGGAGAGGTGGATCAGATGACCTTGAGAATCCCTTCCAACTGAAACCATTTTATGATCCTTAGAGAAAGATCCCCTTGTTCACTTTCACAAAACCTGACAAACAACACTCTCCCCCTTCCCCTTAACTGTGTCTGCCCATTTGAAGCTGTCACCATGCACCTACTCTCTCTGCTGGTGAGTTTGCCCATAATGGGTCTCATTGCCTGACAGACTGGTTTTCATGCTGTGCTGGACTCCATAGGAGAATATTGACACAGAGAAGCAGACAGTGCTTGTGCAGGAAGGGTTTAATTGTGTTAATGAATGAGAGCAGGAGGAATCTCCTTCCAAACCAACAATTGGTGTGTGCTCTTCATAGCCATCTGAGCCAATCACTTTGCCAAAGCAAGACTTTACCCTTCCAGCTTGATCTTAACATGAGGTCTTTCTTCCTCCTATGTCTGGCTCCTGACACATGGTCTCACAGCTGTATGACCATGACAGTGGTGCTCATGAGTGGTTTGACAGCAAATTATGTCTCTTCTTTCTTCCTGTAATCTCCCCTGGGCATTGCTGCTGGTGACTGGGTAATGCAGGTAGCAGACAGTACTCTTGGTGGCTGGTGGAAGTTGATAACACTGAGAGGACAGGAAACAGAAAGCATCTCCTCAGTCCTTTTGCAGCACCTTCAGAGCAAAGTGGGCTTCCTCTGCTTCATTTGAACTTTGGAAGCTGAATGAAGAGCAGAAAGAAGTGGTAAGGTTTGGGGACATGGCCTGAAAACAGCTAATGCTGTTCATTCACTGTTATACTCAGCCCCTTGAAACATCTTCCTCTACTTTGAGTCACCATCTCTGGGGAGCAGTGACATCTGGAGGAGTCTGCATTGGAAAAGGGCTGAAAGGGACAAGTGATTGTGGCAGCTCTCAGCTCCACACCACCTCGCACGTCCTGCTGCTGCTGCCTTGGCTGGGGCTAAGGGCTGGTTGGAAGCAGCCAGAAAAAAGTCATGAGAGGTGAGCTAGAGGGAACAGCGGCACCAGGAGCTGACAGCTGGATGTGCCCCCGAGCCCTTTGCTGTCTTTATTTTTAGCAATTTGTTCTAAGTAGAACTCTCTTGTTTCGCTGTGTCAGTCATTGTCTCTACTACCTTTGCCCACCTAGCCAGGGTTGTGCTCCTGAAGAGAGGGCAGATGTTCAGATCTGGCTGACAGCAAGCTGAGATAAAAATATTTTTACCAAATCAACCTATGGGCCTTTTTTTTTTTTTTCTTTTCTTTCTTTTTTCTTTAAATATATGTGTGAATGAAGGGTAGAGGAGAAGGTTGTCTATTTAGCTCACCCACTTAGCCCACCTCACCTGTAGGAATTGCATCACCATAAGTTGGGTGAAAGAAGATTAAGGTCCTTCGGGATGAGCCTTGTAAAGCCTTACATCTGCTGTCCTATTTGTGGAGGTGCTGTCCTTGAAGCACAGGGAATGGATGAACTAGCAAACTGTGGCTGTGGCTGAAACATCAATTCATGGGAGGCAAAAATGACTTTCCTCTTTTCTCCAACTTCTGCAGACCCTGAGAGTAGCTCTTGCTGTGTGTGAGCCAAAAGCCAAATGTCCAAGGCCACAGAGCAGTTGAAAGCCTGCAGAGTCCCAGCAACAGAGCCCAGGTGTCCCACAAACACAGTTATAAATCTTTTCCTCAGCTGCAGTTTTCTCCCCCATTTCCAAGTAGGCATAGGGACTGGCACTCCCTACAGGTGAATGTCTGCAGGACACAATTGGTGTCAGAAAGGATTTCTCTGCTGGCTCATTATCCATTTAGAGGAAGCATTCTCCTTCCTATTGCTATGAGGACAGGCTGAGAGAGTTGAGGCTTTTCAGCTTGGAGAAGAGACCTCATAGTAGCCTTCCAGTATCTGAAGGGGGCCTACAGGAGGGCTGGGGAGGGACTATTCACAAGGTCCTGTAATGACAGGACGAGAGGTAATGGGTTTAAACTGGCAGAGGGGAGATTTAAATAGGATATTAGGAGGAAGTTCTTTGTAGTGAAGGTGGTGAGACACTGGAACGGGTTACCCAGGGAGGTTGTGTCTACTCCCTCCCTGGAGATGTTCAAGGCCAGGTTGGATGAGGCCTTGAGCGACCTGATCTAGTGGGAGGTGTCCCCGCCTATGGCAGGGGGTGAGAACTGGATGATCTTTGAGGTCTCTTCCAACCTAAACCATTCTATGATTCTATTTGAGTTGTAGGTCTTCTATATCTGTTTATCTTCCCGTTGATTTTGCCCTCCCAACAATGCATCCATCATCAGTGAGAATTTGTGGAAATCAAGACACTTTTATTCTTGTGTGCAAGATCTCTCTTCCACCCAGGTGGATGCCTGGGCCAGCAGAAATGCTATGCAAGTGTGACTGTAGTCAAAGGCATAGAAGAGAAAGGATGTATCTGGCTCCTCATCCCATTCCCTCTGCTTTCTTGGATTCCTGGCTAGGTAAGTTGCTGCATAGAAAGTAATCAGACACCTTCTGTCTGAAGCCTCTGTTGAAGCACCATATCTGTTTACCAGCAGAGGTTAAGTGCTTTGTGTAGGGGGCTGAGACAAGAACCCTTAGTGTTGTATGCCAAATCTTATCCCTCCACTCAAATCTGTCATCAATCCTTCATCCAAGCCTGCTGCTTCTACCATGTCTGCCATCATTAAATAGCCCAGGAGGCAGCAGGGAAGTTTGTCCTACCATATCCCAGATTTGGTGCAGACTGGATCATCTCTGCATCTAGCTCATGTGTTCCCTCCAACCCCCTTTGGAAAGGAGGCTTTGCCGGCATTGCGGCACATGCCCAATCTGGCAACAAAACCTCCTCCAGAAGCTCTCCCATTTTGCCTGTATGTTCTAATGACCCTAATGGCCTCATTAGCCTTCATTTGTTTGGCCACTAGATTTAGATGAGTATTCCAGTGATAACGTGAGACCTGGAGAGAGTAAACAGTGACTAATTAATGCAAAGTTACTGCTTAGAGTGGTTGTGGCACTGGGAGGCAGATTTCATGCACCTGGATGCTGCTGACCACAACCACTGATGCACAGCTTTTGTCCTGAGGAGCTGGTAAGTCACATCTGTAGTATGATCAGATGGGAAGTCAAAGACATTTCCCAGAAATCCTTGATTCAGGGGCACCTCTTCAACTGCACAATAGTGCAAGAACACAGGGACGGATCCAAGGGACTCTGGTACAGATTGAATGGCTCACTGCCCACTTTCAGAGGGGTCTAGACATCAGTTTAATGGGCTCTGAGGGCATCAGTCTCCAGAAGGTGGTGTTAGCATTCTTCATGTAGCAGAAACAGAGGCTATTTGCACCTTTGGCTGAAGATGTAAATGTGAATGGAGTCCCAAGAAGACAGGGTGTGGACAATGCATATTTTTAACTTTAAGATATATTTGTGGTGGGAAAATAGCTTAAATGCTTCCTCCTTCACATACCTCTGCTCTGTCACAGTCCCCAGGATACTTTGTTTGGAATCTTTTGTCATCCAGTGGGACCTGGTTAAGCTTGGGAAGTAGGTGTGTCTGAAGCTCATGAGGTTCTTCAAGGTCAAGTGGAGGTCCTGCACCTGGGCTGGGACAATCCTAAGTATTAATACAGGCTGGGGGGATGAAGGGATTGAAAGCAACTCTGGGGAGAAAAATTTGGGGTTACTGGTGGATGAAAAGTTGAACGTGAGCTGGCATCATGCATTCACAGCCCAGACCCAGCCGTGTCCTGGGCTGCATCCCCAGCACCATAGGCAGCAGCTGGAGGGAGGGGATTCTGCCCATCTGCTCCACTCTGCTGAGACTCTACCTGCAGTGCTAGGGCCAGTTCTGGAATCCTCAGCACAGGTTAGACATGAACCTGTTGGAGTGGGGCCAGAGAGTGCCACAAAAATTGTCCAAGGGCTGATACCCCTCTGCAATGAGGACAGGCTGGGAGAGATGGAGTTGTTCAGCCTGAGGAAGAGAAAGCTCTAGGGAGACCTCATTATGGAACTTCACTTCTTAAAGAGGACAGTAAGAAAAAAAGGGGACTGACTTTTTAGCAGGGCCTGTTGCTATAGAACATGTAGTAAGGAGTTTGAACTAGAAGAGAGTAGATTTAGACTAGATTTAAGGAAGACTATTTACTGTGACAGGGATGAAACACTGGGTTAGGTTGCCCAGAGGTGTGGTAGAAACCCCATTCCTGGAAACATTCCAGGTCAGGTTGAATGTTGCTCTAAGCAACATGATCTACTTGAAGATACCCATGTTGACTGCTGGGATATTGGACTAGATGACTTTGAAAGGTCCTTTCAAAGCCAAAACATTCTATGATTCCATGAAAAGAGAGCATGGAGTTTTGGTCTGCCCCGGGTTATGTTATTGCGATGAGAAAGATCCTTCCCTCCTCTCTACGCTCTGGGTAGCAGATTACTCAGGAACTGGTGAAATCATTGCTGCTCTCAGCTGGACATTGTGATCCCTCCTGTTCAGTACAGTATCTCCTGTTCAGGTATTGACCATGGCCACAGCATTTCCCAGATCATCTCTAGTCTGAACCCTTTTTATCCTTTTTCTCCATATTTTCCCTGCCATTCACATTCATGTCACCCCTCCTGCCTGAAACAAGAGATGCAAAATAAAACAGGGACTGGCATAGCTGCAGGATGGCTGGTTTAGCTTGGATTTTATTGCACCTGAGAAAGATGCCAACAATCTCCAGCACTGGTTTGCTTTTATTGAAGGCTGTTTTGGAACTTCAGCCAAGTTCCGGGTCACAGGGACTCAAGTTTTTCTTCAGCTCCTGCTGTCTAAATAATATTGTTGCCCAAATGGATGAGTGATTCCTTTAAGAACAGTAATGCTTAAAATAACCCAACTTTAGGTGAGACTTCTTTCCTCATGCTGTCTGTTCCCAAGACACTGAGATTGCTGCGACTCTGTCACAAAATATCATCCCACCCTTGGCCTTACTCCTATGCCCCTATCCACTGACTCCATCTTTTGTTAAATGCTGCTTTGCTTTTGTAAGCAGAGAACAAGCCTCTGTGAGGCACTTCAGGGAATCTCCTTTTCTCTCCAGGAAGCAACAGCCTTGAGTGCCAGGCAAAAAGCAGAGCATTCCAGCCACGTCCCCTGCACTGTTTTCTCCATGGCTGATTGCAAGAGTAATAAACAATGCCTGTTTAGGATAGCTGGTGTACATTTGGCAAAGGTACCTCTGAGCAGAAGAAAGAAAGAGTTGAATGCTGTGAATTAGAGGTTTGCCTCCACAATGCTCCTGGAAAAGAATGAGGAAAAGATAGACATCATATGCTGTGGCCAGAAGGAGCGGGGAGGGTGATTGTCTCCTTGTACTCGGCTTTGGTGAGGCCACACCTCCAGTATTGTGTTCAGTTTTGGGCACCTCAATACAAGAAAGATGTGGAGGTGCTGGGGCGGGTCCAGAGGAGGGTAATGAAGCTGGGGAAGGGCCTAGAGAACAAATCTTATGAGGAACGACTGAGGGAGCTGGGGATGGTTAGTTTGAAAAAGAGGAGGCTGAAAGGGAGACCTCATTGCTGTCTACAACTACCTGAAGGGACATTGTGGTGAGGCTGCTGCTGGGCTCTTCTCACAGGTGATTTGAGACAGAGCAAAGAGGAATGGCCTCAAGGTGAGGCCGAGGAGGTTTAGACTCGAGAGTAGGAAGAATTTTTTTGCAGAGAGAGTGGTCAGGCACTGGAATGAGCTGCCCAGGAAGGTGGTGGAGTCACCAACTTTGGATGTGTTTAAGGGTAGTTTGGATGCGGTGTTTAGGGATATGGTTTCAGGTGAATCTTGTAGAGTAGGGTTATAAGTTGGACTTGGTGATCCTGAGGGACTTTTCTAACCCGGATATTTCGGTGATCCTGTGACTCTGTGAAATTTGAAAGGGGTTTGTAGTGAGGCGAGTCTCTTCTACCAATTAATAACTGACAGGACAAGAGGAAAAGAATTCAAGCTGTGTCAGAGAAGGCTTACATTGGACATTCTGAAAAAAAAAACAAACCCATTACTGAAAGAGTTGTCAAGCCCTGGAACAGGCTGCCCATTCCTGCAGGTATTTAAAAGGTGTGTAGATGTGGTGCTGAAGGATGTGGTTTAGTTGTAACTTGACGGTGCTAGGTTAACGGCTGGATTCAGTGATCTTAAAGTACTTTCCAACCTAAACAATTCTGTGATTCTACAATTCTATGTCAGTCCTGTTCTCTGCCGATAAGAGAAGGATCTCATCTCTGTGACAAAGGCACCTGGAAAGTGGAAGTGTAGGAGTGTGACAGACAGACAGAAGAAGAGATGTGAATTGCTTCAAGTCTTTGGCAGTGAGAACCTCCAAGTACAGACTCAGCCAGGCTCACTCTCTCCATGCTTTTAAACCGGGAACGTTGAACTTAATGAAGTAAACTAATTTAAACTAATGAAACAGTCATTAACCAGTGACATAATGAAATCTGGAACTGCCCCCAGAGCCAAACCCTGCCATCCTGCTGCCGTTCACTCTCCCTTTAAACCAATTTGTATCTAGCCAGGTATGCTAACAGCAAGCAATATATCAAGAATTTGCCTCCTCCATTAATTAAATACAGGTCAGAGCCCTTTTGCAAGCTAAGGCCTAGTACTGTTAAGGACTAGCTTGTATTTAGGCACAGGTGCCACCTGAGCTCTTGAAACACATGAAAGAAGAGGTGAATGTGCAAGCATTTTCGTGGGTCCAAGCTCATTGTCTTGTGTTCTGGAGATGTGCTATGTATGGACATGGTGGGTAGGTCTTGGCACAGTTCATCAGAATATATCTTGGTTACAGTTCTTCAGCTCTACATCTGAAATCCCAATAGCTGCAGGGAGTTCTTTGCACTATCTAGACCAGTGACCTGATCAGAAAATATAGCAGTTTGTTTCCAGCACACGAGCCCCCTTACACAACTCTTTCTAAAAGCTGTCTGTGCATATGTTAATGGTCAGCACAATGCTGCATGGCTGGGACACTGCATGTTCTAAGAGGACGTTCCCTAGCTCTGGGACTCTGGATTTCCTCTTGCTTTCCAGTTTGAGTCCTGACTTTGGCAAGATTGAGATGAAGTACCTGCAGGAAAAGCAAACAGAGCATAAACAGGATCCTCAACATTTTGCAGCTCAAGCATATCCTTAAGGTACCAATGTTTTCTGATGTCCCTTCTGCAGTGTTTGAGCAGGACACTCGCCATCTGGGAAGTAGAAAAACAGCTACCAATGTCCAGTACCAAAGAGCAGCTGCCTAGCCTGGTATCTTTATGCTCTTTCCCTCACCTTCTCTGAAGGGCAGAACTGAGATTTGCTTTTTTTCAGGAGATAGCAGCAGCCCATGCTCTCATTAAGTCATACTTACCATCGTTAGCTGTCTGAAACACAGCATGGGCCAAAGTATGGATCGGCTAAAGCAGGCCTGAGAAAGTTACTGTAGGGTTCATTAGAGCAAACGATCCTGGGAAGATGAGCACCTAAAAAGACACTGAGGTTGAATTCATCTGGGCTGGTTGTCTAGACTCCTGCTTTAGTTGGAGAAAAACAGGTGCTTCCAGAGCATCATTAATCTCATTCTAAAGTAGACATCTCAAATAGGTCAGATGACTCATGTCCTGGCAGTGCTTATTTCTCTCTGCAGGCTATAAAGGGAGTCGAAGGTGACTGGCTTAGCAGCAGATGATCAACATGGTAGACATCTAACATTAGGTAAGATGAATCCCATCCTGCAAGACTAATCAAAGCAGTGGACTTTGAACTCTGCAAGAAAGAGGTTAACATTGTCTGGTTGGTCAAAACCACTGTCAAGAGTTATTGAGGGAAGTGAGTTTGAAGAGCTATGGTATCAGGATAAAGAGCAAAATCTTCTTGTGTACATGTTTTCTGGCAATTATTGTCCTAGGAATTGTATTTTCAGCAAAGAAAGAAAGAAAATTGAGGAAGAACGTGAAGCAGAATGAGTCATGCCAGAGGCTGTGCAAAGGGTTCTAAAGAGGTCAGGAATTTCCATCTCCAGGCATATAAGGATGAGGACTGAAATGCAGATGACCCTTTGAGAAGACACAGATAGACTAAGGTCAATAGCCAGACAAGGTGAGGTAAGGGGTAAGCAGGATGAAACTATTCAGGGGTTGTAAATCCAACATTCTTCTCCATGTTCAGTGCTTCTGTTGTCCTTCATCAAATGGAGTCTTCATGATATGCTGTCCTTCATAGTATATCCTGCATGATGTGGGGCTATACCAGGACCCAAGTAAGAAGGGACAGTGACATGCCATTCTTGTTCTGCTTAATGAGTAGGCTCACCACTCCTCCTAGGGATGAAAACTCAGGTCATGAGGTCTGGGATGGCAAAAAGCAATGCTGATGCTGGTTGTCTCTGCACAGGACCAAATGCATTTAGCAGCTTAGATGCATCTCCTTTTCACAGCTTTGCTGGAGGAAAGGGGACCATCAGAATGCCTTACAATGTCCGAACTCTCCTGGTGTTCCTAGGAATCTTCTCCACTAGAGGAGCATTCCTATCTGCTGGAAAATTGACCTGTATCACTCAAACTAGTATGCAGTTCACCTCCAAGTCTACGGACAAACTGTGATGCCAGCATTTGTTCCTCCTGAGTTGCTCTGCAGCAGGACCATGGCCCAGCTGTGCTTGGCATACAGAAAGGAGGTAAGATGCTTTGGGATAGGTTTAGTCCAACTGTGTACCAAGGCTGCTGCCAGGCAATTGATTCCAGCAGCTGATTCAACCATATGGGAACCTTCTGGGATGTCTCTGGAGGACATCTTTCAACTCTTAGCTTCAGAGGATGGCAATTCCCATCATCCTGCAGTGAAAGCTTACAGGAAAGGCAGGGGGTGAAGAGTGACCCTTCTGTATATTTGAGACAGGAGAACTCCCAGAATAAAAACCCAAGACATGCACCACCAAAATCAAAATTCACCCAAATTTCTTCCAGCTCCCATTAGATTTTAGAATCGTATTCCCCCAGTGTAGGGAGAGGATACGTGGAAGACCTTCCCTGATAGCCTGTGGAGTTATTGAGTGGGGTGGCTCTGATCCAGGATTACTTTTATTTTTCTCAGTGCTTGGCAGAGTAACAAGGAAAAATCTCTTCTCTGTTTAACACCTGAGCATCTTTCCCTACAAAATCCCAGTCCTGCTGTTGTCTGGGAACACATCCCTTTTTGAAGAGGAGCTATTAGCTTCTCAGGAGACTCTTTCTCCCCGGAGGATGCTTGCATCTTAGAGCAGAATCATTGGTTAGTTAAAGGTGCCTGTTTGATAAATACAAGTGCTGTGTACTCGGACACTAACTGCATTTCATAGCAAGAAATCACTGTGTCAGTTGCACCAATAACAAACTGTTTAATAGATGTATGCTGATGGGCCATCACTGGAGCTTGGGAGAGATCCCATGGCTCAAAGGGAGATGTCATATTCCTTGCTTGATGAGATCCAGGTTGTCTCAGAGGTTGTTGGTTCTGACGTGCAAATATGCCCAAGATGTACCTCAGGTGAAGAGAGAGCCTGATCTGACCCCATCTGCTCTTTTTTGATGTCTGGCCCAAGTTACCATTTTGTCTATTGTTCTGGTTGATCCTTGGCATGTGCAGTCAATGTGTGCTGGCAGCCCACAAAGCCAACAGTGTCCTGGGCTGCTTCAAAAAATGAATGGCCAGCAGGTCAAGGGAGGTGATTTTCGCCCCCTACTCTGCTCTTGTGAGACCCTACCTAGAGTACTGCATCCAGCTCTGGAGACCTCAACACAAGAAGAACAGAGAGGCTGTGGACTCTCCTTCTCTGGAGACTTTCAAAACCCACCTGGATGTGTTCCCATGGGGTGTGCACCTAGGGGATCCTCCTCTGGCAGGATGTTGGACTCAATGATCTCTGGAGGTCCCTTCCAACCCCTAAAATTCTGTGATACACTGGAAAGAGTCCAGACAAGTCAGCCTTATGATGATGAAGTGCTGCTTGAATTGCAGCACTGCCTGGATCCTTCTACTGAAGGAGAATAGAGGATAAAAAGCCACTAATAGTCTGACTGAGAGTGGAGGTGGTGGGGGTTTCTTGCCTGGCAAAGCAGCATCATGGAGATGAACTTCCTTGTCTACCCTCCCTAGTGTGAGGTATACTGGGAGCAACTGTTCCTCTGGGAGAGGCTGTCATTGAAAAGGAGGAAAATAACAATTTGAGAGCATTCAAGTAATTTTAGGAGTTCAGCTCTGCAGGTGAGACCTTGCCTAGAGATGCTGAAAAGTTAAATACACATGAAAAAAAAATTTGATTGAGATGAACTACTGTCTCTGCCATTAAGACCACTCTTCATGGGCAGAGCATCTTCATACAACCTGCTCAACATCTCTCTGACACCTTACTCTGCACCAGATGGAAAGGCAATGCAAAAGGTCTTAGCCGGAAATCTGTGGGGTTTGCAGTTTGGAAGTACTACAACAAAGGAATGGGTTCAAACGGGTGGAGGGGAGATTTAGGAGGGATGTTAGGAGGAGGTTCTTCACAGTGAGGGTGGTGAGACACTGGAACAGGTTGCCCAGGCAAGTTGTGGCTGCTCCCTCCCTGGAGGTGTTCAAGGCCAGGCTGGATGAGGTCTTGAGTGACCTGATCTAGTGGGAGGTGTCCCTGCCTATGGCGAGGGGTTGGAACTGGATGATCTTTGGTGCCTCTTCCAACCTAAACCATTCTATGATTCTATGATTCTATGACAGATATCTCAAAGGTCAGTGTAGTTCACCATCCTGTGCCACTGTATTTTGACCACCATGGTGCATGCAGGACATCTTGGAGATTTTGCACTGAAGGCCTACAAAACTGGAGAGCTCAGCAGCCATGTGAAGCAGTCAGCTGACCCAGCCTTGATCTGCAGCATTTGAACTGCAAAGCAAGATGCAAAGGAGACCTGAGAAACGGTTGCCTCCAGAGCTTGTGAGCACCTGGTCAGGACTGCAGTCCACACCCAGCACAGACACTGTCTGAACTTTAATCCAGGAGGAATGTCTGAGCATGTCAGAGGAGTGTGACAACTGGAGGTCTGGGGACTACACTGAGCACACAATCTGCATTGCCTACCATTGCAAGGTAGGTTTGAAACACTGGAGCTTTCTGAGAAGTCTCCGTGCACACAGGCTCTGCTATTGCAATGCTAAAGAAGAATCAGACCCTGAGAGTCTTTAGTAGGTAAAGGGCCAAGGCCTTTGAGACGTCTGTTTGCTACAGTATGCGAAAACTACAATCCAAATTTTGTGTGTTACCAGGCAAATATATTTGTTCTCTTACTCCAGAATGCTACACCTTGAAGAAAGACATCCTAATGCTGCTGGCCCACCACAGCCTTAGCTGTGGCCATCGACCTGCTCTGGCAGGAGTTGCAAGACCCTTCAGCATCTCCTCTATTAAGATGTGGTTCTGGGGCTTGAGTGCTTCTGACAGGTCCCCATGTTGGTTAATGCACAGCAGCTGCCTGGTTCTGCCTGGCTGCACACAGGAGATTGGTGGAGGAGGAGACTGGAGATGTTCCCTTTCACACTTGAAGTATCATGCTGGGCAACACAGACTTTTTCTGACAGCTGCTTCCCCATTCTCACTCCTTGCTCTCCCCTTTCCTTCTCTTTCTGAGGGGAAAAGCTTTGTGAGGCATGAGATGCCATGCTGTGGAAGATGACATTTAGTGTCTTTCAATGGATTGTCACTTCATCAGGGCATGGAAGAATGAACCCTCCAGCAGGATCGCTCTCTTATACAGTTTGAACATTCTTCTTGGTCTGAGAAGGTCAACAGGAAAGTAAAAAGAAGAGCTTGGTACTGCAAAGTTGGTTGTTTTGCTCAAATACTTCAGTTAATGAGGTCATTTGGGCTTGGGGACAGTGCATTGCAGGTGTTACTGTGAGCTTTATCTGGTATCTTCACCCCTTTCCCACCGTGCATATAAGACAGTTTCTCAGAGAAGAGTTTGTTTCCACTTTGTAGGAGAAGCTCAGGCTTATCTCTAATTTTACTACTAAGAATAAACCCATAACTGTTCTGCCTGCAGTTCTGTGTGCAGGAGAGACATGGATCTGTTGGAGTAGGTCCAGAGGAGGCCACAAAAAGGGTGAAAGGGCTGGAACCCCTCTGCTGTGAGGTCAGGTTGAGAGAGTTGAGGTTGTTCAGCCTGAAGAAAAGAAAGCTTCAGCAAGACCTTCTAGTGGCCTTTCAGTACTTAAAGGAGCCTATAAGAAAGATAGGGACAGACTTTTATCAGAGCTTGCTGTGACAGGACAAGAGCTGATGCTTCTGAACTTAAAGAGGGAGATTTAGACTATATTTAAGTAAGAAATTTTATATCATGAGGGTGGTGAAATTCTGGCATATGTTATCCTGAGAAGTTGTAGTATGCCCCATTCCTGGCAACATTCCAAGTCAGGTCAGGTTGAACCGTAAGAAACCCTAAGAAGCTGACCTAATTGTGAATATCCTTGTTTACTACAGGGAGGTTGGACTAGATAACCCTTAAAGGTCTCTTCCATGATGAGATGCTGCTATGATGTCTGCTCTGAGGAACTGATAATTGAGAGCTGTCATCTGCAGGTTATACTTTGCTGTTTGAACCCAGGAATATTATACCCTATCTATAAGCCAGTCTCCACAAATCTTACTCTCTCTCCAAAGGATGTTGAAGGCTGCAAGATGATGCCTGTGAGGGAGTGCTTCAGCTGAGGGCTGTCACTCAGGTTTCAGTGACGAGCAGATGCTGCCCTCCCTCTGCAGCTGGTAAGCTGGGATGTGCAAGTAAAGTGACTTTACCCAAGTTTCAGAGTGGAGTCAGGAATAGAAGCAATGTCCCTTGGCCCTTTTTGGGATGAATCATCCTTGTAAATCCGCTTGCCTTGACTGATCTGGTAAATATAGGGTGGGAGAAAGGGTGATTAAGTGACTTATCTGAAGTCACATGTGGCATTTATGGGATTTGGACACAATCCTAAACCGGCTCCACTGCTTTAACAACTATGCTTCCCCTGCTGTAGCTGTGACCCTGAAAGCAAGCAAACACCACCATGTATTACAGCAGCAAAGAATAAATTCATGGCCAGCCCGGAAAATGGTCTCCCTGAGGAAAGACATCATTAATCCCATCCGGGAGAAGATGTAATCTAAAGCAGGCTGTTAATTAATTATTATTATCTTGACCAACCCAAGTATGGAGTGAGAGACACCGGTAAGGTTACAGTTTTTGACAGGTGCAGATTGATTTCTTAGAGCCTCCACACCTGGCAGAGCAGCTAATCCCTTTGACAAAGGTGCAAATTGTTAATCTGATTTGCATGGCTGGCTGGCTGCTTTTGTCCCACCGATGGGCAGCTAACAGGAGGAGCTGAAAGCTATTGTGCAGCAGGACTATGCCTAGCTGTCATCACAGACGCACAGTGAGATGATGTGCACAAGCAGAGCTCTGCAATGGATGGCTATATTTGGTCAGGCGCTGGAACAGGCTGCCATGGGAGGTGGTGGAGTTACTGTCCCTGGAGGTGGTAAAAAAAACAAACAAACAAAAGAACATGTACACTTTGGGACATGGTTTAATGTCCATTTTGGTATTAGGTCAATAGTTGGACTTGATGAACTTAGAGATCTTTTTTTTTTTTTTTTCCTATGATTCTAAACTCTTAAGAAGGGATAGTCATGGAAGGAGAGAGGCAAGAATGGCTTGTCAAATGCTGGAATAGGCTGTCCAGGGAAGTGGGAAGTGGGGGAGTCACTGGTATGTAGATATGGTGCTGAGGGTTTAGTGATGGATTTGGCAGAGTTGGGTCAACAGTTGGGCTCTGTGCTCTTAAGAGTCTTCTCCAACCCCAAAAATTCTATGGTTAGTTTAGAAATCACTAGATTTAACAAATAAGAAGTTCTGACTAGGCTTCCTCCTGAAATTAATTTCTGATTGACTTTGAAAGGCATTTGCCTGGGGTGATTTCTGTCTTCTGAAACAATACTGCTAAAAAGGGAAGAAGGAGAAGTGGAATGAAATTAAACAAAGGACAACTCTTAATTAAGGCCTAGGAGCATATCTGCAGGCAGGTAGTAGCTGGCTTTAGCACCTTGCAAGTCAAGTTGTTAAACTCTGCCTGCTTTTTTAATATCTGTGAAGGGGCTGGTTGAGTGCCTTCTCTGAGAAGTGCAAAACTGTTTAGCATTATATTATATTCAAACCATACTGCAGTGATAAAACCGGGGATGGAGCTCCAGACCTGTTAAGCCAAAGGCACAGTTCAGTCTCATGAACAATGCTGTGACTTATATTGGACTTCACTCTTTTCTCTTAGACGCTTCCCTCTTGATGCTGAAACTTGGTCTCTCCTATTTTACCTTTTAGTCTCAGGCAAAATCCTGTGTATGAGGGGTTATTGAGTCTCAGGCTATCTACTAAAATTGCCAAATTAATGGGGGAGGACAAGTCACCTGAGTAATTTTGAGGCTGCAACTCAGCATTCAGATGAAGGCATCTGAATGTCTAAAAAGAGGTCTTTCCTTAAGATACAATGTCAGAGTTCCCGAAACAGTTAATACCATCATAGTCAGACTCCTCTGGCTGCATTAACCATCTCTCCAGTGGCTATCCCAAGAACTTGAACCAGCAGTGCAAATGGAGAAACCCACAGAGAGATACCCAAATGTGGGTGTCTCCATCTGTGATATGTGTCTTAACTCTAGATATAAAAACTGCAGATGCTTACAAATGAGCTTTCACCTTCAGGCTCCCACAGTAACCAGTTCTGCATTCTGGATTAATTTCTATTTTTTGGGGGGGTGACCTGAACTCTGCCTGTTTCCCTGAAGGAAACAGATCTGTGAAGCTAGTCACTTATGTCTCTTTTGTCAGTGCTGTAGACAACTCAGGAAAGCACTGAGACCTGACCTGAGTAAAGTGTTGATGCTGTATGTAACAGATGGATTGTTTGTGCCAGTGCTTCTACTTTTCTGCCTGCTTTTAGCTCCTGGAGAGGAGTGGTACACTCAAAGAAGTACCAACCAACCAGTGAAGTATTTCACTCTAGAGCAAGTGTTTCATCTTGTCTTACAAGATGATGTGTAGCATCTTGATAGCCATTTTCTCTGCCACACAAGTTGTGCTACATTCTCCTCTGTGACTGATCCCATCCCCAGCTTGTTACAGCAGAGGGTATTTGGCAGCTGTTTGGTGGATATCTGCTCATTCATTCATTTTTCTACTTTTCTGTGATGATCTCCTGGTTCATTCTACCTGTTCTAGCAAATTCAACAGTTCTGAGCCATAGGTCTGAGACCTATGGAAATATAAACTGTTGACATTGGCCAGATACCAGATGTGATAGTTTGAGTGAGGAGGCATTGCTCTGGAAGCTAAGAGAGTTACAGTAGGAACACAGCCCCACAAGCGTTCATCAGTGTGAAGTTAAGGATTTGTCACCACAACAGTCACAGAAGCATGGGAAAGCAGATTGGAGCTAACCACAACAGTCAACAGGGTAGTCAGCATCGATGTGGCTGCAGCCTGTCCCTCAGGAGCTGTACACACTGTGTAATTCCAGGCCAAACCTCCTTGTGGACTGAGTTGCCAATGAAGGACATGCACCAGGTGAACTTGGGGTTGGGCAGCGACATGTCAAGGTAGGCAGATCCTTTGAAAGCCAAAGCTTTATGAAGTGGAGCACCTTCATTTCTACAAGACTGGGAGGAACCTTTCACATGTCATGGTAATGCAGCCAGCTGTGGAGAGAAGCAGAGTGGCCCACATAATACCTGGGCCTTCAACCTGACCCGTTTCTCATGTGGCCATAGTTGTGGCATCTTTGAAAGGTACAAATGGCTTAACTAATCTGCCCAGTATTGTGGTATTTCCACACTTAAAGGGGGACTGTGAGAAAGATGGGGAAAATCTTTTTAGCAAGGCCTGTAGCGACAGGACAAAGGGTGATTCAGGCTAGGTTTAAGGAAGAAAGATTTTACACTGAGGGTGGTGAAATACTGGCTTAGTTTACCCAGAGACACTGCATCCCTGGAAGCATTCAAGGTCAGGTTGGATGAAACCTCGATCAATCTGATGTAGTTGAAGATGTCTTAGCTCACTGCAGAGAGGTTGGACTAGATGACTTTCAAAGGTTCCTTCCAACCCAAGACATTCAACGAGTCTACCATTCTGTGATTCTATGGTACAGTCTGATTCAGAGCTGAGAACTGAACCAAAGCAAATTCCCAAGCCGTGGACTTTCTTTTCTGTTCACATCCAAAGGTGATGTCTTTGTGTGATACAGCAATTAACGCTGCATGACTCTCAGCTACTGCAGCAAGGCTGATGGCTGCAGCTGGTGACACTTAGTTACCCAGAAGTGCTATCAGCTCTGTAACGCAATTTACAATAAGTCACCATTAATTAATGCTAAGTTATGAAGCACTTCTAGGGAAAGTGACACACCAAATCGACATCAGTGCAAGGAGAGTTCATTATGGCTAATGTTAGGACAATAAAAGACAGAGGAATTAATGATGAATTTCAATGTTAAGTATCACTTTTCCCACGCTTTAATGCATTGTCTCAGAGAGGAGAGAGCACTTGGAGAGGAACTGGAAAGGGGCAGCATAATTGTAGCTGGCAGAAAAAAACAACAACAACAAAAAAAAAAGCTACTTCTTCAGCTTGTCCGTGTACAGTGTCTGAGTTCTGTCCTCTTTATACCATTCCTGGATGAGCACACACCCTACCAATCCCCAGCCCTCTAAACACATCACAAAGTGGACCCTTAAAATTAGTACACTACTGTGGACATGTCCTGCCTCTCCACATGCAGAAGGTTTCACAGTGATAGAAACAAATCTCCAGGAAGACCATATAACAGTCTTTCAGCTCTTGAAAGAGGCCTACAGGAAAGATGGGGAGGGACTTTTTATAAGGGCCTGTGGTGATAGGACAACGGACACTGGTTTTAAACTAGAGCAGGGTAGATTTAGATTAGATATTAGGAAGAAGCTTTTCAATATGAGGTTAGTGAGGCACTGAAATGGGTTGGTGAGGGAACTCTCCATCTCTGGAATTGTTTAAGACCAGGCTTGATGAGCCTTTGAGCAACCTGACCCAGTGGGGTGTCTATGGCAGCAGAGGTTGGAACTAGACGATCTTTCAGGACCATTTCAACTTAAGCCGTTCCACAATTCTATGATTTCTTTGAATTTACAACGTTGTTAGACAGTTTCACTTGTTACTATTTACTCCAACACTATTTGAAGCCATTTACCCTATTGCAGAGCTGTTTTTTTCTCTCTGTGCCTCCTCTCTTCCTTCATGTTTATTTCCAAGCACAAGAAAGGTCCCCCACCTGGACTGGGGCAATCCCAGTATCCAAAGGAGCTGGGTATCTGAAGGAAATTAGAGCAGTCCTATGGAGCAGGACTTGGGGTACTGGTGGATGAAAAGCTGTCAATAGTGAGCTCACAGCCCAGACCAAACCGTGTCCTAAGCTGCAGCCAAAGAAGGGTGGGCAGCAGGTGGAGGGAGTGGATTCTGCTTCTCTGCTCCACTTTGCTGAGACCACACCTTCAGTGTTGTGCCTAGCTCTGGAGTCCTCATCACAAGAGAGACATGAGTCTGTTGGAGTAGCTCCAGACAAGGCCACAAAGATAATCAGAGGGCTGGAACATCTCTGCTGTGAGGACAGACTGAAAGAGTTGGGGTTGTTCAGCATGGAAAGAAGGTGACTCCAGGGAGACCTTCTTGTGGCCTTTCAGTACTTAAAGAGGCCTATAAGGATGATGTGTAGGGCCTCATTGGGGAGTGTAGTGATAGGATGAGAGTCAGTGGTTTTAAACTAAGAGAAGAGATTTAGACTAGATCTAAGGAAGAGATGTTTTACAATGCAGGTAGTGAAACATTGGCGCAGAGATGTGGTAGATACATCATCCCTGGAAACATTCCAGGTCAGGTTGGACAGGGCTCTAAGCAACCTAATGTAGTTGAAGATGTCCCTGCTCACTAAAGGGCAGTTGGATCATATAACCTTGTAAGGTCCTTTTCAAGCCAAACCATTCTATGATTCTGAGATGCACATACACGAATAACTACACTTAAAAACTGTGAAGGTTTTGTATGCCATTAAAAACTCCAGAGAAATTGGAATGAAAACATCCCAAAATTATAACACTGTAAGCTTTATTTTAAGGAGAGAGGTTTTGGAGATCTCTCATTTGATATTCTGGTCAAACTGAGCTCTCCTGTGTCCCCACTCCCTCTAAATCACAAACAAACATGTGGCTGTTAAGTGGCTACAACTCTCCCACAATGGGCTATGAAGCCAAGGCAGAGCAATTCCCTCAGGCAATCAACATACAGAGTGCTGCTACAGTTCTCATCTCAGTCAAAGCAACACACAGCCCCCTCATCACAAAGGCCTGAAAGAGCAAGGCCAAAAATTCAATGAAAAACACCCTCCACTCCTGCATAGCCGCACTTCCAAGATGAAGCAACATTGATACTGAAGTGCTTGATACTGGCAGCCTCATTGAGTGACAAATACACTTGCATCTTGGGAGCAGACCCTAAAAATAATAAAAATCCAATATGCAGGGTGCTGGGAAGATCAGATTGGATACAAGAAGTTGGGTTGTATTGTATCGGTGCTTGGATGCCTCACTTCTGCAGGCTTTATCTCAACAGCAAAACATCCATGACCTCTTCCTTTGTCTTTACTCCAAGGACATACAGCCAGAAACTCTGAGATGAAGGACTTTAATGGTTCCTCTCTCAGGGGGAGAGCCTGAAAGAGAAAAATATTTTCCTCTGTCTTGTTCCAAATCTGGTGAGATATGAAGAAAGTTTCTTCCTTGAATTATCTGAAGGGCTAAGAGGGGAAAAAAAGTAATCTTCAGATAAAAGAGAGAAGGAGCAAAAGAACATCTCATTGCAGAGTTGTGACTGGTAGAAATAGCTGAATCCAAGACTGCAAGCTCTGTCACTGGATTAGATGGGAATGGTGGAGTTGGATGGACATGTGGACACTAGTGTTTGATTACAAAACTTTGGGTAAAGTTTCCTTTTTGGCTACCAAATGGAACAAATTGAGTTGCCTCTTCCCTAGGTACATGTTGTGGACATTATACAGATCAGCCCCAATACACTCAGGTGAATTTGGAAAAGTGGTGTTAAAAAAAGGATTTCCCTCCTTTGCTTCTGTTTTTCCTCTTTTGGCTTTGATTTTTGTCCTTTTCCTTGGTATTTTTTACTTTCTTACTTTTGTCATGAGGTCATGAGTGCAAATAAATTCCATCATCTTCATTGCATGTTTCATCTGTGCAATAAATCCATTCTGCAAACCTGTACTCAGTCACGTCCCTTGTGATGATGGTCTGAAGTTCTGTTGGCCCTTCCAAGGAGCCTGTTTGGTATCTTTCTATACCAACTACTTCTTTGGTTGACATCCTGACTGATGGTACATCTAAGTGTTCTGTTCTATACCCACTCTGAGATCTCTTTCACTTTCTTCTGCTGTCATATGAGCAAGCTTCACCTCCTTTGCTGCACTTCTGGTCTCCTGCTCATCTCTGCATCTCTGCAGACTGCCAAATCCACACTTGCATTCTGCTTCAGTGACAATGAGATGGAGATTAAAGCCATTAATTACACACAAACAAGTGATCGTGGAGACCATTACAAAGCATATCCCACCCCTGCACTAATTCTTCATTCCCTGCATGGAGTAATGCCCTTTCCTTTCCCTGGCTGAGTTCCTAATGATGTTAGGGGACACCCAAAGAATACGGTGGCACCAGAGTGAGATCCTTAATAAGATTAGCTGAGTTGAAATTTAGGTGAAAAGCAGGGAACAAAGTCTGGTATTATTTTGCATCACAAAAGATGAGTTTGGGAAGCAGAGAGGCATGGAGGCAGCAAGCTGAGGGGTGGGCTGAGGATTTTATGTAAGGAATGACAGCAGGTGTCCTGCTGAGTCATTTTCCTATATTCCTCTCCTAAACCTGCTGATCATCACACGCTTATTCACACCTCCAGGCTGAGGTGACACGGAGGCAAATTTCTACTTTATTTTTTTTGGTAGGATTTTGTTTTGATTTACCTTCCCTAAAAGTTGCTTGGCACTACTGTGAAGCTGGCTGGTATGCCTAATGTGATATTCATAGGTTTGGCCACTAATGAGTTTGGCCTGAGGGAGTTACTGGGGGAGGTTTGTCTTTATGGGTGGGCACTGACTACCTTCCGCCTGAAGCCTTTTTGCTTTGTCTGAAGCCCTGACTAGAAAGGTTCCCAATGCTCTGTCCCACCACTGTGTAACTTCTGTTTGCCTGTGCCACCATCTCCTTTGAAAGTCTTCTCAGAGTCCCCTCTAGACTGCCTTGCTTGATTAAATGTTATGGAAGAACTCAAATTCCTTCTGCTTCTTCAGTGGGGGCATAGAGTTTATAGTCTAATCTCATCTCTAGAGGATACCAGGTATTGCTTTGAGTGTTCGTGCTCAGTATGAGTGATGAGTTTGTTAGAAAAGCAGATATAGGAAGGTGTGGAGAAGTCTCTGAAGACCTCAGCTGAATAGCTTCATCCATGTACCCAACTGCAGATGTGCTCCTGTATATGCTGCATCTCACACATAGAAGCCAAGTCACTTGAATCCCAAGTGTAAGCTTGGTGTAAGCCTCCCTCACAGTGTGAGAGACTGGCCAGAATCAGAACTCTTGGAAAATGGAGGGAAGAGAAAGGGAGACCTCTTTAAAAGTACTTTTCCTCTACCTGCAACCATGGATAACAACATGGGGGCAGTGAGGAGGTGGCTTCATTTCTGTCAATTGCTGGTTGTGACTCACTTGATACTTTTAATGGTTTTCAGTTAGCTCAGGCTAACTCCAACACATTGAGGGATAAATCTGAAGAATACATCACTTTGTGCAAAAATAAAAGCTAGGAGGGAAAGATGAAGCAGCATCACTTTTTTCTTCCATACAAAGTAACAAAGAAGAAAAAGAAGATGGGGAAAAGACAGTGATTTCCCCTAAAGATGAACAGCTGATTTTGAGAGGATATCAATTGTCTTAGAATCATAACATCAGACAGGTGGGAAAAGACCTTTAAGATCTTCAGGTCCAACTGTTAACCTAACACTGCGAAGTCTATCACTAAATGTGGGCAGTTAAACAATGGAAGTATATTGCACATGGATCTGGGGCTAAAAAGACTCCTAAGGAAGGGCCTCCTGAAAGAGACAGGATCATCCTTAACAGTGCAGCCAGAATTCACTAAACAAAAAGGATTTTCACTGTTCAAAATGGAGTTGTTAGTCCATGTAAGGGTCTGTGAGACCAGACAGCATCAAATAGGTCATCAGAGTCTTACTCAAATGGTTGTAGAGTCAATAAACCCCTTAGTTTTGTATAGGCAGTTGTTTCTGTGAAAACAGACAGTGGAGTGTCTGAGAAAGATGTGTTTATGTATGGAAGGATGATTGGTAGCCAACTCCAACCCACCTTTGCTTGAATGGTGTGACAAATTCAGAAACCATCACTTCCTTGTTGCCACAGCCACTGGTGCTGGTGGGAATATGCCCTTCTGTAACTGCTGATTTCTGTGGCCAGCAATGGCATTGACAACTCATTCATCCTGCAACTCACCCACTTCCTGCAGACTGTCATACTCCACATGTCACCCAGATCACAAGATGACACAGAGTAGTCCAGGGACTGAAGCTAGACTGTCACCAGACAGGAAAAAAACATCCATCCACAATGAAGGCAAAGAAAAATTTGTCCATCTCTGGAGTCCTCAGCACAAGAAAGACAAGGATCTGTTGGACTGAATTCAGAGGAGGCCACAAAAATGGTGAGAGTGATGGAATCCCTCTGCTGTGAGGAGAGTCTGAAAGAGTCAAAGTTGTTCAGCCTGGAGAAGGCTCCATGGAGACCTTGTTGCAGTGTTTCAGTATTTAAATGGGCCTATATGAAATTGGTTAGGTCTTTTTAGCAGGGACTGTTGTGGCAGGATGAGGGTACTTATTTCAAGAGAGGAGATTTAGGCTAGATCCAAGGAAGAAATTATTTACACTAATGGTGGAGAGACAGTGGCACAGGTTGCCCAGAGGTGGTAAATGATACATCCCTGGAAACATTGCAGGTCAGGTTGTCTGTGGCTCTGGGCAACGTGCTTTAGTTGAAGATGTCCCTGCTGACTGCAGGGCATTGGACTAGGTGGCCTTTAAATGTCCCTTCTGACTCAAATCATTATATGAAATACTGAAATCTCCTTACAAACCATGCATTCTCTATTCTCTACCTCCAGCCTGGCTGCAAATCTCATGTAGGAAGCTGTGGCAGCACTCAAGGTGTAGATCAGCTGACAGCTCTGACACCATTTACAGTCTGATTAGCATCAATAGCTGCTCTAGTTATAAACCCTACATTTGTAAGGTTCAGCCATAGAAAGACAATAGAGTCCTGCTAGTAGTTCTGTCCCCTTTGACTCTCAACAGTTTATAGGAGCCACAGCTGCCATAAGTCTGAACTTCAGAGACAGGAGAACTACTCTTGGGGCTGACAGTAATTTTAACTAAACCTCTGTATCCTTCCTTCTCACCTCACAGACGTCTGGTGTTGACAAACTCGGTTTTACAGGGATAGGGCTAAGGGATATCCAGTTTATTGGGAAGTGTCTGTCTCAGTCTGCAGGGAGCAGAGAAGGTTGTAAAAGGTGTGTCAGATAATAGGGGTCAGTGTGGACTTGGAGCTTAAAGGGATGAAGTGCACCACATTGATTTTTATGTCTCTGCTTGTTAATGGCACCTATACAAGCATGATGGCTTTGGCCTTTGCTTATGCCATCTCTCTGATGACATGATATTGCTTGCAAAAGAAAAAGGGATGAAGATCCTGTGTGAGGTTACTTGTATTGATGAACAAATGAATTCCCAAGGAGATTCAACAATGTCTTTGATGACCCTTGAAATCTCCACAAATCTCTGTGTTGATGTTGGTAGGAGATGGGAAGAGCCATAAAGGATTCCTCTGTATTGATAGATGAGATGGGAATAGCACAAGGCCCATACCTTAGCCCCCAAATCATCCATCTGCAGAATAGCAGAGGATAAACATAATTTGTAGCATGAGTTTCTCTTTCATCTGAAGACAGATCCATCCCTTCATATTATGGAGACCTTCTTCTAGCAGAGCTCTTTAAATCGCAGCCCAGATCTCAGCTGGGAAAAAAATTGACAGTTCCTGTTTTTCTTCCTCTGGTAGCTGCTGCAGCTTCCAAATTAAATAAAAATCTTGAAGACATCTGCTTTTCAGATGCCAGAGTAGACTTGTTCTGAAAAGCCTCACTACAAACAGGATTTGAAGAGAGGAATGGAAATCTCTTAGGGCAAAGGCTTAGTGGGACTAAATATCTGTTGGGATGAGCAGCCTAGCATAAAGATGTCCAGAGATTTATTGCTTCAGGGTGAGAGCAATGAAGATTCTAACACCCTAGTTCTGGTGTCACTGTCTGTGCCTTTATGGTAACTCATGCAGAATGGCTTATCTTCAGCAGAAGGTAGACAAATCTCTTGGATTTGGTGAGGCTTAGTCAGAGTGAAAGATAGACAAGCTAGAGTGGATTAAGAGGACATAGGGCCCACCTCTGGAAGCAGATGCTTCTCTGGTGAGATAAAGCCACAAAATTAGCCTCAGAGTATAGAAACGAGAAATGAAACATCATCACAGCAGCCTCTGGTTCACTTCTGCCGGTGGTTAAAGCCATGTTGTGGAGGAAAACCTGTACACAATTAGCTATCAGGTACATTTATCTGAGCCACACTTGCTTCTTCAATGAACTCAACTTGGTAGTTTATGAAGGTGACCTGCATCTGTGAAACACAATAGGCTGAAAGCCAGCACAGACATGTTAGGCTGTGAGACATGTAATTTGTCCTTCTGCAATTGATGATAAGTCTCTCCAGGCTTGGACTGGAGATATGATTCCCTGAAGAAAATCCTTTCATCACTGATATGTCCTCTCTTCCTGCAATGTCAATGCCATTCTCCACAAAGGCAAAGGTCTTAGCTTCTCTGATCTGGTTAGTCTTCCACCTTGAAAGGCTCCTTCACCATCTCCCCCTGAGTACAGAGTGCAGAAGCTGTCTTAGAGACAATCACAGGATTAAAGGCTCGCTGCAAGAAACTTCTTCCCATTCCACCATCTTCCCCACTGCTACATTTTGCAGCTCCTCTGAGACCTATCTCCCGATGGAAAATAGGACTGGCTGCAGGCTGGAGTAGATATGAGATGTCAGAATAGCTCCTGAGACCTGATGTTGTCTGGATGTGAGGGAGGAACCAGAGCCCAGGAAAAAAAAAAAAAAAAGCCCTCCTCTGAGCATTAAATGGATTATGGAGGCGGATTGTGATATGAGAGTGACTGGATTTCTCCTTAAAGCGATTATTGCCACAGTAACTTGTAGCACACACTTTCTTCAAGGCCTCATTTAGATACCCTTTATGGTGAAAGCCCTTTGACTGTCACTGTGCCATACAGACCCTCAGCAGAGGGAGATAATGCTGAAATGAAAAGTGCTTTTATGGATTGCTTACATCCTAGTGAAACAGTCATCCTGCTACAGCTTCAGTCAAGCTGGGGAAATCAGGACCTGCCCCTGGCAGCAGTGCAATTTCAGCAGGATCATATAATCAAAGAATCAGTCAGGGTTGGAAGGGACCACAAGGATCATTTAGTTCCAACCCCCCTGCCATAGGCAAAGACACCCTACCCTAGATTAGGCTGCCCACAGCCTCATCCAGCCTTGCCTTAAACACCTCCAGGGAAGTGGCCCAAACCACACCCCCTGGGCAACCCGTTCCAGGGCCTCACCACTCTCATGCTGAAGAACTTCCTCCTCACGTTCCATCTGAATCTCCCCACCTCCAGCTTTGCTCCATTCCCCTAGTCCTGTCACCACCTGATAGCCTAAAGGTCCCTCCCCAGTTCAGCTCATCCTTCAAGATGCTGAGTTTGGGTCCAGACTGAAGTGAGGAACTAAGCAGCACCTTCTTGTTGCACTAGCACCAGTCTTGGACGAATAATGTTGCTCTAGGTACTTGATGAGATAAACCCTGGAGATTTCATAGAATCTTAGAATCATTTTGTTTGGAAGAGACCTTTAAAATCATCGAGTCCAACCATCAACACCACACTGCTGGTCTCCTCTAAACCATGTCCTTCAGCATCACATCCACATTTCTCACATACTTCAAGGGACAGTGAAGCAATCTGTTCCAAGGTTTGACAATCCTTTCAGCGAGGACTTTTTTCCTCACACCCAACTTAAATCTCCCTCGGTGAAACTGTAAGATTCCAGTTTTGAGGTGAGATAACGAGGGCTCCAGCAGAGTCATGTTTATTGGCTTTACTATCACTCAGTGAGGCCAGGAGGAAGTGAAAAGGGCTGAGCTATATGGACTTTTAAAAAAACTCAGAGGAAACCTCTGCTTTGTCATCAGATGGATTGGCACCCACTGGACTCCGCTACCAGCTCTGAAGTATGTGTTTTGGAAGCCAAAACGTTTTTAGGGTCATGCATGAAGGTGAAAAATATTGTTGGAGAAATTCCCAGGGCAGTGATACCAACCCCATGGTTATCCTGTATCTTGTAATTCTACTTCCAATGGAGGGTTGCTCTTCTCCCATGTAATGTGTGCAAATGCCTAGGAATTGGAACAGTGGGGCTGGTCCTGGTTCACAGAGCAGCACTGAGCACCTGAGATGCTGATTCTGTTCTCCAGGGAGAAAAGTGTCCCTGGGGGATCATGTGGGGAGTGCTCATATCTACCTAAGGGCTTACTGATTGCAGTGGTGTAGGAGAAGAAACCAAAGCAAGGAGAAGAATTGAGGACACATATCTATCAATACATGCTTGTTGTCATTAGTAATTTTCTTGTCACTGCTGCAAGACTTGCTCTTTTATTCTGAAGTTCCCTCAGCTTCAGAGATAATCGTTGAGTAAGAAGAAAAATAATAATAATAATAATAATGAACCAAACCAAAAAATCCAAACCAAAAGAGATTTTTAGGATGTCTCCATGATTCATGGCCTCCCCTGCCCAGCTTCTAGAAGCCAGGAAATATTTATCCTGGTGTAGTTTAATGGTGAAAATCCAGGATGCAAATTAAACAAGCCCGTGTTATCTCTTGTAGTCTTTATTTAATAGTCAGTTGTAAGCCAGTCTTTTGATGTTGAGGAATCTGACCCCTGGCTTAGGATGCTGGCCAGACTACTGAAGGTGGAGGCATTGCCTGTTTGCTCAGTTGGCAGCAGACTGACCTGTCACATTGGGTCGCCAGGAAGAGCAAAACACAGCCAGGCTGCCTGACGAGGTTTGAGAAAATGCAGCTTGTTGGAAGAGCACCAGTGGGATTTTAAGAGACAGAGGAAAAAGGGTAAAGACAGCAGGGAGAAGACGCTCCTGTTGAAGACACCTACATAACAGCTCTACTTTAATAGCATTAATTGGTGTTTGACTTTAGTCAGACCAGAAAGATAGAGATAAATGAACAAGCTGTAGAAAGAATGATCCTCTCTGGAGCTGCCTGGCAGGGAGAGACAGGGAAAGCACGGAGGTTAAAAGTCTAATGACAAGCATCCTTAATGATTGTTCTTCCTGTATTCCCTCTGGATAACATTTCCTGACTCTAAATTGTCTTAAAACCACTCTAACAAGGCTGAAACATTTCTAAATATAATTCAGCTCGACTAGTGTTGAGGAATATAATGGAATTTCAGGAAAAAGAATCAATCACAGTATGTTTTTTAACCATTACGTACCATTCTAAGCAGGTCAAATGGTGCATGAATTTTGGGGGGAAAAAAAAAAGCCAAAACAAAAAACCCCCAACAAACCCAAACTCGTTTATTAGTTGGAGTGGAGTTCACCAGATTGCAGTAGCATGTGGTTTCCCTGCAGACTACATCTCCATGAGACAGTATGAACCTATGCATTGTGACTGTCCAGGGACTCACTGTTCCTGGAGGTGTTAAAAAAACATGCAGACGTGACACTTATGGACATGCTTTAGTGGGCACTGTGGTGGTAGGTCAGCAGCTGGACTCAATGGTCTTACAGGTCTTTTCCAACTGAAAGAACTACAATTCTGTGATTCTGTGAATAATAGAAACCCCACCCACACTCCTGCAGAAAAAAAAAAAAAATCAGGGCTGCTCCCTGAAATAAAACTGAGAGCTTTCACACGCTGTGATTTCTCAGCCCTGGGCTCATAAATCTCTCCTTTGGTAGCCCCAGGAGTGCACAGGAGGTTTGCATTACCTCTTGTGTAGCATCCCGAGCTCACCGGCTTCTCCAAAGTGGCATGGAGCTTGGCTGCAGAAAATGGCTTAAAAGCACAATTAGCTTTCTGCAACAATGGCCTCTTTTTTCTTCATTATGAAAAAGCCTGAAAGAGAATTAGTTTTCCGAGATAGATGGCAAAATGAAGCTCTATCAGAACAAGTAACCTTGCAAACCAGACACAATAGCTGGTATCTACCCATCGCTTCCTCCCTTGCCCTCCCGAGGCAGTGCACTGCAGCTCATGAAAAGCGCAGTTTTGTCTGCTCTCTTGCTTATAAATTACACTCATTAATAATATTTTCATTTCTTGTGAAAGCAATAAAATAATAAATGTGCCTCCACAGCTCCTGCCTTGCTTGGGACCAAGCTCCCTGCCTCTCTCAGGCAGGAAGGTCAGTGCTGTGGGCTCGATTTATGCCCATTGTTTAGAGGCTCTTTTAGGTGCCACATTCAGATAACATCCTGCTCTGCTTTCACTGACCTTTCTTGATCCAACCCTAAAGCTGATCTATAACTTTGGAGAGGGATTCTCCCAAACAGCACAGACTCAACCTCCAAGTACAAAACCTGCACAATGATCCTACTTGTGCATTTACATCACCCAGCATCCCAGCAGTTAATGAAGCTCATGGCCAGTCTTTTGTGTTGGCCCAATTTCCATGTAGCAGATGTGAGTGAGGGCACATGAGACAGGTTTCTCCTGTCCTTGAGGGACTCCAGACCCACACCTGCCTTTGAGCATTGCTGCTCAGGTCTGTTTGCACTTTTCAGTCTGCAAATGTGAGGATGATGCAGCCACTTTTGTACCACGAAAATACTTTTCTTATTTCAGTCACCATTGGAAAGAGTAGAAATGTGAACAAAACCAGAACAAGAGGGATAAACTCACACAAGAGGCTGGAGAATAAGAATTGGAAGTTCTGTATTTGCCTTAGAACCAGGTGTGGTGGTTTAGCAGTTACCTGCCCCCCCACCTTTTGAAATAAATCCCGGCTAGGACTCAGAACACTGGAAGTTGATAAATGAAGCTTTATATTTACAGCAATACACAATATACAAGCAAGTATTTGCAATGTATAACCGATATTTACAGATATGTACAGTGAAAAGGTAATACAGGAACAATACAGCCCTCTCAGAGATCAAAATCCCCAAGAGGGGTAACCAACCACCCCCTACCACCTTTCCCCCCTTCCCCAATCTTATCTCACCACCTGTTGATGCTGAAGATAAGCTGAGGGGGGTCAGTAGTAGGAAAGAAGTTAGTAGAATTATTAAGAATCATCTACAGAAGACAGAGACAAAGGAACCACGCAAGAGAAGCAGCCACAGCCCAGAGAGGTCTGAAACTGTCTGACTATGTATGCTTGGGTTACACTTTTTTAAAACAATTTTTTATTTCTTTCTCAGTAAAGCTCTGGGTGAAGTGACATCCTGTGTTTTCCTCTCTCAGCCAATAGCCTAATTTATCACTCAAATTCTCCAATTACTTCAAACCAGCACACCAGGAGATAAAATTTGCTGCAAAGACAGGAAAACAAACACAAAACCACAAAACCCCTAAACGAACCAACCAAAAAACAAACAAACAAAAACCCAAAATGAACCCAACTAACCAATTTGCAAATAATGTCAATAACAAAGAAGTGATTTGCTCTGATAGCAAAAAGGTAGAGAACCTTGGGCACAAAAGCTAGCTGGAGAATCTCTAGGCACCAAAGCTGGGGGATAGGTGATAGCTGAAGAGTAAACAAAGACTTTGCATCAGAGAAAGAGTTACCTTAGCAATTAGCGGTGAATTGGCAGTGCCATGTTAATGGTTGGGCTTGATGATCTTAAAGATTGCAACCAACCAAAACAATCCTATGATTCCATTATTGTAATTAGGATAGACAAAGCCCAGGGAAAGGGTCTATTTTCCTAAGCTTCCTCAGAAAGTCAGTAGCAGAACTGAGACGTGAACAATGCTTCCTGCTGGCAGTAGTGGGCAAGTCTCATCTCCCTGGGGAGCAGGAGGGAGTGGTGGCAGTTAGCTCAACTCTTTGGATCTTCCAAGAAGCAGGCTTGTTGGAACTGAAAGGCACCACGGCTCCTCTGCCCTGGCAAAGAAGCTATGTTTCTTCATCCCAAATCTATTTGTGGAAAGGTTTTTTGGGAACCTGCTGCTCTTTTAAGGCAGGGAAGAGTCACATCTTTTGACTGAGGTATAACAAGAGCAGACATCTGCTGTTAAAGGTCTGAAGACCTTTAACAAATCTGACCTGAGTCTGAAGTTCAGCAAAATGAACTGTTGTTCAGATACAAGGATAAGTGCCTCCAAGTGTGCTCACTCTCCCATAGATACTGATGCTATACTAAGGATGATGGAAATGAGTGTCCAGGCACATCTGGAGATACATCTGGAGCTCTCTAGCTGATGAAAACCCAATGCTTCTGTAGCAAGTGTAGGAGCAATCAGGTGTGTATTGGCAGGAGAACAGGGCATAGCTATCATGTACCAAAGTTATTCCCATACCAGCCAACTAAACAGGGTCAGAGCACTGGTCCACATGTTGTTTACAACCACTCACAGGCTTTGCTAGGATGCTCATTGGCACTGGTTTTGACCAAGACCAACTAAGCACTGTCAAATTCAATGTCCAAGTGTGAGTCAAGGGATGACATGGAGCCAGGGCATCATACAATCACAGAACTGTTGAAGTCAGAATAGACCTTTGAGGAAAAAAAGGGTCATGCATTAGAGCTCACAATCCCATCACTACTGCTACCACTAAATCATGACTCCAAGCACTACATCCACACATCTTTTAAATACCTCCAGGGATGGTGACTCCATCACCTCCCTGGGCAGCCTGTTCCAATGCTTCATAACCCTTTCTGTGGAAAAAAAAAAAAAATCTTAATATCCAATCTGAACCTCCCCTGGCACAACCTGAGCACATTTCCTCTTGTCCTCTCATTTGTTACATGTAAGAAGAAACTGGCACTCATGTCCCTCCAACCTTCTCTGAGGTAGAGAGTGATGAGATGTCCCCTCAGCCTCCCCTTCTAAAGACTAAACAATCCCAGTTCCCTCTGCTATTCCTCATAAAGCTTGTGTTCAGGTCCTTCAGCAGCCTTGTTGCTCTTCTTTGGACATGCTCCAGCACCTCGATGTCCTTATAGTGAGGGGCCCAAAGCCCATCATTTGAGGTACACTCTCACCAATGCCAAGTAGAGGGCTAAGATCACATCCCTAGCCCTGCTGGTCACACCATTCCTCATACAGGCCAGGATGCCATTGTCCCTTTTGACCACTTAGGCACACTGCTGGCTCATGTTCAGCAGGCTGAAAAACAGTCAGAATGGGCAAGGCTGCACAGTGCTGGCATGGGGAAAAATTCTTAGTGGCATGCAAGAGTGCTGTGCCCCCTGACCCAGAAGGTGATCTTTGGGCTGTTTTATTTAGTAGCACAGACAGAGTCTAATAATGTCTTTGCACTGGCCCTGGGAAATCAGGGCATACAGTAATCAAGTCACACTGCCTGTGTGACCATTCAGCTCAAATCACTGCTGGCATTACAGGGAGTGTATTCCTATGCCTAGGAGGAGTTATCAAATCCTTCCAAAGCCCATCAGTGCTCAAATCCATCTTCCACAGGCACAGAAATAAATCCCCATTCCTCTCTGCAGGTAATTACTTGCCTGCTCAATCTCCTTGTACATGCATGTGCATATGTGATTTGCATGTAGCAAGCACTGACAGTTTTCCCAGTGGCTATGCATGCAAAACCAGCAAGGAAGCACTGACTGTGGCTGTCCCCACAATGATTTCCTATTTCTCCAGAGGCAGCTGCTCTCTCAAGACTCAGGCCGAGAGGTGATGAATGCAGGAGAGTAAGACTGAGCTGGTGATCCCCAGCCAATAGTTAAAAAACTCTAGAGCAACTTACATGGGAAGGTGAGGGGGATGAGAAACAGGGCAGAGGAAGATGGGGATGAAGCACAAACAACAAGAAGACTCATTTTACAGAGACTGCAGCAGGATTTAGGCAGGTTTGTCACACAGAGCTGTATCTAGGATTCTGGTTGGTGGACATCTGCAGTTTCTTCCTTAAATGTTCCTTAGACCCAAGACAGACTAAATGGAAATAAATGAAGGCATGTGGATTTGTCCAAATTACATGCAGAGATGTTAATGTATAAAAATAAATAAATAAATATTCCTACTTCCCTGGTAAAGATCAGGTGCCTCTTACAAAACATATTTCTACTGACTACTGTAAATCCAGAGCGTTCACTACAGCAGCCCTGCAGGAGCACCTCTACTTCAGGGTGTGAATGAGGAAGCTCTCTTGGTTTCTTGACTAGAGACTTGTTTAAGTGAAGCAGGAAGGCCCCATCAATATCTGCAATTTGCATTAAGGCAAGGGAACTTGCTGCCACATTCATATATTGAGTGGGTTTATTACAAAACACCTGGGTGACAGGAGTATTGCAGAAAGTGCCTCTCCTCTCTGAAGAACAGGCACGTATCTTCTTGTGGCAGTTTTTTCTCTCTGGGACCTTAAGGTTGCCACAGGTCTTCCCAGTGCTCCACCAAGAGTATTTTCTTGGCCAGGTGGAAGACGTTCAGTTGGCTGCTTGTGAGCATCCCACCATCTGCATTTGTGTTTGTTGCTCCAAAAGGGAGCAGAAGTGTTCACTGGGCTGACCTTCCCCTGCTTCCTCATCTGTATTTGCTGGTTTCAAAGTGAGGGGTCACCTCACTTCTGGACCAACACACCAGCCTGTTTTTCCTGCTGTTCCACTATCTTCCAAGTGCCACCTCACTGGAAATGACCACAAAAGCTTTCACTACCATCAAATAACAAGTGTGAGCCAGAAGGGATCCACCTGGGGACAAAGCGAAGGGAAACAAGCTTGAAGTTTAAAAGCATTTGAGACAAACACAAGTTGTCCCGCCAGCTGCTCCCACCACCACTCTACAGATCGTGTTGGTGACGTCCCTCATAAGGTCACCCAGTCTGCAGTTTAACAAGCGCCGTGAGCAGACTCGCTGGGCTCCCTACTGCTACAACAACATATGGTGGTGGGAGGGTGATTGACTGCTACAATGTGACTTTCAATAAAATGACTTCGAGCCAGAGAAGTTCCAGGTGACTAGAAGTAAGCAATCATTGTGCCAATCTCTCAGCAAAGAAAAAAAAAAGAAAGGAAGGGAAAAAAAAAAAAAAGGGTCATGCATTGAGTATGGCAACTTGAGGGAATAAGGCAGCTTTTTATAGCCAACAATATCTCTTCTGACAGTGCGAGTCAACCGCTTCAAACCACACTTGGCTGGGAAACTGCTAAGATGAATAGCTTTGTCTCTCAGTGACTGTTACCAGGAGCAGTAAGAAGAATGAGAAAGACTCTGTAAAGTAAGCAATAGCTAAAAATCCTCTTCTCTCCTGACCTTATTGTAGAGAAACCCTTGCAGTGTGGGGGAAAAAAAAAAAAAAAAGTATAAAGAGGTGCCCCTGAGGAGGAAGAAAAAATCCACCCTAAAGAGAAACCTGGAAGGTTTTAATAACGAATGTTAAGGATTAGGAGTGATGAGCTGGAGCAACTCTGGCATTAGCCTCATCATTCACTCTTGTTTCTATCAGTGTTATGGTGGATTGAGACCTTGGCTGTGTCTGGGTGCATGGTGTCATACATGGTGTTTGTTCCTGCAGGAAGAGAAAGCTGAAGAGGCCTGTCTAAGCAAATAAGGCAGGTACAGAGGTCTTTGAACTTTCTTTTCTTCTTTTTTTTCCCAGCCTGACCAAGGTTACATTAGATCTGAGCAACATGATCTAGTTGAAGAAGTCCCTGCTCACTGCAGGGCGGTTGGACTAGATGACACTGGCATAGGTTCCTCAGAGAAGTTATGCATGTCTCATCCCTGGAAACATTTAAGACCAGGCTGGATGAAGCTTTGAGCAACTTGGTCTAGTGGGAGGTGGCAGGGGGATTTGGGCTGGGTGATCTTTAAGGTCCCTTCCAACTCAAGTTACTCTATGATTTTGTGACTTTGAAAGGTCTTTTCCAACCCAAACCATGGGCCTTGTGAAAATGGGACCACAGACTCCCTACACCTTCACAAATTGAACCACTTAGTTATTGCATCTTATGAGGGTTCAGTGCTGGGAGATGGGAAGGTCTTCCTGAAGCTCAAACTAATGGATCGTGTCTCCAGACTTTTGAGGGAGACGTGGGCTGAAGGAAAAGACATTTGAAAATACTTCTGTAAATTGTGACAGTTTAATTCTGAGAATGCTGCACTGTGGCTCACGTCCTCCCAGATATGAACTGGTCTGGAAAGCATGAGAGGACCTACTTTTACCAAACTGACACCTCTCATGTCATTAGGTCTGGGGACTGAGTTGCTCCATGGCAGCCAGTCATCTTGACACATTCCAAAGACCCCTGTTGCTCTAACTCAGCCCTAACACATCCGAAATAATGAACATCTCTCTGAGACACCACCTGTAACCAGCCCTCCTCTTTGGAGACCTATCAATCAGCACTCCTCCATAAAGCTTCCTTTTAGGATATGGGTCCATTAGGATGCCTCTTCTTTGCATTAAGGTGTTTATATATCCAGCATCTGAGAGTTGCAGAATCGTGGGATTGTTTTGATTGGAAGAGGCCTTCAGGATCATAGAATCATAGAATCAGCCAGGGTTGGAAGGGACCACAAGGATCATCTAGTTTCAACTCCTCTGCGCTGTGCAGGGACACCCTACCCTAGATCATGAAGGTCAATCACTAACCTAACACTGCTGGATCACCATGTCCCTTAATGTAAACCATCTACCTCAGCACCACAACTACCCCAGTACCACAACTACCCTAGTATCACATCTACCCTAGCACCACATCTATCCCTGCCTTGCTACAATCTCTCTTCCAGGAGTTGTAAAGAGTAAGAAGGTCTCCTCTAAACCTCTTTTTTGTCCAGACTAAACAACCTCAGTTCATTCAGCTCCTGCTCTAGACCCCTCACAAGATCCATTGTCCTTCTTTGGACACAATGCTTTTTAAGACAAGGCCCTCCCAGCACACTTAGACCTACATCACTCATGCACAATGTTTACTAATTATTACCTTAATGTATATTGACTTACCACATCATGTGATGATGTGGCTCAGTTTGCTGATAGCGAACAAAGCTTTGATGTTGTTGGTTTTCCAAATAAAGCAATAGAGAAAAAACAAAACAAAACAAAACACACACAAAAAAAAAAAACAAACCAAAAAAAACCCCAACAAACCTGTGAGAGAGGAATTGGAGACACCCCCAGACACTAGTCATATGTCTTGCAATGTGACTGCCTGAGCACATGGTCTTTTATGGGACTCCAGGCCCTGTCAACTCAGAAAGCAAATCTTTCCACTCTGTCTTGGCTGAGAGCAAGTTTGCTCATCTCTGACCCTGTCATGGAAGCATCCGGCAGGAGTTATGAACTCTCTGTCTTCTTGTGTTAAACCTGAGGTTATTGGTTGCTTTGGTTTTGTTATTATTTGTTTTGCCCTAGGGGAAAAGAAAGGAACAAGAATATATCTAAGAAAAAGTGCTTACCAGATGTCTGGCATTTCTACTTCAGCTCAGGCTTTCCCCAAATGGAGCTTCCCCACTGATTTTAATCAGAGAAATAGTCCCTTCCACTCCCATCTCCCAAACCAGCTCTGTGTGGTAGTGGTCTGCTTGTTTCCTTTTCCACAAGTGCATCCCAGATGTGCTCTTGCTCTGCACACAGAGGCAGAACATCTGTACTGGAGTGAGGGAAGAAAAATGCCAATGTTGTGTGATGTTTCTCCTCTACAACTGCCTGGAAGGAGGCTGTAGTGAGGTGGCAGTTACTTCTTCAAGAAAGAACTGATGGGACAGGAGGAAGTGCCAGAGGAGGTTTTGATTGGACTTTAGGAAAAAAAAAAATTCCCCAAAAAGATTGCCAAGCCCTGGAACAAGCTGCCCAAGGAAGTGGTGGAGTCCCTATATGTGGAGGTATTTAAGACACGTAGATGTTGTGCTGACGGACATGGTTTAGTGGAGACATGGACTTGGTGGTGCTAAGTTAGTGGTTGGACTTAATGATGTTATAGGTCTTTTCCAACCAAAATGATTCTATAATTCTCTTGGATGCTGAGATCCTGTCACCTCCTACAGATGTGAGGCCAGATGTCTTCAAATCCCTTCATGATTTTGGCCAGGGTGTATTTCAAAGTAAGGCTTTGGCCAAGGTTCAAACTGTCCTCTTTTTATTCTTGCTCATGTGAGAGACATGCCACCAAAATGTCCTCACGGTAACACAAACAATTTCTGCTCCACATTATCAAAGTCTGGGTGGACACTTGATGAGTTAATGGTGTATTTTTCTTTGCCATAAGTAATGTCTAGTCCTTTTTTCGTTTGAGATAGAAAAATGCCTATAAGGCATAGGGGACTTCAAGATCTTCTTTATACCCTTAATTCCTGAAGATCATTGCAATCAAGGAGACTTTAAATCCCCAGATAAGTCACAGCAAAGGGATGATGAATAGATAAGAAGCAGCAGCAGTGTATTGCAATACTTTTCATCCCGAGATCTGCCATGGTACTTAAACTGAAGAGAGGAGCTTGCAAAACAGAAGTGAGGTAGGGGGAGGGGCAGGCATGTGGCTAACACAAAAGTCGGAGCAGTGCTGTGCAGCTGAATCACACTCTTGTCATCAAAAACAAGGTTTCCCATGAGCTCAGAGGAGATAAAGGCATTTGGTTTCCAGCAGAAACACAAGATTTCATTTGAGGTAAACCAAATATTTGTTACCAGATTTCTCGTCCTTCTCGAAATTTGTCTTTAAGATGCTTTGTATCTCAGTGACACTTGGGTAAAATCAGTTAGTGGCTTTCTGTAACTTTTTGAAAGGAAGGTGCAGAGACAACTGAGCTCCTCTTTCTCTAGAAACTCAAGAATCGAGATTCTTTTCTTTTTTTTTTCACCCTCCTCCCTTTTATTTGCTCCTGACATTGACCTCTTAGCTTCAAAACAGACTATCTTCTTGTGCAAACACATAGTGGAGCTCTGCTCTTAAGGCTACTGTCACGGGGTTGTGTCCTTAAAATGCTTCCTGAGGCATGTATTTCTAACCACCATTACAGAGAAAGCAGTAGGCAAGATGGCCTTTGGGTCTGACCCCTGTATGGTGCTTTGCCTGCTGTCCTGTGCCCAGGAACACTGGTTGCCTTCCAGGAAGGATGAACACCCTTATATCCAGGTATCTCACTGTAAAGGGTTAAGCTTACCTGGAGCCTTCTGACTTCTCCCTGGGGGTGGTCTGCCCTTCCCCCAGGTATCATGTTTATCCTCCTCTCACTTCCTGCCAAGGACTGCTATAGAAGAGGAGGACATCTTGTCTTCTCTCTCTCTCTCTGGTCCTGCCTGCCTGACCAACTCCTTGCTGTTCTTCTGCCGGATCACCATGTGCTCTCCAGCCAACACGTGGGGATAGTAGCCATTTTCTTTGGAACTCTAACTAACTTCATTTCATCACCAAAATCCTTCATCCTGCCTCATCCGCCATCCAATCATCAATTCCAGCGCTTGGACTCAATTCCCATTTCATGGGTTGTATTCTGTTACTGTGTATTTTGCTCCCTTTCCCCCTTTACCATCTGTAATTCCCCTCATTCTCCATACTCCGTATTCTGGTTCCCTTTTATCCCCACCTTCCATAAAACCCCCTTACCTCCAATTTATCATTAAAAATTTATCTTTTTTTTCTTCCAAATCAAATTGAGTATTTATTGAGCTTTTTTTGAACTCAGGAGGGCCTAGCCTAAACCCAATGCACTCACATTAAGGGATTAAGCACTCTGATCAACCTGACTTAGTGGAAGTTGTCCCTGCCCATGCCAGGTAGGCTGAAACTGCACAATCTTTAATGTCCCTTTGTGTTGGTTTGAGCTAATTGGAGAATTTGAGTGAGAAATTAAACACTGTGTCACTTCACCCAGTTTCACTGAGAGAGAAGAAAGAAGGTTGTTTTGAGAATGTTCCCAAAACATCCAGATAAGCCAGTGTGCTTGCGCAGTCAGTTGGCTCTGGGTCGGCACTGGCTTCAGCAGCTTCTTTCCTTTGTCTCTCTGCCTTTGAACTAATTCAGAGTAAAGTCACTACAACCATTCATTCCTTCCTGCCACTAATCTTTCTGACCGATCTTCAGCTTATCTGCAGCATCATCAAGTGGTGAGATAAAGCTGGGGGAAGGAGGGAAAGGTGGTGGGGGGGGTTTGGTTTCCCTCTCTTGGGGATTTAGGTCTCCAGGAGGGGTGTGGTGTCTGTATTTCTTTTTTACTGTATATTTCTGTAAATATCTGTTATATCTTGTAAATATTTGCTTGTATATTTGCATTGCTGTAAATATAAAGCTTCATTTGTTAACTTCCAGTGTGTTTATCTGAGTTTTAGCAGGGGTTTTAAAAGGCGGGGGGGGCAGGTCACTGCAAACCCACTACACCCTTCCAAGCAAAACCACTCTGATTTCCTTGTTTCCTCCAGAGCCCTAACATTGTCCTCTGTGGGAGATATGGACTAGGTCTTCAAGACTCTGTTGTATTATCTACATAGTCTAATTTTTTGAGATATTGCAGAATGGAGAACAGGAATAGGTTTTTCTGTTCAGTCTCCTGGAGCCCTCAAACCCAGAAAAAGCATGTTTAGAGCAATAGTGAGTCTGTCACTTGCATCTTGCTTGGCCTTGTGGGACTGGTCTTTAGGAAGAGAAGTTGAGTCTATACCTATCTTTGTCTATCTGTCTGTCTATCTATTTATTAATCTATCTATCTATCTATCTATCTATCTATCTATCTATCTATCTATCTATCTATCTATCTATCTCAGTAACAATTTTCTTTCCCACTGTTTTTAGTGAAGCAAAATGACCTTTCAAATCAAACACTACTGAAGCCTATACAAGAAAACCTTCATATTTCAGAATTATTTCAGCTTCATAATGCTTCCCCCCACACACCTTTTTCAATCTTCTGCTTCCTATTTAGCAGAAAAATGCCTTGGTTTTCCAAATACTTATTAAAAAGAAATTAGTTTTTTCTTCTTTTATCTTCCCCCCAAATTATAGCCCATGTTGTAAATAACTGAATAAACAAAACAACAAACAAATAAGAAAGTGAAATTGCAACCCTGCAAATTTAGACCTTTTCCAAAGATGGAGATATTTTAAAATTTTAGAAAGTGTTGCAAAAGATAAAATGAAAGACAAAATAGGATTAAAAAGAACAAAACCCCCAAACTAAACAGACAAAATGCTTAAACAATTTGAAGTATTTTTAACAATAAAATTGTTCCCACTATCAACTCTGAAAACAATGTAAACATGCCTATTGCAAGAGGGATGTGGACATGCTGGAGCCTGTCCAGAGAAGGGCCATGAGGATGCTCAGAGGGCTGCAGCACCTCTGCTATGAGGATAGGCTGAAAGAGTTGGGGCTGTTCAGTTTGGAGAAGAGGAGGCTTCCTGGTGACCTTATTGTGGCCTTCAAGTATCTGAAGGGGGCCTACAAAAAAAACTGGGGAGGGACTTTTTAGGTTATCAGGAAGTGACGTGACTAGGGGGAATGGAGCAAAGCTGGAGGTGGGGAGATTCAGACCAGATATGAGAAGGAAGTTCTTCAGCATGAGAGTGGTAAGAGTCTGGAATGGGTTGCCCAGGGAGGTGGTTGGGGCCACATCCCTGGAGGTGTTTAAGGCCAGGCTAGATGAGGCTGTGTCCAGCCTGATCTAGGGTACAGTGTCCCTGAGCATGGCAAGGGGGTTGGAACTAGATGATCCTTGTGGTCCCTTCCAACCCTTACTGATTCTATGGTTCTCTGATTCTATGCCTGAACTTTTCTTCTGTTAATTACAGTCCTGTCTTAGGTGTGGGCACTCCAATACATACTCCAGGACCTCCTGCTAGTATCTGGTATGTAATGGGAAATGTGATACTCAAGCAACTGATGCTTTAAGAGGAGTGTGTCCAGCAAGTTGGAGGAGATTCTTCTCTCCCTCTACTCTGCCCTAGTGAGGCCACATCTGGAGTATTGTGTCTAGTTCTAAGCTCCCCACTTCAAGAGGGTCAGAGACTACTGGAGAGAGCCTCAAAATGTTACAAAGATGCCAAGGAGAGTGCAGCATCTCTGTGAGGAAGGAAGGCTGAGAGATATGCAACTATTTAGTCTGGGGATGTGCAGACTGAAAGGGGATCTTATCAATGCTTATACTATCTGAAGGGCAAGTGGCAAGAGGATGGGGCCAGATTCCTTCCTATGGTGCCCAGTGACAGGACAAGGGGAAGCAGGCACTAACTGAGTCAGAGGGAGTTCCATCTGAACACAAAGGGAAACTTCTTTTCTTGGAGTGTGTCAGAGCAGTGGAACAAGCTGCCTAGAGAGGCTGTGGAGTCTACTTCTTTGGTGACTTTCAAAATCCACCTGGGCATAATCCTGCTCCAGGTGGCTCTGCTTTAGCAGGTGGGTTGGACTAGATGATCCCAGAGGTCCCTTCCAACTCCCACCATTCTTGGATTCTGTAATTTCACCCAAACCTTTAGGATACACATCTGGAGTGACTGTGATTGTTTCTCTTGCCTTTTTTACAAGATTTGAGAGAAGAAAGGGAATGTAATATTTAAGCAGAGAAGAAAAGTTGTGGTCCACAAAGACTTGTGGTGCAAAGACTGTGTGTGGAGGCTCCTTACTCAGTAAGACCTTCATCCTTACATGTCCCAGGCTTTCTGTGGATGTGTCTGCAGAGGTGGCAAGAACTCCCGAGGAAAAGCTAAGAAAGCAAAAAGACACTACTAGCATTGATGGACATGTGCACTGTTACCACGCTGTCATTTATAATTTACAGTTTTGTAAATTTGACATGGTTCAAGAAAAATTGTTGCAAGCTAGAAGGAGAGAGAACAGTTGAATCCAAAATGAAATAATTATTTGTAGGAGACAGAAAATGAGTGAGTCTGTTGTTTGAAGAGGATGGCAGAAGCATGAAATATAGATTACCAGTGCTCCACAGCTATGAGCAAGTTGTCCCTTCAGCGTATGTCAGGCTGTTTGAGAATGTACTTGTAGTCTTTTCTTTCCAAAAGGCAATAAAAGTTTCAAATCTCTAACTTCCACTTCAATCTCAAATTGCAAACCTTTGCCTTCTACAGTGATGAAGCTCTTTGTGCCAGGGTCAGAGCTAGGGAGTTGTGGTGGTTTAGCAGTTACCTGTGTGTCCCCCCCCCCCCCACNAATAAATGAAGCTTTATATTTACAGCTATTCACAATATACAAGCAGATATTTACAACATATAACAGATATTTACAGATATATACAATGAAAAGGTAATACAGAAACACTACACCCCTCCTAGAGATCAAAATCCCTAAGAGGGGTTTCTAACCACCCCTACCACCTTTCCCCCCTTCCCCAATCTTATCTCACCATCTGTTGATGCAGCAGATAGGTGAAGGTAGATTGGCATGGGGGGTTAGCAGTAGGAAAGAAGTTAGTGGAATTATTGAGAATCAGCTACAAAAGGCAGGGAAAAGAAGCCATGCAAGGAGGCAGCCACAGCCCAGAGATGTCTGGAGCAGTCTCACTTTTCTATATTTGGGTTACAACTCTTAAAACATTTTTTTTTGTTCTTTCTCAGTAGAGCTCTGAGGGAAGCATCATCATCAGTGCTTTCCTTTCTCAGCCTATAGTTTAATTTTTCATTCAAGTCCTCCAATTAGTTCAGAGCAGCACAGGAGTGTATAACATTTCCATCAGCAATTGATCACTACATGGAAGAGCTTGCAGTTGGCTTGGAGTGCAAGTGTGCATGAAAAGCCCAGGGAATAACATTCAGCCTTTGATCTTCCTATTTTGTGAACAGAAAGGCAGCTTAATCCCTCTAGCTTTAGGATGTCACCATTTAAAGGAGCAGAAGCAGGTGTAGGTTTATGACCAGGACACATTACCACCGTAAATCACATTTCCAGGTATTTGAGTTGCTTTAATGCTACCTGGGCAACTGCATAACATTTAGCCATCCAAACTTGTAGGGTTGTTGACTTTTTACACTGAGCTAAGAGATGCCTTTCTAGCAAGTGATGGACTGGAAACCAAATATAGGCAGATGAGCTTGTCAAGTCTTGTCTGAGACCACTATCTTCAATGCTTCTACTGGAGGCACAAGTCATCTTCACAGCAGCTGACTTTAAAAGTAGATGCCTTGCTGAGGACCTTGCAACTTCAGCTAATAACTGACAATAACATAAATGTCGCGGCATGGACTGATGGTTTTCAACAGTGATAACAGGAAGTATCTGTAGGTGACACTTCTCATGGTGAAATGAAGATGCTGCATGTTCTGTCTGGTTGCCTATGTCCTGGCCACTTTATAACAGGGTCTAGTTTCTGAAGGGCTTTTACATGAGGATTCATGGCTCTACACCCAAAGAATCACATCATGGTAGGGGTTGGAGGGGACATCTGGAGATCATCTAGTCCAGCTTCCCTGGCAGAGCATATTCACTTGCATAGGACAGTGTCCAGGTGAGGTTTGAATTATTTTGAAAATGGAGATACCACCACCTCTCAAATGCATATTTAGGTTAGTCTTCTGCTGATAAATCAGAAAAATCTTCTGTTTCCCTGTTGTCAATTTCTTCAATGGAAAAGGTAACACCAGCAAATAGCACTGTAGGAAGAGGTGAAATATATTACTTCAGGCTGGTTGGGAAGGATTTAGTCACTAGATTTGATGGAGCCAAAGTATTTCACCCAAGAATAGAAGAACAGACAATAGAAGAGTGGGTGTAGTATTTGAGAATATGGTTTAAGGGTGAACTTTGCAGAGTAGGGATAATAGTTGGTGCCAATGATCCTGGGGGGGTCTTTTCCAAACAGAATGTTTCTGTGATTCTGTGAAGCTTTCCAGACATGAGCCCTGATTCAGAATGGAGAGAAGAAATTTTACCTATTGTTGGCCATGGGCTGTGGGTCTTTCTGCTGTGCCAGTTAAAAAGCTGACACTGTTTATACCTTTTATTCCTACAAATCCCTACCATTCTTTTTAGGATCATAGGATCATAGGATCACAGAATGGTTTGGGTTGGAAAAGACCTCAAAGATAACTTAGATTCAATCCCCATGACATGGGCAGGTACAACTTCTGATAGATTAGGCTTCTCAAAGCCCCATCCAACCTAGTCTTCAACACTTCCAGTCCAAGGAAAACACATTCATAACATCTCTGGACAGCCTGTTCCAGTGTCTCACAACCCTCACAATGAAGAATTCCTTCCTCATACCTAATTTAAATCAGTTTAAAACTATTACCTCTTGTCTTAGTTGCTGTTTTATGTTTTAGAGGATCTCTGAAATAACAGATATCATCCAGTCATTACCAGGGAGGGGTGCTCTCAGGCCACACACTTAAAAGCAAGAGAGAAGCCAAACCCACAAGCCATTGATCTCTATGAGATTTATCACAGAAGAATCCCAACTCTTAGCACACAGATCAGGAACTAATGAGGAAAAAAATAAAAATCAATCACATTGCAGGTCAAAACATGTTACTTTTGTTTCCCAAAGAACTAAAAATAAGATTAACTTTTCAGCAGAACTTTCTTTGAGTCTAAAGACAGCTTTTGACCCAAATGTCTATTGATGTCTTCCTTTTTTTTGTTGGCAAAACAGAGGTCATCACTTTAGGGAGCCTGTGCTGTTGAAATGAGTATAACAAATTACCATTAAATCAAATGAAGTCTCTCAATGGCTTTGGACAGCAAACTGCTGGGTCTTGATCTTAAACCTCAATAAATGTTCCCAAAACGAGTTTTCATCACGGAGCTCTGTCAGCAGGTCTGCAGCTGTAGAGAGCTGGGGAATGACTTAATCACCAGGAAAAGATTCAAAAAGTCATCAGGAGCAGGGCAGCATGGGGATATTTGTCTCCTAGGTTGGTATAAGAGGTCTCACAGTGAGCAGCTAATAGCAAGGCAGCAAGATACTGCGTGGTAACTACTTTGAGCCCTGCTGCAATGCTATAAAGCAATGCTAAGCATTTGGTCTGGCACCACCTCTTCATCAGATGTCTAGCACATCAGATGAAAAATAAAGGGTTTCTCTTTCTGCTTTGCACAAAGGGAGGTGAAATGATTAATAGATTCATAGATTAATAGAAGAAACCTTAAAGATCATCTAGTTCCAGCTCCCGTGGCATTGGCAAGGACACCTTCCTCTAGACCAGGCTGCTCAAAGCCTCATATAGCCTGATCTTGGATACTACCAGGGAGAGGGCATCCATGACCTCCATGAGCAAAAGATTGTTTACTCCCTTCGGTGTTCAGAACTGAAAAGTAGATTTCCTTCTGCGAAATCATGGGAGCTATTTAAAATATTGCCTATATGAGATGTTCCCATGTGTCACACAGATGTGTACAAACCTACAGGAACAAATGTATGCATGTAAAAATTCCTGTCTGGGACTGTGGTAGATGATCTTCAGACTCAGCAAAAGAGGAGCACACCACTAAGACTGAGTTACATCAGCCAGGCAAAGAATAGTTCATGGATGAAAAGAAAGGAAATATAACTGTGATGGTTTGGGAGCTCCCTACCCGTCCCCCCAGCCCCATGTCTGAATTCACCCAGACTAGACTCAGCTGGCTGGAAGTTAAGGAACGAAGCTTATATATTTAAGGCTTAGCACAATACACAAGCAGATATTTACAATATATTACAAATATTTACAGGTATATACATTTAAAAGGTAATACAGAAACACAACCCCCCTCCCAGAGAAGTAGACATCACCATTGTTTTCTTTCCACAGACTATAACCTCATTGTTCTCATTAAAATATTCCAATTAGCTTCAAACCAGCACAGTAACTTTCTTATGTTTACTGAAGGACAGCTGAGGCCCTGGTGTTCTAAGCTTTCAGTGAAACCTGAGGTTGGAGTCTCAAAGCATCTCAGCCATACAATCACAGAATTAGAGAATCGTAGAAACATAGAATGTTTTGGGTTGGAAGGAGTCTTTTAAGATCATCTAGTTCCAGCCTCTCTGCAAAGAGCAGGAACACCTTCAACTATATCAGGTTGCTCAGAGACCTGTAAAACCTCACCCGGAATGTTTCCAGGAATGGATCTTCTAACACCTCTCTGGGGAACCTGTGCCAGTTTCAACTCCCTCATTGTAAAAAATATTTTTCTTTTATCTAGTCTACATCTTCCTCTTTTAGTTTAAAACCATCACCCTTTGTTTTGCCACAACAGGCACTGACAAGAAGGTTGTCCCCACTTTTCTCACAGGCCCCTGTGAAGTACTGAAAAACTGCAAGAAGATCCCCCAGAACCTCCTCATCTCCAAGCTAAACAACCTGGAGACAGACATCCACACCACGCTTTGAGCAAAGTCTTCTGACTCTTAAATGTGGAGTTATTTGTAAAGTTTTCCTCGAAGTGATTTGTTCAAAGACAATGATACTTGCACAACACCAAATTGTTTCAGTCAGGCCTTGAGCAACTTGTTCCAGTGGGAGGTGTCCCTGCCTATGGTGGGAGGGGTTGGAACTAGATGGTCTTTGAGGTCACTTCCAACCTAAACCATTCTACAATTCTATGATTCTACTTCTATAGCTCCATTCATTAATCAAAGGAGGATGCTGTGATCTGTCCCACTCTTACAAGGAAACAGTGTCAGAACTGCACACAGGGATCTGGGTTTCTAAGTTAATGTTGTTGCATCCATCAACCTATTGCAAACATATAAATTGCAAGTGTCCCTTAGTATCTGGTCATTTCCAGCCATATTTGGGCTCCCCAGTTTAAGAAGGACAGGGATCTTCTTCAGAGAGTCCAGTGGAGGGCTATGAAGATGATTAGGGGACTGGAGCACTGCCTGATGAGGAGAGGCTGAGGGACCTGGGACTTTTTAGTCTGGAGAAGAGAAGACTGAGAGGGGATTTAATAAATGTTTATAAATATCTAAGGGCTGGGTGTCTGGAGAGGGGGGGACAGGCTCTGTTCACTTGCTCCTTGTGGTAGGACAAGGAGCAATGGGTACAAGCTGCAGCACAGGAGGTTCCACCTCAACACATGGGGGAACTTCTTTACTGTAACGATCACAGAGTACTGGAACAGGCAGCCCAGAGAGGTTGTAGAGTCTCCTCCTCTGAAGACTTCCAAGGCCTGTCTGGATGCGTTCTTGTGTGATCTGAGCTAAACTGTATAGTCCTGCTCTTGCAGGGGGGTTGGTCTTGATGATTTCTGTGGGTCCCTTCCAACCCCTAACATCCTGTGATCCTGTGATCCTGCTCTGTAATTAAAAGTTCAGTAAGATATGGAATCCACCTACACAGTAAGCCCAGCCCTAAAGATGGGCACAGAATTAAAGTTCTGTTGCCCACCAGGAACACTGCTCAGCTTTTGCTCTTCAGCTGACAAAAGGCTTATGTTAGAATGGAGTTAAGCAGATGTATGAGCTAAGCCTCAGCCCACAGTGAGCATTTGGTACTGACCCTCATTGATCTGCAGTGCTGCAGTGGCAGCTCATGGTGCCATTTATTTCCATTTATTGCATTCTTCAAGCACTAGCTCTACTTCTAACAAGGAAAAACTCATGATCTAGCCCTAAGAACCAGGATGAAAATCTGTAAGATATCATGTTTCCCAATAAACTTTGAAAGATCCGACAATTCCTATCCTGTCTTCTTGTTTCAATCTCCCACTCAAGAGTAAAAGCAGGAGGAAACAAGAGGAAACAGCAGCCCCCAGAGTGGTTTAGAAACCTTTAACCAAGAGACAAGGCTAGCAGAGTAGAGTAAATACAGTTGAGTTTATTCTTAATGGAAGAGAGAATGAGATGACTTGACAGAAATCATCAGCCTTAGGAAGGAAAAGGATGATAGTGGATAGTTTTCACTCGTGTTACAGTTAATAAACTCAGGACATCGTTTAAAGCTGAGATTATTTAGGAAATGTACCACATCAGGTAAAGGGAAGAGGATATAAGCAGTGAGTTAAGAGTAAAGAGCTCATATGTACTAAGGATAACAGTCCTTTAGATTTTTCAGTTTGTTATGCAGTAAAATCCACAGATACTGACCTGGATTCTTCACATAGTTGCATTAATATGGTGTTGAATAAAGACAGCTCTGTGAGTTATACCAGAGGACACCATTAAGCAGGCAGGTGAACACCTGGTACTCAATGAGGAACAAGGGCAAGTTCAGGGCAAACATAGAATTAAAGAATTATTGTGGTTGGAAGAGACTTTGAAGATGGTCAAATCCAACCATTAACCAAACTATGCCAGGTCACCATTAAACCATGTCTATCATTGCCACATCTACATGTCTCACATACCCCCAGAGATTGTGACTCCACCACTTCCCATGGCAGATCATTTCAGGGCTTGACCATCCTTTTGGGGAAAACATTTTTCCTAATGTCCAACTTCAACCATTCTTGACACAACTTGAAACTCTTGTCCTATCACTTGTTACTTGGGAGAAGGGACTGGCTCTCACCTCACTACAACCAATTTTCAGGGAGCTGTAGAGAGCAAGAATGTCTCCCATCAGCCTCCTTTTGTCCAGACTAAAAAACCTCACTTCCCTCAGCTTCCTCTAACAAGATTTGCGCTCTAGACCCTACCCCAGCTTCACTGCTCTTTGGACACGCTCCAACACCTCCATGTACCTCTTGGAGGAAAGGACCCAAAACTGAGCCCAGTATTCAAGGCGCAGTCTGTTCCAGTGCCAGGGAATGCACTCACACACGGGTACCCCCATCCCAGTACAGTTTCAACACTTTTTTATAGTTTAAACACTAAAACCATAAGGAGAAAGATATACTGGAAACCACAATACTTAAAGCTCAGATACTAAAAACGTAGAATTTGGAAACCACAATACTTAAAGCTCAGATACTAAAATCGTAGAAAGAAAGGTATTAATCTGCTCTGTTGATCAAAGAGCAGATTATACTTACCCTATCCAACAGACCAAAACTCCTGAGATGTGTAGATCACAAGGGCGGCTGGCACCCATCTCCTTAAGGTAGGCATCCCCACTGAGAACTGCACCATAATCGTGGTCTTAACTGATGCTGCTCCAACCCAGCCACCTAGGGTCTCAGCATAACTGGGCTCAGAGTTCTGTGACATATAGCCAGGACATCCTAGAAGCCTGAACACAGGAGAATGGAGCCCCTCCTTTATTCTAGAATCTGTTACAATACCATCTCTCCCTACTCCTCATGCGTATACTTGCAAGCCCTCTTTCCCCCGGATCTTATCTCTCAGTAACCTAGTGATTATCAACCTGTTGAAACTTCTGGTCAAAACCAAACTAACTCTTCCCTCTTACAAGTCTCGCCAGTGCTGAGTACAGTGGGACAATCCTTGCTGTAGTCTTGCTGGACACACTATTGATGATATGAGCCAGGATGCTGTTGGCCTTCTTGGACACCTAAGAATGCTGATGACTCATCTATAGCCAGGATCTGAGAAAGGCTGAAAGAGTTGGGGCTTTTCAGCCTGGAGAAGAGAAGGCTCCCAGGAGGCCTTATAGTAGCCTTCCAATATCTGAAGGGGGTCTACAGGACAGCTGGGGAGGGACTGTTCTCAAGGTTTTGTAATGACAGGACGAGGGGGAATGGGTTTAAACTGGCAGAGGGGAGATTCAAATGGGTTGTTAGGAGGAAGTTTTTTCCAGTGAGGGTGGTGAGACACTGGCACAGGTTGCCCAGGGAGGTTGTGGATGCTCCCTCCCTGGCAGTCTTCAAGGCCAGGTTGAATGAGGCCTTGAGTGACCTCTTCTAGTGGGATGTGTCCCTGCCTATGGCGGGAGGTTGGAACTGGATGATCTTTGAGGTCCCTTCCAACCTAAACCATTCTATGATTCCATGACCTTTTCCATAGGTCCAATTTCCAGCCATTCTTCCCCAAGCCTGGAGTGTTGCATGGGGTTGTTGTAACTGTAGTGCAGGACCCAACACTTGTTAAACTTCACCTCATTGGCCTGGGCCAATTGATCCACCCTGTTCAGCAAAGCCTCCCTTCCTTCCAGCAGACTGACACAAGGGCCTAACTTGGTGCCACCTGTAAACTTACTGAGGGTGCACTTGATCCCCTGTAAGAGGGAACAATTGGTATGTGTAGTGCGTTAGCAGTTACCTGCCCCCCCCNCCCCCCACTATCACCTTTCCCCCCTTCCCCAGCCTTATCTCACCACCTGTTGATGCTGCAGATAAGCCGAAGATTGGTCAGAGAGATTAATGGCAAGAAGGAATTAGTAGTTTTAGTGATTTTACTCTGAATTGGCCACCAAGACCAAGAGACAACGGAGAGAGAGGCCGCAGCCAGCACAGAGAGAAGAAGGCTGCTAATCTGGTTGTTTTGAGAACAGCTCTTAAAACAACTTTTTTTTTTCTTCTCAGTAAAACTTGGTGAAGTGACACACTGTGCTTAACTCTCTCTCAGCCAATAGTGAATTTCTCACTCAAATCCTCCATTTAGCTCAAACCAACACAGTATGTGTTTGAACAGAAGTTGCAACCGGCCAATAAGCACTAGGTTACTAGAGATAAGACCTGGGGAAAATGGGATTGCAAGTATGCACATGAGCATCAGGGAAAGGTGGTATGTAACAGATTCCAAAATAAAGGAGGAGCTGCATTCTCTTTCATTTGGGCTTCTGGGACATCCTGGCCATACGTCACAGAGTTCTGAACCCATATACACCAAGAGCCTAGGCAGCTGGGTTGGAGTGGTACCAGCCTTATCACCATGACGGTGAGGTTCCTGTTGGGGACACTTACCTTAAGAAGATAAGTGCCAGGCAGCCCTGCAATCTATGCATCTTATGAATTTTGCTGGTCATTTGGATAGGGTGAGTATAACCTGCTCTTTGCTCAGTAGAGTTACTCAGCATTCCTTGTCATGTACTTTTCTCTCTATGTTTTAGTATTTGAGATATAAGCACTGTAGTTTCCAGTATACACCAATGGCATCCTGGTCTGTATCAGGAATAGTGTGGCCAGCAGGACAAGGGAGGCTATCCTTCCCCTGTACTTCCCACATCTTTTGTACTGTGTCCAGTTCTGGTCCAGTCAAATCAAGAGAGATACTGAGGCACTGGAATGTGTTCAGAGAAGGGCGACGAAACTGGTGAGGGGCCTGGAGCACAGCTCTGTGAGGAGAGGCTGAGGGAGCTGGAGTTGTTTAGCCTGGAGAAGGGGAGGCTCAGGGATGACCTCACTGCTGTCTACAACTACCTGAAGGGAGGTTGTAGCCAGGTGGGGATTGGTCTCTTCTTTCAGGCAACCAGCAACAGAACAAGGGGGACAGTCTCAAGTTATGCCAGTGGAAGTATAGGCTGGATATTAGGAAGAAGTTCTTCACAAACTGAATGATTTGCATTGGAATGGGCTGCCCAGGGAGGTGGTGGAGTCGCTGTCCCTGGAGGTGTTCAAGAAAAGACTGGATGGGGCACTTAGTGCCATTGGATAGGACTGAGTGATAGGTTGGACTGGATGATCTTAGAGGTCTCTTCCAACCTGGCTTATGCTATTCTATTCTATTCTATTCTATTCTATTCTATTCTATTCTATTCTATTCTATTCTATTCTATTCTATTCTATTCTATTCTATTCTATTCTATTCTGTTCTACACCTTTCTCTTTACGATTTTAGTATCTGACCTATAATAAAATGCTGAAACTGTACCCAGATGGGGGTACCCATGTGTGAGTGTGTTCCCTGGTCCCAAAAGAACTCACTGGAATATCCCCTCATCCAGATCACTTATAAAGATGTTAAAGAGAATTGGCCCCAATACTGAGTCCTGAGGAGCAGCACTTGTATTGATTTCCAAATTGATTTAACTCTATTCACCACCACTCTTTGAGCCTGGCATCTCCATCCAATTTTTTATCCAGCAAAGTGTCCACCCATCCAAATCATAAGCAGCCAGTTTCTCCAGAAGAAATATAACGCTTTTGCATTTTCCTGTGGCTTAGCTTTCTCCCTTGGTAAAGAGGAGGGATGTAGTGTGCCCCAACAGCCAGACAACATCAGTTGTTAGTAGGTCAATATTTATCTAGAGCTATAATGGGAGGGACCGAATAAGCACAAAACATTTTCTCAACCCAGCTAATGAATTTGTAACTTCTGGCAGCTTTTTCTAATGTAACCCCCATTCAATCAGTTTGCAATTAACTCTAGCCCTGACACTTATGGCTGTTTGAGCAAGCAATACATCTGTGTGATGCCAGCCAGCCTGCTTGATGGAACCTGCATGAAAAATTGCTACTTGTTAAAAGATAATACGGGAGCGTGTCTGCACCTCTTAATGAGTTGCAATGGGGTCTACTCTGCTGGAAAAAAAGGAAAGAAAAAAAGTTTAAAAAAACGTGCTCTTCTCAGTTGTTGAGGGAACCTCATTACCTCAACGCAGACTCTTGTGACTCTGTATTACAATAGGGAAGCCTCCTAGTGAAGTGCCTTAGCAGTTTCCTCAGCACTTAACACAAGCACTGTGGATTTGAAGTAGGGTCTGGTGGCACCACTGTGCTTTAAGACATGCTGCTCACCAAGTGACCTGAAGAGATGACGCAAAGCTTTGAAAACCAAATTAGCTCTTAATTAAGAGAACTTAAAGAAACATAAGGGCTCTTAACTGCTCTTGCCACTCAAGACATGATTAAAATCCTGCATCTAGGACTCAATAGCCCTGTGAAATGATGTGGGTTGGTGCCAACTGGCTGGGAAGCAGCTTTCCAGAAAAGGAGTTGGATGCTTTGACAGACAGCAGGTTGTACATGAGGCAGCAGTGCATTCTTGTGGCAAATTGAGTACAGAATAGTATTAGTCAACAGGTGAAGAGAATTAGAATCATAAATCTGTTTTTGTTGGAAGAGATCTCACCAGATCATCAACTCCAATCATCAACCTAACATTGCCATGTACATTAAACCATGTCCTGAAGTTCCATGTCCACATGCTTCTTGAACTCCTCCACCCTGGGCAACCTGTTCCAATGTCTATCCACTCCTTCATTAAAGAAATTTTCCCTAGTAGCCAACCTAAATGTCCCCAGCACAGTTTCAGGCCATTTTCCTCTCTGATATTAGGCAGAGGATGCCAACATCCATCTTACTGCAACCTCCTTTCAGGTAATTGTGCAGAGCCATGAAGTGATTCTTCTATTCTGACCAGTACTTCTGAGACCTTTTATGGAGCATTCTGTTCAGTTCGCAGCTTCTCAGAACAAGAAAGACAGAAGCATAAAGAAAGGAGACCCGTGATGGGTGATCAAGATGTTTGAGATCCAGGAGTGTATGACATAGGAGGATCTGCTGAAGTGGCACAGAGAAGGCCTGGGGCATCTTTGCCATCTGCAAAGACCTAGTGGGAGCCTACAGAGAAGGTGCAACATGTCTTCTCAGAGGTGTACAGTGGAAGGATTAGAGGCAATGAACACGCTGGACCATGGGAAAACCTTATTAGTTATAGCAGCAAAACAATATTTGTTTAACTCTTTGAAACACAGGAAAGTGCTGACCAGAGAGGTTGTAAGGTCTCCATCTTTTGAGATATTAAAAACTTGGGTAGACAAGGTCCAAGGAACTTGATAAATTTGGCCCTGTTTGTGCATGAGTTCTTTTCCAACATTCAATTATATTCTACCATTTTATAAAACTGACTGTCCTCTCCTGTGGACAGGTTTCTACTTTTATCAGTTGATGGAGCTCTGCAGTGATGTTACCCTAACCTGTCCATCTCTGGAGTCATTCAAAGCCTGCCTGGACACCATCCTGTGCAACCTGCTCTAAGTGAGCCTTTTCTGCTTGAAGAGTGGACTAGATGATCTCCAGAGGTCCCTTCCAACACCTGCCATCTTGTAGTTCTGTGATTCTGTATCAGTGAAGTTGGATGGTCTTAGTTTTCACAGTCTCACTAGTAGATCTTTACTAATAAAGTGCATTTTTTACTGCAACAAGTCAATAAATGAAAAAAAATGGATTCTTTCTTGAGAGGTGGTAACCTTCAGCAGAGTGTGAATAAAGAAAATCTGGGGGAAGTGGTCTCTGGATCTATAAGATGACTATTCTCCACAGACTCAGATATTTAATTTTTTTTTCCTCACTCTCTTAAATCAGGCCAGCTATTGCCTGGGGCTCTTTTTGAGTCATAGCATACAAATTGCTTTGGGGACAACCATACCATACAATTTCTGCCATAGAAAACACACAGAATGGTAATAAAGGCAGTGACTGAAGGCAGGGAGATTTTGAGTACATGACTTCCAGGCTTTAAGCAAGGTCTCAAAACTTTTCAGCACCCTGCCACTGCAGCAGCAGAAGACAGACATTTAGCTATCGTGTTTGGAACCGTGTTGCTCCATGAACAATATGAGCAAAGGATGGGCTGTAGAGGGTCAGACAAAGCTTTCTGCCTCCAAAAGTGGCTAACAACAGATGCCTGGGGAAAAGCATAAGCACATGGCGGCGTGCACTGATACTTTTCCAATATGCTCCTCCAGCCTCCAGTGGGAGGATAAGAAGGCTGAGCAATGGTTGTTATCTTTGCATTTAGAAGCTCTTGATTGACTTTTCCTCTGTGAGTTATTTTCTGCAGTTTCTAAGAGTACCTCGGTTTAAAGAAATGCTACGTGGATGTCCTTTTCTTCTGGTCAGCCCACCAGTGTCACTCAAAACCCCATAGCTTTGATACTATGAGAGTGCATAAACAATTACTGGGTCCTGCACTTGGGTCACAACAACTCCATTCAACACTCCATGCTTGGAGAAGAGTGATTGGACAACTGCTTGCTAGAAAAGGACCTGGATGTCTTAGTTGACAGCTGAATGAAGATGAATATGAGCCAGCAGTGTGCTCAGGTGGTCAAGAAGACCACTGGGTCCTGTACTTAGGTCACAACAACTCCATTCAACACTCCATGCTTGGGGAAGAGTGATTGGACAGCTGCTCGCTAGAAAAGGACCTAGATGTCTTAGTTGACAGCTGGATGAAGATGAATCTGAGCCATCAGTGTGCTCAGGTGGTCAAGAAGACCAACAGTATGTTGGCTTGCGTCAGTAAGAATGTAGCCAGCAGGGACAGGGAAGTGATTGTCGCCCTGTACCCAGCACTGGTGAGGTTGTACTGTGAATACTGAGTTCAGCTATAAGTCCTTCACTCCAACAAGGACATTGAGTTGCTGCAGCATGTTCAAAGAAGAGCAGTGAAGATGGTGAAGGGTCTAGAGGAGTGGTTGAAGAAACTGGGGTTGTATAGTCTGGAAAAAAAGGAGGTTGGTTCATAGGAGACCTGCTCTTTTCTCCCAAGGAACAAGCAATAAAAGAAGAGCAACTGGCTTATCTTGTGCCAAGAGAGGCTTAAATGGCACATTAGGAAAAAGTCTTCCCCAAAAGGGTTCAAAACCTGCAACAGGCTGCCCAGAGAGTGGTGCAGTCATTTTCCCTGGGAGTACTGAAAAGTCTTGTAGATGTGGTAGTGGCAGTCATGGCAGTGCTGTTTCTCTCAAATGCTCAGACACTGCTCACTTTTGTCTGAAGCTTATTCAGACCTCTCAAAGTTGTACATAATTTCTTCCTTAGCCTATTCATCAAGGCACTGACCAAACTGGGTTTGGTCCATCCTTGATTTGAAGTGATTATTTCCTTCCTAGCAAATAATAAGAGTTCTTGTTCCTTCTTTTTATCATCTTTGGTTTCTGTGTCTTCTAGTTGTTGGTATCAATCAATGTTTGGAAACAGTGCTCAGATGCATTTGGCTGTGGTGCTGGTCAGAAGTGTCCCGGTATGGGGTGAAAATACCCCAGAATTGGTCCAACCCCCGGGCTCTCTCCTCCCCCTACCATCCAAGGTCTGGTAGGAGTTGAGGGGGCGGAGGCATCCCACGTGGCCCCCCGCAGCCAGGGATGCCCTGGGCAGCACGCAGACGTGGAGCTTTTTAAACCAATTGGCCAGCTGAAGGATGCTGAGTGGGGGAAGTAAGGACTCCCCAGCAGCAGATCCACGTGCTTCAGTGGATAATCCTTTCATTCCTTATGATAAGGGGTCTAGGGATTATCCATGACACTAGGCTAGGCCATGTTAGTTCCAGACCACTCATATCGCTTCATACATGTCCTAGTGGTCTGGTAAACACACACACACACACCCCCACCCTTGCCTGTAATTCCCACAGGACCAAATTGAACTGATCTACGTTCTAATTGATACTGGGGCATAGAATAGTGCATTAAATGTGCAGCAGGCAAAGGATTGGGAAACCTGCCATCCCACCAGACAGTTAGATAGGTGGTATCGCAGATACCCCTAGTGTTTGTCACCTGGCCAAGGCGAAGCTATGGCTCCCAGGTGGTAAGCATTACACCAATGGGAAGCCTGCCTTGAGCCTATAACCAGGAAACATCCTAAGAGTTGATGTCCTGGCTGGTAAGGGTGACATCTCCCCAATAGTACCCTGAGGCCTTTTGGACTCT
>VWZI01007323.1:467744-478538 GCA_013396835.1 Psilopogon haemacephalus
ATTCTATTCTATTCTATTCTATTCTATTCTATTCTATTCTATTCTATTCTATTCTATTCTATTCTATTCTATTCTATTCTATTCTATCCTATCATATCCTACCCTCTCGATCTCATTCCATCCTAACTCATCCCATGCCATGACATCCCTTCTGAGTGGAAAAGGAGATGAAGATCATATTTGCTCCGTTGCTCCATGGTTTAATTTTAGAAATGTTGGCTTGCATTTGCCATTCACCTCACAAATCACTGACTTTCCCTTGCCTTCCGCATCCCCTGCACTCCAGTAAACTCTGCTCATTTATCTGCAACTTGCTAAAATCCCATTTTTTTCCCCCACAACAAAATGCTGTTGCCAAAAACTTCAAATCATCTCATCCATCAAATGCTGTGTGAATGTGTGTGTGCAGAGAGGGCAGGCCTGCAATACATACAGCTGAGAGATGCATCCTCTTGCACTGGTAGCTCCAGCATAACCTGGGTTCTGTGGGCAGCCCTCTACTCCTCTCCGCTGAGACCACACCTTCAGTGCTGGGGCCAGCTCTGGAGTCCTCAGCACATGAGAGACATGGACATATTGGAGCAAGGCCAGAGGAGGCCACAAAAGTGATCAGAGGGCTGGACCACTTTTTCTGTGAGAACAGACTGAGAGAGATGGGGTTGTTCAGCCTGGAGAACAAAAGACTCCAGGGAAACCTTCTCGCAGTATTTCAGTACTTAAAGGGTACTATAAGAAAGCTGGGGACAGAGTTTTTAGCAAGCCATGTTGTGACAGGCAAAGACTAAAAGAGAAGAGAAAAAGACTAGAAAGAAGGAAGATTTTTTTTATGCTGAGGATGGTGAGACACTGGCCCAGGTTGCCCACAGAGGTGGTAGATGCCACATCCCTGGAAACATTTCAGGTGAGGTTGGATGTGGCTCTGTACAACTTGGTCTAATTGAAAATGTCCCTGCTCATTTCAAAGAGGTTGGACTAGATGATCTTGAAAGATTCCTTCCAACCCAAACAATTCTCTCATTTTATGATTCTATGACTCCTTGGTGTTTATCTGAACCAATCTGAAGCACACATGCACAAAACACACACTCCCTCGGGGCATGTTCACATTTCCATATTGTAATATTAGGAACTAAATTAAGGGCACAGTAAAACCACTTTGTTAGCTGTGAAAACTTCATTTCATCAGATCCCTTGCCCTGAAGCAAGCTTGAAAACTTCTGTCTGGAATTTGCAAAGGAAATGGCTTCCTTCTGACAGCCCTGTCCATGCTCCAATACCTACTCCTTGGACCATTCATTACATGAATTTATTTCTCTTCACAAAATAAGGTTCACAAAGAAGCTGGCCTTCTTATGCTTTCGTGTTCTGCAAGCTTCTGTTTCAGCTCAGCTGAATCATTGCCTTTTCTGAGCCAGTTTTCCCTGTGAAGGTCTAAATGGTGTGCCTCTATTTTGGGAGAGAAATCTGTTGGTGAGAGTAGGGGACACCACATTTTTAAAGTGGCTGTCCTGTCTCCAAAGCCAAGAGATGAAACCAGAAATCATTCCTAGAGCAGCCACTGGTTTACCAGGCTGCTTTGGAGAAACTGCTTCACTTCCTGGCATCCGGATCTTGGTGCCCTTGCTCTGGCAAGTGAGGAAGGACCTACTGATGAAGTGAGCCAGGACAAGCTCAAGCCCAGTGATCTCATGTAGGCTGTAGAGAGATTGCTTTGTCCCATCTCTGCCTACAGCTGTGGCCTGAAGCTGAGAGATCTTCCCACAGTGCTGTGTGATTCTGCTTGGTAGAAGAAGAAGCAGAGAACAGTGGTTGGGGCAACTGGAGAGCTTAACTACCACAAATTTCACTCAACTGCCCTGCTTCCTTGAGGCAGAGCACTTAGAAGAAAAAATAATACCTGCATATCTGCAGGAGTCGCCCAAGCTACCATTTTCCTAGCATCCTTTGCTATGACCCCTGCAGCAAAGATCATTATCCCTCAACATTTCACTCTGTGACCATTATGCTACCAAAATGGCAGTGGATGATTGCCAGAAAAAAATGGGGGCTTCAGGTCGGTGTCAGGGAAGAGTCAGGCAATTGCTAAATGCATTTAACATTGTGTCTACAAGGCTGAACATCAGAACTGACTTCTAATGTCATTTTGAGCAATTTGCAGAGCACAGCTTGCTCCTTCAAGGCACTATGAGCTTTTTATAGGTTGTAATTCCATAATTAACAGCGGGGTCAAGAGGTTGTAGTGAGCCATCGGCAGAACATGAGTGGAAACAGGTAAGGTTGGAGGCAGATGTTTGAACTTCCAAGGCTGAACTCACAAGCTATGAGCACTAGCTGGTAAATAAGCCTAGAGGGTAGATTTGCATTCCAGATGATGATAAAAGGAAGGGTAGGCTTTACTGACGATCTTCTTGACCTGTCTCTAGCATGATCTGCTGATTGTGTGTCAAGGATTTGGGCAGGGCTGGACAATAGATAAGTGCCAAAGGCTCTCTATGAACCCCTCTGCCTTCCCAAAGGGAATAAGGAAAAGAAGCTTACAGATTGGAAAACTAAAACAGCTTTAGGGAAAACAGTAACAATAAAATGAAATAGATACAAATATAGACAAAACCTCCCCCTCTACTCCACACTGGTGAGACCCCACCTAGAGTTCTGCATCCAGTTCTGGAGCCCCTATTACAAGAAGGATATGGATGTGCTGGAACATGTCCAGAGAAGGGCCATGAGGATGATCAGAGGGCTGTAGCACCTCTCCTATGAGAATAGACTGAGGGAATTGGGGCCATTCAGTCCAGAGAGAAGAAGGCTCTGAGGTCACCTTATTGTGACTTTTCAATACCTTAAGGGGGCCTACCAGAAAGCTGGGGAGGGACTTCTTTGGTTGTCAGGTAGTGATAGGACTTGGGGGAATGGAACAAAGCTAGAAATGGATAGATTCAGACTGGACATGAGGAGGAAGTTCTTCACCATGAGTGTGGTGAGAGCTTGGAACAGGTTGTCCAGGGAGGTGGTGGAAGCCCCATCCCTGGAGGTGTTTAAGGCCAGGCTGGATGAGGCTCTAGACAGTCTGATGTAGTGTGAGGTGTCACTGCCTATGGCAGGGGCATTGGAACTACATGATCCTTGTGGTCCCTTCCAGCTCTGACTGATTCTTTGATTCTATAAAAACCAATAGGTGACCCAACCCCTGATGGCAATCGCATTGCCATCACCCCTGATGCTGTGGCCAGGCACTGGGAAAATCCCAGACTGGACTCAAAGACAGATGGGAACTGGATTCAGGAATGAACAAATTTGAATTGAAGGCATAATGGACAGTCACCCTTGGATGATAGCCAGTGAAGAATAGAACTTGGCTCTGGTGACACCTCAGATTTACGCTGAAGATGGTATCCATGGGATGGCGTCTCTTTAGGGTCACTTGCTCTGTCTGCTCCTCTCCACAGGTGCCATCTCTGACCTAGAACACCCCAATACAGGACACAGGATTTAGCAGTGTCTAAGCAAGAGCCTTTCTGCAGCCCAACCCTTGGCTGGGCAAACCTGCCCTGAACTTCAGGGAGTGCAGTTCCTGAGAAGAGCCTGAGCTGAGAAGTCAAATCACAGCAGAGAATTAGTTCTGCTTCAGCTCAAACCAGGACACCACGTTTTCAGAAGCTGTAGCTATGTATGATGTCTAGAAGCACACCTCCAGTGTGAAGTGGACTCCCACAATAAGTCAGAGAAGAAGTGATGTGGGAGACTTTATCTCTTTCACTTTTTCATTTCTGAGTAATAATTTGGCCATGCTTCATTGGGACAAAATCTCTATCTTTATTATTTTTCAGTATATCTTTATTACCTTTATGTCTTTAGTATATCTTTATTATTACTCCTCATCACTTTTTGGAAATGGGCACAACTCTTCTGTCCTTGTAGGATGACCTTTTTACTGGAAGCATCAGACAGATCAGTCTGATTTTTCCTGGATGTAATTCACCAACTAAGCTCTTCTCTAAACTTCAGGGCTCCCCACCTCCCACCCCCACTCTATTTGTTTAAATCATAATCATTTATTTGGAAGAGGAAATGTAGGGTTTTATTTATGTAATCATACTGTCCTGAAAACAAAATAAAAATAGCAAGTTGGGATTTTGTTGTGGTTTTTTGGTTTTGTTTTTGGTGGGGTTTTTTTTGGTTCTCATTTCCTCTATTTATTTTGAGCTGTCCAGACTTGAAAATTTTCAACCTAAAAGATAATGGGGGAAAAAATTGAAATGGAACTATAATACTGAAATGTTTAAAATATGTCAATTCTAGCTGTCATCTGAAGCCAGCACTGTTCTTGTGCATCGTGGAAGGAGTGAAAAGGGAGATCCTCTCAAACAATTTGGCTGTTTTTACGGGGTAATAAATGTATTTCTAAGAACTTCTGATTATATGGAAGCTTCATCATCTTGGTTTTGGAGAGGAGGAGGCTCCGAGGTGAACTTAATGTGGCCTTCCAGTATCTGAAGGGAGCCTACAATAAAGCGGGGGAGGGACTTTTTAGGCTATCAGGTAGTGACAGGACTAAGGTGGATGGAGCAAAGCTGGAGGTTGGGAGATTCAGACTGGACATGAGGAGGAACTTATTTGCCATGGATTGCCCTGGGAGGCGGTTGGGGATACATAGAATCATAGAATCAGAATCCCTGGAGGTGTTTAAGGCCAGGGTGGATGAGGCTCTGGCCAGTCTGATCTAGGGTAGGGTGTCCCTGCCCATGGCAGGTGGGTTGGAACTAGATGATCCTTGTGGTCACTTCCAGCCCTGGATGATTCTGTGATTCTATGATTCTAAATATAATACTGCAATGTTTAAATAATGTCAAGTCTAGCTGTCAGCAGACAGAATGGTCTGGGTTGGAAGAGACCTCTGAAGGTCATCTAGTCCAAGCCCCCTGCAGTCAGCAGGAACACCCTCAACTACAGCAGGTTGCCCGGAGTCCTGTCCAGCCGCCTCACCTTGAGTATCTCCAGGGATGTGGCCTCAACCAGCCCCCTGGGCAACCTGCTTCAGTGTTCCACTACCCTTGTGGTTCAGAACCTGCTCCCAACATCCACACCAAATCTGCTCTGCTCTTTGAAGCCATTGCCCTCGTCCTGTCACTGCAGGCCTTTGCAAACAGTCTCCCTGCAGCCTTCTTGTAACCCCCTTCAAGCACTGTCAGGCTGCTATGAGGTCTACCCTGAGCCTCCTCTTCTCCAGGCTGCACATCCCCAGCTCCCTCAGCCTTGGTAGCAAAGATACTCCAACCCCATGAGCATTTTTGTGGCCCTCCTCTGCACCTGCTCCATCAGTTCCATGTCCTTCCTGTACTGAGAGTTCCAGAGTTGGAGCTGATTATATGGAAGCTTCATCATCTTGGTTTTGGAGAATCTTCTGAGGGAATATGATGGAATAATGACAGTTTGTGAAAAGGAATGATTTTTCTTCTTGGGAAACGTGTTTATATTTTCAGCTGTTCCTGCTGCAAATGTGTAAGTGGGAAGGATTGTGCTGGTGGTCCTATTCTTGTCTTTAATTCAAATTTTGTTGTGTTGATATTGAAATCCTCCCACTCTGATGAAAATGGCCTCTTTCCTCTGAAGAACACTTGCAAACATAAGAGAGTTTCACCACCAATTGCAGAAAAAAACCACCAAAAACCCTATTTCACTTTTCAAGAACATTCAGTTGCACTGCCCACATTTATTTCAGCTCTAGCAAATGCAATTCTTGGGTTAGCCTTTTCCTTCTCTAGTTTGCCAGTGGTCTCTGTCAAATCACTTACCAAGGTACCTTGCTTTATAGAATCATAGAATGGTCTAGGTTGGAAGGGACCTCAAAGATCATCCAGTTCCAACCCCCTGCCATCTTCCACTAGAACAGGTCACTTAAGGCCTCACCCAGCCTGGCCTTGAACACCTCCAGGGAGGAAGCAGCCACAACCTCCCTGGGCAACCTGTTCCAGTGTCTCATCGTCCTCACTGGAAAGGACTTCCTCCTAACATCCCATTTAAATCTCCCCTCTGCCAGTTTAAACCCTTTCAGATACTGGTAGGCTGCTATAAGGTCTCCTCGAAGCCTTCTCTTCTCCAGGCTGAAGAGCCCCAACTCTTTCAGCCTGTCCTCATAGCAGAGGTGCTGCAGCTCTCTGAACATCTTCATGGCCCTCCTCTGGACTCTCTCCAACAGTTCCATGTCCTTCCTGTGCTGGGGGCTCCAGAACTGCACACAGTACTGCAGGTGGGGTCTGACAAGAGCAGAGTAAAGGGGGAGAATCCCCTCCCTTGCCCTGCTGGTAATGCTTCTCTTGATGCAGCCCAGCACACAGTTGCTGTCTGGGCCACACAGGCACACTGTTAGCTTTCCCACCAAGAACTGATCAATAATTCCCTGGAAATTATGGGAAGATCTCTGTGGGTCTTAATGTACTCTGGAGCAAGAACTAACTCTTGAAATTGCTCTAGAAAGCAGTCTGCAGGACAGAAGCTTCAGTAAGGAATGAGAAGTGGGCCCATGTGGACCTCATAAGGTTGAACAATACCAAGTGCAAGTGGGGACAATTCCCAGTATCAATTCAGGCAGGGGAATGAAGGGATTGAGAACAAGCCTGTGAATAAGGACAAGAGAGTATTGGTGGATGAAAAGCTGAACACATTATTGTGGCCTTTCAGTATCTTAAAGGGGCCTACCAGAAAGCTGGGGAAGGACTTTTTAGGATGTCAGGTAGTGATAGGACTAGGGAGAATGGAATAAAGCTAGAAATCAGTAGATTCAGATTGGATGTTAGGAAGAAGTCCTACACCATGAGGGTGGTGAGAGCCTGGAATGGGTTGCCCAGGGAGGTGGTCAGAGTCACGTCCCTGGAGGTGTTTAAGGCCAGGCTGGATGAGGCTCTAGACAGCCTGATCTAGGGCAGGGTGTCCCTGCCCTTGACAGGAGGGTTGGAATTGGATGACCCTTGTGGTCCCTTCCAACCCTGACTGATTCTATGATTCTATGATGGTGATGCACACTCATGGGCCTGAAGCCAGCCATATCCTGGCCTACATCCAAAGCAGTGTGGGCAGCAGCTGGAGGGAGGGGATTCTGTCCCTTTGCTCCATCTGCTGAGACCCCACCTGCAGTACTGAGTCCACCTCTGGAGTCTTCAGACATGGACCTATTGGACCAGGTCCAGAAAAGTCCACAAAAACAATCCAAGGGCTTCGCTGAGAGGACAGGTTGAGAGTTGGGGTTGTTCAGCCTGGGGACAGGAAGGCTCTAGGGAGACCTTCCTGGGGCATGTCAATACTTAAAGGCACCCATAAGAGAGATGGGGACACATGTTTTAGGAGGTCCTGTTGTGGCAGGATAAGGGGGAGATGGTTTTAAACTAAAAGAGGTGAGATTTAGACTAGATATAATGAGATTTTTAACACTGATGGTGGTGAAACAGTGGCACAGACTGCCCAGAAAGGCAGTAGGTGCCTCTCTCCTAGAAACATTCTAGGTCATGCTGGATGTGGTTCTGAGCAACCAGCTCTAGTTCAAGATGTCTCTGCTCCCTGCAGGGGAGTTGGACTAGGTGACCTTTAAATATTCCTTCCAATCCCTCTCATTCTATCATTCTTTACTGCTCTGGGGAGCACCTAGGCCTTGCAAACCTTGTCCACAAGCATTTCAAACCTCAGAAGTAGACCTCTCAGCAAGGAAAAAGGCTAATCAGACCCAACAGGGATTATTTTCTGCATGAGCTGAATTCCAGAAGAGGGACCAAGGTGCACATTGCAACACCCTGTGCCTGTCAAAGCAAACTGGGAGCATGTCCGTATTCTTCAGACACCCATTTCTCTCCTCCTCTGCCTTGTGATCTGAACCACTGCTGTCTCTGTGATTTAATTTACAAAAATGCAGTGGGCTGCTCCTGCTGCAAGTCATGTGGACAGGAGTAGCATGGGGGGAGGGATTTGACGCCACGAAGATAACAAAATCATCCCCCCCTAACACGGCATGATTTATTGCTCTGTCTTGTGGCCTCAATAACTTTGGTATCTTTGCACAGCATCAGCTCTGGATGCCTGAGTTCTGCACTGCTTCAAGCTCCTGCAGACAATCAGACCTCCTCAGCCTCCAGAAGTCAAGAGGGGCCTTATGTCTGAGAGTTATTCCCCAACATCACTGTAGCCATGATATTTGCTGCCAGTGCACCTCGTATGCTTGGGAGGGGTGGGTGTCTGCATAGATGTTACTTATAAAATCATCTCTGTGGTCACATCACCAAGCTGTGTGGCACAGTCAACTTGCTGGAGGGCAGGGATCCATCCAGAGGGACCTGGACAGGCTGGAGAGGTGGGCCCAGGCTAACCTCATGAAATTTAACAAGGCCAAGTGTAAGGTCCTGCACCTGGGTCGCTTCAATCCCAAGCACAAATCCAGGCTGGGTGGTGAGTGGCTGGAGAGCAGCTCTGAGGAAAAGGACCTGGGGGTCTGGGTGGATGAGAAGCTCAACATGAGCCTGCAGTGTGCACACACGGCTCAGACAGCAACTGTGTGCTGGGCTGCATTAAGAGAGGCATTACCAGCAGGGCAAGGGAGGGGATTCTCCCCCTTTACTCTGCTCTTGTCAGACCCCACCTGCAGTACTGTGTGCAATTCTGGAGCCCCCAGCACAGGAAGGACATGGAACTGTTGGAGAGAGTCCAGAGGAGGGCCACAAAGATGATCAGAGGGCTGGAGCACCTCTGCTATGAGGACAGGCTGAGAGAGTTGGGGCTTTTCAGCCTGGAGAAGAGAAGGCTTCGAGGAGACCTTATAGCAGCCTACCAGTATCTGAGGGGGGCCTACAGGAGGGCTGGGGAGGGACTGTTCACAAGGTCTTGTAATGACAGGACGAGGGGGAATGGGTTCAAATTGGCGGAGGGGAGATTTGAACGGGATGTTAGGAAGAAATTCTTCACAGTGAGGGTGGTGAGGCACTGGAACAGGTTGCCCAGGGAGGTTGTGTCTGCTCCCTCCCTGGATGTGTTCAAGGCCAGGCTGGATGAGGTCTTGAGCGACCTAATCTAGTGGGAGGTGTCCCTGCCTGTGGCAGGGGGTTGGAACTGTATGATCTTTGAGGTCTCTTCCAACCTAAACCATTCTATGATTCTATGATTCTATGACTGATATCAGCACTGGTAGCAGGAAATGCAGAGACAGCTGTGGATCTGGAGGTGTGGGAAGGGGTAGCTGTTGCGATTATTAATTTTTTAATTTTAATTATTATTCATAATAGAGATTTCAGGAAAATTTCCCTGGGGTTCTTTGGATGTTCAGTCGGCAAGGTTATTGCACGAAATTGCTTATAGAACACTGAATTAAACAGTTTAAACAGCTTAAACAGTCAGAACTTAGAATGACAAGGAACCTGATAACAGGGGAATATCCTAACCCCACCTATTACTCACAAACGCGATAGGTACAGAGTTCCCGGGGAGAGGAAGAGAAAGAGTTTGCCTGGCCGCTGCTGTAGGCTGCAATGCAGGCTGCTAACACGTGGCCGCTGTGAGAGAGGTAAGGTCCGGTCCCAACGAAAGGCAGCAGGAAAAAAGAAAGAACAGCTCTAATCACCCTCCCTTAATTACCATATATAAGCTGAACATGAGCCTGCAGTGTGCACACACGGCTCAGACAGCAACTGTGTCCTGGGCTGCATTAAGAGAGGCATTACCAGCAGGGCAAGGGAGGGGATTCTTCCCCTTTACTCTGCTCTCCTCAGACCCCATCTGGAGTATTGTGTGCAGTTCTGGAGCCCCCAGCACAAGAAGGACATGGAACTGTTGGAGAGAGTCCAGAGGAGGGCCACGAAGATGATCAGAGGGCTGGAGCACCTCTGCTATGAGGACAGGCTGAGAGAGTTGGGGCTTTTCAGCCTGGAGAAGAGAAGGCTTCAAGGAGACCTTACAGTAGCCTTCCAATATCTGAAACGGGACTACAGGAGGACTGGGGAGAGACTATTCACAAGGTCTTGTAATGACAGGACGAGGGGGAATGGGTTCAAATTGGCAGAGGGGAGATTTGAATGGGATGTTAGGAGGAAGTTCTTCAGAGTGAGGGTGGTGAGGCACTGGAACAGGTTGCCCAGGGAGGTTGTGTCTGCTCCCTCCCTGGAGGTGTTCAAGGACAGGCTGGATGAGGTCTTGAGCAACCTGATCTAGTGGGAGGTGTCCCTGCCTATGGCAGAGGGTTGGAACTGGATGACCTTTGAGGTCTCTTCCAACCTAAACCATTCTACAATTCTATGATTCTGTGATTTTGAAGGGTGAAACTGGCCAATAGGCTGTAGCGTCCATTGTTTTGGCCAAGAGATTCAAAATCCTGCACCCAGGGATCAACCCTAACTCTTTGAGGGACAGCACCAGACACCTGACTTGATCATGTGGCACAGAGCTTTCTCAGTTCAAACCCTCACAGTCTGCTCACCTTTCAAACTCCCAGACCTTGTAACAGGAGGAGGAGAGAGAGGACTTTGAACTCATTTGGGCAGGATTTATGCTCTACCAGGACAGTAGCATAAAATCATAGAATCACAGGATGGCTTGGGATGGAAGGGTTCTTTCAAGGTTATCTAGTTCAAGCTGCCTGCCACGATCAGGGACATATTCAACTAGACCAGGTTGGTCAGAGTTCCATCGAACCTCACCTGGAATGCTTCCAGGGATGGGGCATCTACCACCCCCCTGGGCAACCCAGGCCACTATTTAACCTCAGTCAAAAAAAAAAAATCTTCCTTACACCTAATCTGGATACCACCCCCCCCACATAGCCCC
>VWZI01007323.1:478583-511097 GCA_013396835.1 Psilopogon haemacephalus
TCCCCCCTTTTTTTTTTTTTTAGTTCAAAATCATCGCTCCTTCCCCTGTCACAACAGGCCCAGCTAAAAGGTCTGGTTTAATTCACTCCTACCTAGAACAGAAATGCTTTTGAATTCTTGCAGGATATAAAATCATTTCCCATCCAGATTTACCAAACCACAGAGCAGTTGAGGATGGGAGGAACCAAACCCTCTGTTCATACAGGACCACTCAAAGCTGATTTTCCAGGATCATGTCCAGACGTCTTTTGCTCACCTCCTGGGATGGAGACTTGTGCCATTTGATTCAGGGATATAGAGACACAAGTCTTGTAGTTCATGCTGAAACATGCTCAGCACTGTCAGCTGTTTATGCATGCAGGGTTTGACACTGAACTCGTCTTTAATTCCAAAGGTGTGAAATATTACCTTGGGTCAATTTGACAATCATTTTTCTTCAAGAACTTAGCCTTGAGACCCACAAATCTCATCAGCAAGATGCAGCATAAATCTTTTAAATTGGGCACTGGGCAGGACCTGCTACTTTTAATTCTCTTTTAACCTTTCTTGAGCTTCTGTTCCTTAAATTGCTGCTACAAGCTATTTAATTTCCCTCCCCAGCATTATCAGTTGTTGTTTATGATGATTTTATTTTAATCTCTTCTTCTCACTTGAATGGTGGAAAAGAATGCCTGTGTCACAAGAATGCACTGGTCCTGGTGATTCCATGGCTGTGTCACAGCAGGCAGCAATGCTCTACAATGAAGCTGAACCTAAGGATAAGGAAACACAGCCCCAGTCTGTGTCTCACCATGGTGCTGCATGCAGATGGAAGCTCCCCACAGCCACAAGCAAGTGGCTCACCACTCATCTTAGCTGTGTATAAAAGTTATGAAAGATTCATAGATCACAAAAATAAAAGTGTCTCAAAATTAATTTTCTAGTTAGTGAACCCATCCACTGGTTCTTGTGGTTTGTGCTGTCTTTTAGGGGGAAACGTTTGGGGGTTTTCCTTACAGTACTTATTTCCTTGTTATATTTACTCTATGCATCTTTATATAATTTTTAACATTTTACAGTAGGTTTCAATTCAGTAATGCACTCCTAGTCAAGGAGACAGTTCTCACCTTCTGCCCTTCTCTTTCCTTGCCCTACTACGGTCACATCTGGATTATTGTGTCCAGTTCTTTCCTCTCCAGTTTAACAGACACAGAGAGAGCCCAGTGGAGGCTAAAAGATGCTGAGAGGTCCAGAACATCTCTGTGAGGAGGAAAGGCTGTTTAGCCTGAAGAAGGCCAAGAGAAAAGGGATCTTGTGGATGCTGATCAATACCTAAAGGGTGAATGTCAAGAGAATAATAGAATCGTAGAATGGTTTAGGTTGTAAGGGACCTCAAAGATTATCCAGTTCCAACCCCTTGCCATAGGCAGGGACACCTCCCACTGGAACAGGTCACTCAAGGCCTCATCCAACCTGGCCTTTGTGTTGGTTTGAGCTAATTGGAAAATTTGTGTGAAAAATTAGACTGCTGCCTGAGAGTGAGAAATTAAACACTATGTCCCTTCACCCAGTTTTGAATGAGAGAGAAGAAAGAAGGTTGTTTTAGAATGTTCCCAAAACATCCAGATAAGCCAGTGTGCTTGCGCAGTTCAGTCGGCTCTGGGTCGGGCAGGCTTCACCAGCTTCTTTCCTTTGTCTCTCTGCCTTTGAACTAATTCAGAGTAAAATTACTAAAACCATTCATTCCTTCCTGCCACTAATCTTTCTGACCGATCTTCAGTTTATCTGCAGCATCATCAAGTGGTGAGATAAAGCTGGGGGGAAGGGGAAAGGTGGTAGGGGGGGTTTGGTTTCCCTCTCTTGGGGATTTTGGTCTCCAGGAGGGGTGTGGTGTCTGTATTTCTTTTTTTTTTTTACTGTATATTTCTGTAAATATCTGTTATATCTTGTAAATATTTGCTTGTATATTTGCATTGCTGTAAATATAAGCTTCATTTATTAACTTCCAGTGTGTTTTTCTGAGTTTTAGCCGGGGTTCTAAAAGGTGGGGGGGGCAGGTCACTGCAAACCCACTACAGCCTTGAACACCTTCAGGAAGGGAGCAGACACAACCTCCCTGGGCAACCTGTTCCAGTGTCTCACCACCCTCACTCTAAAGAACTTCCTCCTAATATGCCATTTTAATCTCCCCTTTGGCAGTTTAAACCCATTCCCTCTCGTCCTGTCATGACAAGACCTTGTGAATAGTGCCTCCCCAGCTATCTTGTAGGCCCCTTTCAGATATTGGAAGGCTGCTATAAGGTCTCCCTGAAGCCTTCTCTTCTTCAGCCTGAAAAGCCCCAACTCTCTCAGCCTGTCCTCATAGCAGAGGTGCTCCAGCCCTCTGAGCATCTTTGTGGCCCTTCTCTGGACTCTCTCCAACAGTTCCATGTCCTTCCTGTGCTGGGGGCTCCAGAACTGCACACAGTACTCCAGGAGGGTTCTGGTGAAAGCAAAGGGGGATGGAACCAGACTTTAAGGTGGTACTCGGTGACTAAACAAGGGGAAATGGGCACAAATGAATCCCAGGAAATTCAATCTGAACACGAGGAGAAACTTCTTTCCTTTGAGGGTGCCAGAACACTGCCCATAGAGGCTGTGCACTCTTCTTCTCTGGACAGATTCCAAACTCACCTAGACATGGTCCTGGGCAGCCTGCTCTGGGTGACTCTGGTAGGAGGGTAGGTAGACAAGTTGATCACCAGAGGTCCCTTCCAACCCCTACCACACTGATTTGGTGATTCTTCCCAGAATGTTCCAACTAATGCCCTGGCCCTTTTCTTGTGTCACAATAAATATTCAAGTAGCCACTTTGAGTTTATTCAATAATAATTGAACAACAGTTCTGGAATCCCAAACACAATAGCGACATGGAACTGTTGGAGAGAGTCCAGGGGAGGGCTACAAAGATGATCAGAGGGCTGCAGCAGCTCTGCTAAGAGGAGAGGCTGAGAGAGTTGGGGCTTTTCAGCCTGGAGAAGAGAAGGCTTCCAGGGAAGGCTTATAGTAACCTTCCAGTATCTGAAGGGGGCCTACAGGAGGGCTGGGGAGGGGCTGTTCACAAGGTCTTGTAATGACAGGACAAGGGGGAATGGGTTCAAATTGGCAGAGGGGAGATTTGAATGGGATATTAAGAGGAAGGAGGAAGTTCTTCACAGTGAGGGTGGTGAGATATTGGCAGAGGTTGCCCAGGGAGGTTGTGTCTGCTCCCTCCTTGGAAGTGTTCAAGGCCAGGCTGGATGAGGCCTTGAGCGACCTGTTCTAGTGGGAGGTGTCCCTGCCTATGGCAGGGGGGTGGAACTGGATGATCTTTGAGGTCTTTTCCAACCTAAACCATTCTATGATTCTATGATAATTCCAGTTTAAAGAAAGTTCATCTCTTCTCCCTGCAGCCTGGATTAGTTTCCTGAACAAAGGCTATAGTTTGAGGACAAGTTACTGCATTTCTCTTACTGCTACAACTGCTACTTTTATTTTGCTATCAACGTTACTATTGTTATTATGCCTACCTGGCTTTCAACGAGGAAATGTATGGCAGCTCTATTTTTCCTGCAAAAAACATATATAAGGATAATTCTGCCTCTGGAAGCAGTCGGCAGTTTGGGTGCAGTTCAGCGAAATCCGCAGATGAAGAAACCTCATGCTGCTTTCTCCCCCATCACAGATTTATTCCAACAGAAAGAGGAAGGTGATCCTAATGCCCTTTATTAGCATTGCACTAGGCTGTTGTTGTGTGTGTCCCTCTAGCAGCTCGTTCTGCTGCCTAGGAAAGTCTGGCATTTTCCCTAGGGAATCCATCTCCATTTAAAATGGGAACCGCAAGCATTTTGGTGCTGAAGTCAGTGATTTGAAATTCTCCATCTTGTCTTGCTGCAGCACTGCTATATCCTAATTCCATCTGTCAAAGCTCAGGAGAACCGAGGTGATGAGTCTGGCATTGTGTAACAGCATTGAGCTTGTGCAGAGAAGGGAATTCCAGGTCAAAAAAAATTAAAAAAAAAAATAAAAAATTAGGGAATCTGAAGCTGTCACCACTGGAAATAATGGAAAAAAAGGGACTGCTGAAATTCTGTGCTTAAAGATGTGAGCAGCTGAGCTACTGGAAATACTGTGTTCTGTCTTCAAAAACCCGTCTTTTTATGTGTGTTCTGTAGATCTGCACTTTTCCCTTCACTTAAAAGCCAGAAAACATTTCCCGTGTCTTCTCCGGCACAACTTTACTGGACTGATTGCAGCACAGCTCTAAAACATTGCCCCTCTGACTCCCCATGTGTGAGACAGTTCAGATTACTTTAGCTCAGGCTTTCCAATTTATTATACCTGTTAGTTTGGTAATGTGCCAACCGCATCCTGAGAATACTGAGGTCTTGCATTTAATACCCCTCCAAACTGTCTCCCAGTTCTCCAAGTCATGCTTCTCTCAACACAGTCATAGATTCACATAATCACAGCATGGTGGCAGTTAGAAGGGACCTCTGGAGATCATCTAGTCCAACCTCCTTGCTAAAGAGAGTCACCAACAGCAGGATGCTCAGCTTCACATCCAGAAGGATTTGGAATCTCTCCAGAGAAGGAGACTCCACAACATCTCTGGGCAGCCTGTTGCAGTGCTATAGCACCCTCACACGGGGGTTTAGGTGGAATTTTCTGTATTCTAGTTTGTGCCTCCTGTCCCTTGTCCTGTCACTGGGCACCACTGAAAGTACTTTGAGGACGGCCTCTTAGCACCTGCCCTTTATACACTAATAAGCATTCAGAAGATCCCTTCTAGGTCTTCTCTTCTCCAGGCTAACCAGCCCCAGGTTGCTCAGCCTTTCCTCATTGGAGGGATGTTCCAGTCCCTTCATCATGTTCACAGCCCATTGCTGGACTTTCTCCAGTAGTTGCATTTAGTTTGGCTGCCTAAACCATCCTAGTGGCATCTACAAACTTCTCTGTCTCTATTGTCTTCATCCTCTTCCTCGCCTGTAAAGCACACTAAATAGCCTGTTTTCTAACTTCAGGAGGGCTGAATTATTCATTGCAGAGGGATGAAAGTAGCTCTTTTCATCTGTCCCTGAATGGATTCTGATCTCAGTGAATGCTTATTGTTATTCATAACTACTTTTTGACTAGTTTGGACAAAAGGCTTCAAATCAGAGGGTTGTTTCTAAATTCTTCCTTGCTGTTCCCCACCTCTGGGCTGGTGATGGCAAGTGCTTTTGCTACCAAATGGGTGCCTGAAAGTTTAGAGAAGATGAAGAATAAGACACAAAAGTGAAAGAAGGAGTTGCAATATATTTTTTCCCCCACATTCCTACTCTTTTTCTTATCCATATGTGAATATTTGCTTGAAAAACAGGCATTCCTTGAACCAAACAAGCATCCTTTTTTGGGGAATGTTCCCAAACAGCAAAGCAAAGGACAACAGACATAGACTTATCCAGAACAGTTGTGTAGAATTCAGAAGGGCATGTGTGAAAATGGCAAGTCTTGTCTCAAATGCTTTCCAGCTATTCATCTCTTGTCCCTCTGAAGAGCAGCCGTTCACCTCCATTCTTTGTTTTCTCTTGCTGGAGAATTTGCAGAGGTGTAGACATTTAATAAAAAATCTGAGCCTTGGATGTGAGCATGAACATCTGGACCCAACTTTCAGCCTAGGCATGGCCTTGACCACCTGGGAATCATGGCGGTAGTGGTTTAGCAATTACCTGCCCCCCACCCTTTGATATAACCCAGGCTAGGACTCAGACGGCTGGAAGTTAATACATGAACCTTTATATTTACAGCTATGAACAATATACAAGCAGATATTTACAATGTATAACTGATATTTACAGATATATACAGTGAAAAGGTAATACAGAAACACCACAGCCCTCCCAAAGATCAAAATCCCTAAGAGGGGTTTCTAACCACCTCCTACCACCTTTCCCCCCTTCCCCAATCGTAATCTCACATCTGTTGGTGCAGCAGATAGGCAAAGGTAGATCAGCCAGGGGGATTAGTAGCAGGAAAGAAGTTAGTGGAATTATTAAGAATCAGCTACAGGAGGCAGGGAAAAGGAGCCATGCAAGGAGGCAGCCACAGCCCAGAGAGGTCTGAAACCATCTCCTCTATCTATATTTGGGTTACAACTCTTAAAACAATTCTTTGTTTCTTTCTCAGTAAAGCTGTGAATGAAGTGACATCATGTGTTTTCATTCCTCAGCCTATAGTGTCATTTCTCACTCACATCGTCCAATTAGTTCAAACCAGCACAATGGCCAACATCTGGATTTGCATTGTATCCCATGAACTGTTTGTGAGGGTCTAACTGTTGGGTCAGGTTTAATTTTAAATACAAACGAGTTTTATTCCTAGCTTTGCTTTCCTAAATTGCATCTTTTGAGGGTCTTTGAGGAAAACTCTAGGGATTGCCTGAGTAGTACTTCTGAAGGCTACCCCCAGGTTACAGGGGAATAATCTGCCTTCATAGTTATTACCTCAGCTTAGCTCTTTCAAACATGTTTCAAGGGACTTCAGTTTCCCACACAGAATCTCCTGGCTCACGGTGAAATGACAAGATGCAATTACCTAGTGGGAATGTATACTTCTTTATCCATAGGGAACAGATAGAGCTAGGCAAGGTGGTTGACTGCCTTGCTTCACCTCTCCCTCACCTTATGTGATGCTGACTGTCTTGCTTCACCTCTCTCTCACCTTGTGTGATGCCTCAGGAAAAGGACACCACTTTAGCAGTGTCAGGGGGAATTCCATTTGCAAACAATGTGTAAACCTTGAAGAGGATGGAAATCGAATGGGCAAGGGAGAACACTTCTCAGGCCAAGCAGAGGCACAAAGAAACAATCTGGGAGTTTATAAAGGAGCCACATTCAATCACTGAGAGAGAGACATTGCAGCACTGTACTTGTGTCCAGCTGCAGATCACAGGTAGAAAGCTCAGTAAATGTTTATGTAGTATAGACTCACAGGAAAGATGATTCAGTGATCAGGACATCATGACTTTAATCTTCCTTCACTCTCCAAGCCCTCCTCACTTGTTGTATTTGGTTTAGGCTAGCCCCTCCCTGAGCTCAAAAAACCTCATAAATACTTGATTTGATTTGGAAGAAAAGAAGATATAAACTTTTAATGATAAATCAGAGGTAAAGGGGTTTTATGGAAGGTGGGGAAAAAAGGGAACCAGAATATGGCGTATGGAGAATGAGAGGAATTACAGATGGTAAAGGGGAAAAGAGCAAAATACACAGTAACAGAATACAACCCCTGAAATAGGAGTTGAATCCAAGCACTGGAATTGATGATTGGATGGTGGATGAAGCAGGATGCAGGATTTTGATGCTGAGATGCAGTTAGTTAGAGTTCCAAAGAAAATGGTTGCTATCCCCACATGTTGGCTAGAGAGCACATGGTGATCTGGTAGCAGAACACAGAGTTGGTCAGGCAGACAGGACCAGAGAGAGAAGATAAGATGTCCCTCCCTTTTATAGCAGTCCTTGGCAGGAAGTGGGAGGGATCTTAACATGATACCTGGGGGAAGGTCAGACCACCCCCAGGGAGGAGTCAGAAGGCTTCAGATGGGCTTAACCCTTTACACTTGTATTCTGGACTACCTTGCAGATGGGAATACAAGAGAGAACCATAACCCATGATACCACCTCTGCATTATCCTCTAAATTACACTTGGAGTCTCTGCTGCAGAATGTGAAGTTCAAGTGAAACTTCCTGTGTTCTAGTTTGCACCCCTTACCCCTTGTCCTGCCACGGGGCACCAAGGAAAAGAGCCCAGCCCCATCCTCATGACCTCCACCCTTTAGATATTGATAAGCAATGATAAGATCCCCTCCTGGTCTTCTCCTGTCCAGGCTAAACAGTCCCAGAGAGGTGCTCCAGTCCCCTCATCGTCTAAACATCTGCTGAACATTGGGCAAACAGATTATTCATATGCCAGGTGCTATTCCCAGCATAAAGGGTAAGCAACCCCTTCTTTCACTTTCCAAGTGGAGCTCAGGTGCTCTGGAAGCAAAAGAGAGAGAACAAATATGGAGCATAACCATCCATCATTCCTACATGCTTCACTGATATTGGACTGTTGCCATTACCTTAAAAACAATTATCATCTCCCACCTGCATAGATCAATAATGGCCTCAGCACCAGCAGGACCACATCATCTGAGTTATCTCAACTTTCTTAAAGAGAGAGCAGAAAGAAACAAAGAATGGTGAAATCCATCTTTATTTATTAGGCACAAGCATGGCAAAAGGGCTATGAAGCTGGAGCACAAGCCCTATGAGGAGAGACCGAGGGAGCTGGGGCTGTTTAGCCTGGAGAGGAGGATGCTCAGGGGTGACCTCATTGCTGTCTACAACTACCTGAAGCCACGTTGGGGTTGGTCTCTTCTCCCAGGCAACCAACAGCAGAACAAGGGGACACAGTCTCCAGTTGTGCTGGGGGAGGTATAGGCTGGATATTAGGAAGAAGATCTTCACAAAGAGAGTGATTTGCCATTAGAATGGGCTGCCTAGGGAGGTGGTGGAGTCACCATCACTGGAGGTGTTGACAAAAGACTGGATGGGGCACTTAGTGCCATTGGATAGGACTGGGTGATAGGTTGGACTGGATGATCTTGGAGTTCTCTTCCAACCTGGTTTATTCTATTCTATTCTATTCTATTCTATTCTATTCTATTCTATTCTATTCTATTCTATTCTATTCTATTCTATTCTATTCTATTCTATTCTATTCTACACATCCAGAGGTTGAAGCATGGACCAGACTTAGAGAAAGCCTTGTGACTTGCAGAAGGCCAACCTAACCTGTGAAAAGTCTGACGCCCTTTATTTTGGAATTGACTTCCCAAATTAATCTAATACAAATCTTGATATGGGGGAAGAGTTATAATTTGCTTTATGTGATGGGGTACCAGTAGATAACAACACTTACAGCATCCTCTTTGACGAATGGTGCACTGGGATGGCTCATGTCTGCTACTCAGAAAAATCCATAGAATTGTCTGGGTTGGAAAAGACTTTTAAGAGCAACAAGTCCAACCGTTATCTAACTCTACCAAGTCTGTTGCTAAACCATGTCATTCCAGACCACATCTCTTCGTCTTTTAAACATCTTCAGGGATGGTGACATGGATGGATAAAATTCCTGGGGAGCCTATTCACAGAATCACAGAACTGGAAGGGACCTCCAGAGATCATCGAGTCCAACCTAGCTGCCAAGCAGCATCCCCTAGGGTAGTTGCCACAGGAACACATTGGGGTGGGTTTTGAAAGTCTCCAGATAAGGAAACTCCACAACCTCTCTGGGCAGCCTGTTCCAGTGTTGTGTCACCCTCACTGTAAAGAAGTTTCTCCTCACGTTGAGGTGCAACCTTCTATGTTCCATTTTGTAGCCATTGCTCCTTGTCTTATTGCTGCTGACCAGCAAAAAGAGATTGGCCCCACCACTTGACACCCGCCCCTCAAATATTTGTATACATTGCTAAGATGTCCTCTCAGTCTTCTCTTCTCCAGACTAAACAGCCCCAGGTGTTTCAGTCTCTTTTCCAGTGCTTGAGAACCTCTTTGGTGAGGAAGTTGCTTCAGGAGGCAGAGTCAAGGACATGCTTGTTTCAAGAAATGGCCAATGCTTAAATGCAAGGAGGAATGAGGTCAGAGGTGTTGGTTGAGGTCATTAGGCTTGCTGCACTTTGAGATCCTTTAGTCTTCTGAAACTTGAAGCAATCAGCATACCAGCCTTCTCTCTGTCCTCTCAAAAATGCTGGGAAAAAGGCACTAGGGACCTCTGATCTAAGACTTGCATCTTTTTAAGATATGAGAGAGTGGTTTTGATTGTATCGAGGTATTTTCTCAGTGTGTAACTATCACTGTCTCTTGAGATGCCAGAAAAGAAACATCTCAGAAGTTTTTTTTCTCTTTATTGTGATGCAGCCCTCACTAAAGGGTCATTTTGTGAGGAGCACTGGCCCAGGTGTCCTGCAGAAGTGCTTTTGCTCTGATACCAAGTGCCAACCCTAAACCAGGCACCATACCACAATTAGGTTTATTTTCATGTTGTCTGTGGAGCACACTGTCAGTTTTGGAAGCATCACAGAATCATAGAATTACCTGGGTTTGAAGAGACCTCTAAAGGTCCAACTCCCATGCAGTGAGCATGGACACCCTCAACTAGATCAGGTCACCCAGAGCCCTGCCAGGTCTCACCTTGAGTATCTCCAGGGATGGAGATGTTTTAACCTGGGTCAGATGAAAGGGAAAAGAGCATTTTTAGTCTTTATGGAGAGAATCTTTCTACAGTGCCACTTATTTAGGGCTCCACTTTGATTAGGATTCATGTACTGCCCTCACAGCTGCAGTATGCACCACTCTGCAGTGCTCCACTAGGAATGGCAGATGGATCTCCAGCTCCCCCCTTACTTGATCACTCCTATCCTTAATGTCTTCTGCTCTGCTTTATTTGCTGCACTGAGAGGAAAATGTGGCCTGGGGATGGAACATGAGGAACAAGAGCCGTTATCAATGCTAGGTTTAATGTGCTATGTGTAATCAGACAGGACTCACAACTCAGAGCCACTTTGTCTTTGTCCCTACACCTAATATCTCTACCCTAGATGAATGTGAGTGGTGTCCTACCTTCTTACATCCCCCAGGATGGCAATCTCTGACTCTCATCGCCCTTCAAGAAACGCACCATGCAGTGCTTTGATCGAGAATCAGTAAATTCCCTTCTTTTCCATCCCTCTGCTGAAGACATCTGAATTTTAACTGCACTTGCATGTTATCTCCATCTGCAGGATCTCTGCTTTGCCTGCCAGGGCTCCTAACAGGACTGCACAAGTAATTTAAATGGCTGGTTTATTGTTAAAGGCATGTACCCGATTTCCCCGGCGTTCAGGTGGAGTCAATCGTCCCAGCGCCATTGATTTCAGAATTAGAGTGTCAAGGATCCGGCCCACGCCTTATTGAAATCAATACTGGTGATCAGAACCACACAGAAACCACTCATATGCTGTTATCTTGATATCAGCTCAAGTTAACTGGCAGTGACAATAAGTTCCATTGAATCAGATGGGGCATTAAATTTCGACACTGAAACTCCCAGCTGAAATGTAAGCAGGAGAGAGATTCAGCTGCTTGTGGTGCTAGATCTGACCCTTTTCATGCTGGGTGGTGTTTGCCAGTTGTTTTAATTACCCAGGGTTTCCTTTCATGCTGCATATTAGCTAATCTGTTTTCTGGTGGTTTTTTTTCCTTTAACTGAGAGTGACTGGGGGACAGCTGAAAAAAAAACCACTGCTCACCTGCCTCATCAGTTCCATCATCTAAACCTCTGCCTCCCAAGAGCAGGCAGAAGAACATTGCACACCAATAAAATCATCATATACTCAGCTTGAAAACGATAAGACAAAATCAAACTGCCTGCAATAACAAAGAGCAAAGTCTTTTGATGGCGAGGAAGGAGGGAAGGCATCATTATGCACATTTTATTACTGCAGTTTTCAAACCTGGCAATGAACAGGATTTAATTCTCTGCTACACACTGGTGCTTGCACCTAAAGCAGAGAGGGAAGCAGGTTTGTTTTCAGCTGCCCTGGGTATCCCTTGATTCTCGAGGTGCTGACTAATACTGGCAATCAGAACCTCCTGGGATTTTCTGAAGACAGGGTGATTTCACCACAGCAAGCCAGAAAAGTGCTGGGCAGCTCAAGAAGTTAACCTTGAGTTCATCTAACTCTCCAGTTCGGGAGCCTTTCAAAACTGACATGGACACATTTCTTGCACAACTTGACTTAGGTGAGCTGGCTTTAGCATGGGGAGGGTTAGACTAGATGATTGCCAGAGGTCCCTTCCAGCTCCTGCTGCTCTGTGATTCTGTGATCCTGTAGTGTGGGACCACCTGCCTGTGTATTCCTATCTCTGCTCAGCTGCAAAGCAGAATGTCTGTGCTTAAAGCATGATTGTTTATTGATTAATAATCCTTCTTAACTTCGCTGCTTCAGATGATTAGGAATGGGCAGCATCTGAGCTAACATACTCCAGGTCCTGGCAAGGGCATATGTAGAAGTAAAGCTCAGTCAGTAGGTTAAGCAAGAGTCTTTTTTTTCCTTTTTTGATTTTTTTTTCCTCCCTTCTTTTTGCAGTGAAGGCAGAGTTAAGGACATATGCACAGCTTGTGGGAGAAGCTCACTCTGCAAAAGCAGGGAAAGGGAGGGTTATAGGGACAAGCCATTATTGCTGACAGGCAATAATGGGTGAAAATGCAGCATTTGAGCATTTGTGATTATGTCCCTGTGCCTTTTACTTGTGCACACCTCTGGTTCACCCTTTACACTGGGGGTTTTAAAGCTTAACTACGCACAAAGCCATGAAATAATTGAGATAGCAATTGAAATCTGAAGGTCATTTTGTCCAACCTCCCCATTCAAAGCAAAGCCAACCTCAAAATTAGGTCCAGCTTCAAAATTAAACCATGTGGATCAAGGCCATGAACCAGTGCCCAACACAGGATGCCACTTAGTAAAGTACATCTAGGTGAGGGGTTCTTTCCAGGACGTAGGAGCAGGTTTGATGCAGTATTTCCTGTCATCTCTACAATGGTCAATATGACCTCAAAGGCAGAAAGCATCTCTAACAGGTCTTAATCAAACACATTTCAAAGGCCCTTTACACCTAAGAAGAAACCTAAGCCGACTAAGAATTATTCTTCACCTATGCATTCACAGCTCAGGCTCATTTCTTACAGGAAAAAGCAGGAAGATATCACTTATGGGGAAAAAAAAAAAATATTTACTTTTGTTCACCATGTACCATCCAGCAGCGATAAGGTGCAGCTAAAGTGGCAGGCTGCACTTTATGGGGATACACTATTATTCAGATAAGATGGAGGCAAGAGATCTTAGCTGGGGTAAGAAGGGAAAAAAAAAACCAAAACCCAAAACTGGTTTAAGGTTATTAGGCAGGAAGCTCCCTGCTGCATGAAATCTATGGGAAATTGCATATTCTGTCACATTTACTTATTGAATCCCAATTTCATTGTAGCATGAGGAAAAAATACATCAACCTCCCTTGTAGCTCTTATTAGATTTCACAACCTTTCAATATTAAAATGCCAGCCCTGGTAACAGTGTTTCTCTCTCCCATTTTCTGTCTCTTCCCCCCTCCTCCCCATCCGTTGGTAACTGCAGGATTGAAGGTGTGGTACAGAAAGCCTGGTGTGCAGATGATCTGAACCCGTATGCCACAGAAAGAGCATAGCAGCTCTGCAGATAAAGCTCCCTCTGGCTTTCTCCTTGGCCACCCACGTATTTTCTACAAGGTTAGATAGTGCCCATTCCCATGCTAAGAGAAGCTCTCTAGGGAAACTTCTTGGAGATCCTACTATTGCTTGTCCTCCCTTTTTACAGGAATTCCCCAAATTTGCATGTTTTGAAGAGTGTTTTAGCTCTTGCTCTCATCAATAGCAGCTTAACAGTTATTAGTTCACCCAGTACTCCCCTTCCCCTTGGACTCATACTTCCAGCAACCTCCCAAACACCTTGGAGTTGGCTAACAAGCCAACACCCCAATGTAAAAGGAAGGTTAAATTAATTAATAGGCTTGCCCCAAGCTGCTCGTTCTGTGGCCTGAGGTCTGGGCACTCATCCTCCTGCAATGGGGTGAAATTGGAGCATTCTTGATTCTATCTATGACTGTGTGCTCAGAAAGGACCTGAGATTTCAGGACTGTTTGAGTGGATGAAGGGATATTCCCAAAGGTAATCCTCACCATTACCTTTGGGTAGTCTCCTCAAAACTTAATTACCTTTTATATAACTTCCACTCAGTATTGATGACCCAGCCTAAAATACAGATTTGTTGGAGCAGGTCCAGAGGAGGCCACAAAAATGATCAGAGGGCTGGAACACCTCTGCTATGAGGACAGGCTGAGAGAGTTGGAGTTCAGTCTGGAGGCGAGAAGGCTCTGAGGGGACCTTCAGTTGTGAACTTTCACTACTTAAAGGAGGCCTATAACAAAGATGGTGGCAAACTTTTCTGCAGGTTTTGTTGCAATAGGACAAGAAGCCATGACATGAAGTTTAGGCTAGATCTAAGGGAGAAAGCTTTTATAGTGAGGGTGTTGACACATTGGTCCAGGTTTCCCAGAGAGGTGGTAGATGCTCCATCCCTGGAACCATTGTAGCTGAGGCTGGACAGGGCTCTGTGTCACTTCATCTAAGCGATATCCCAGCTGACTGCAGGGATGTTGGACTAGGTGATTTTAAAGGCCCCTTTCAACTTAAAGTGCTCAATTATTCTATAATTCTTATTGTCACCAGAATCTCCCCAAAACTTGACAGCCTTTTATGCATTTCCCAGCCAAAATCCATGACCCATCTTTTCCACTCTCCTACAAATGAGGGAAGGCAAGCCATGAACTGGTTACAGCCAGAACTGTTTTGTCATCCCCAGGCTTGCAAATCTTCCCTTGTTATGCAGAAAGCATGCGGAAGGACTGGCTGTGGAGTGAGGGTGGGGGTTAGTGTTTCCGAGCTGGGCTCGTAGTGCTCTACTATGAAGTTATCAATCTCTCTATAATGTAGAGCATGTCATAGCTGCTGCAGGGCAAAATGTGCTGCTTTCTCTAGCCTTAAATATTCTCTTCTGTCTGTAAACAGAACAAGGGAAATAAATGATTTCTCCCAGTCAAATGTTTTAAAGATCCATCCAGGCATTGTGTATCACCTCAGCTGGGGAGGAGAAAGCAGTAGCAGGCTAAAGGAGTGGATTGCTTTCCTAGTCTCTTGCATATTTAGCTTGAGCAATCTCTACTTGTTTTCCTGATCCACCTAGCCCTATGGAGGAGGCAAAATCATGCTGAGCTCAGGTCAGTTCAGGAAAGAGCCCAGTTCTCTGATCTGAATTTGTAACAAGCCACAGGAGAAATAAATCCCACGACTCCACAGTAGGAACATAGGAGCCAGCAACAGGAGAATTTCTCAAGTGCCTGGGGCTCAGTTCATTCAAAAGCTGCGGCTGATTATCCAAACAAAATATTCATCTTTTTGAATCAGCAAAATTAGATTGGAAACCCAAGGGAAGCATCCTCTCCTGTAATGTCTCAGTCCCCTGGTTTCTGTCCTTGTCCCCTGTCAGGAAGGACAGAACCAAGAAATCTCCAAGTGAGAAACAGACTCAGAATCACAGAATTAAGCAGGTTGGAAAAGACCCCTAGGATCACCGAGTCCAACCTGTCACCTCACCCCTCCAGCTAACTAATGCAAGGCACCAAGTGCCCCATCCAGTCTTCTTCTAAACACCTCCAGGGATGGGGACTCTACCACCTCCCCAGGCAGCCCATTCCAATGCTAATCTCTCTTTCTGTGTAGAATTTCTTCCCTTGCTGAGGGACAGCTTTTAAGGAACTCCTCCTCTCTTGAAAGAGAGGAAAGCAACCTTGTACCATCATGAAAGCCTAAGCCAAGCCTGTTGGACTTCATCTAATTTATTAACCCACTTCTTAATTGACCTAGCTGGGAGTGGACTAGATGACCTTTAAAGGTCTCTTCTATGATTCTATGCTTCTATGACTCTTAGATAGGCTCTGGCATAAATGAAAAGCACTTCCAGGTGAGACACAGAAGCATGAGTGTGATATGCACTGCTTTACACAGTCCAAAAAGGCTGAGCTTCAAATTACCTTAGTGGACTTGAACAGTCACAACAGAAATGAAAAAGAAAAGAAAAGAAAAGAAAAGAAAAGAAAAGAAAAGAAAAGAAAAGAAAAGAAAAGAAAAGAAAAGAAAAGAAAAGAAAAGAAAAGAAAAGAAAAGAAAAGAAAAGAAAAGAAAAGAAAAGAAAAGAAAAGAAAAGAAAAGAAAAGAAAAAAGGACTACCCGCTCCTCTCAATCCCTCCCACCTTCTTCCACTGAAGCTCTCCCACTGAATAAAAATAACAATGCTGAAGCAGCAGTTTCTGTCCTTAAATCCCTGTGCACTTTTCCAAAGGCAGGTCAATGCCATTGCCCCCGTTCACAGGTGTGGGAGAGAAGCTGCTGCTTTTTGTAAAGGTTTGGCCACCCTACAGTGTGACCCTGTCTAATGAGGGCAACAGGCATCCTTTTTTCCAGGAGCTGAACCAGTCCTGAAGGTTTCTGTGGGACTTCCCACTTTTTGTGTCTTCTTGTCCTCTCTCTTTTAAAGAGATCAGCATGGTGTTACTCTTCCCAGAGACCACATTGGCTGACATTGGACACATTTCCTCTTCTTTTTCCAGCCAAACTCCTGCAGCAATTTGCTACAGCAAGAATGGAGCAAAGATTAGAAGAAGCTGAAGCTTAATGAAATTAAGATTTCCCTTTTCTTTGACCTCTTTATGAGATTGCATCTAGTGAAAACTGCACATCTATTTGCTGGCAGCATGACAGTCCTAGTGATAACCAGACAATGGGGCCAAACACTTCTCTACTACCCTCCTGGGCTGTGCCCCTGCAGTGCTCCCTTGTTTCTTTTGAATTATAAGGTCATGAAATGGTTTGGATTGGAGGGGAACTTTGAAGATCACCTAGTCCAGCCCTCCTGCTGTCAGCTGGGGCATCACTTAGCTGAGGTTATTCAGAGCCTCATTCAAACTGATGTGGAATGTTTCCAGGAATGGGGCATCTACCACCTCTCTGGTCAACCTGTTCCAGTGTTTCACCACCAACAGTGTAAAAAGAGTCCTCCTTAGATGCAGTCTACAGCTTCCCTTTCACAGGAATGAGAGCTACCACAAATACTAGAGGTTATTACCAAGAACATAGTCAGGTTAGGAGGCTCTACATTAAACAAGATGATGAAGGACTGGAGAAGTCAAAGAATTTCTTGGCTTTGAATGGTTATTTAACACCTACACCAGCTTTGATTTTGTGATAATAATTGGCAAGTGAATGTATAGACTTGTTTAACATCATCTGCTAGTGGGCATGTTGGGAGTCTGGAGGTATGGAAGGATATGAGGTGCTCACATCCATTGGTAATGGGATCAAAGAACTCTGCTCTTAAATAATTCATTTTAAATAGGATTGAACATCCAGATCATGGGTTTTTTTTCAATGCCTGGAGCTGGGTGGGAAATAAAAATCTAGATTGCTTCTGTCCAAACCGTGTATTATAAAAACTGTCCTGCATTCATTGTAACAGTGAGGCAAAACTATCTACATATAGGTGAAGATTGCATGTCCCAGTACCTCGAACTACCACTTATAAACTCCATCCCATTTGATATAAGGTTGTTCTTGGAGGCCTGATTCTAGTTATTCTTACCTCTGAAGAAACAAACTCTACAAAGAGCATAATTTGTTTTGATTTTAATTAGCATGAACAGAATCAAGAGCACATGTGCCATTTTTAGAGGGTTAAACCAGATCTTTTTTTAACACTAGAGTCTGCTGATGGCTACAGACTGTAATTCACACCCTGTCTGCTGAGTAATTTTGCATGGCATCAAAGAATTTTGCAAGCAGAAATATGGCCAAAATAACACTTCAGCTTCACTAGATCAATACCTCTGAAATATAAGGCCATCCAGTTGCTAAAGAGGTCCATTTAGTTTCTCTGCTAGGCACTGATCCTCAGTAGAATCAGTTGGTTTTATTTACATGTGCTAATACATTACATGTCGAGGACTTTGGAACACCTTGCTGATAAGTAAAAGCTGAGAGACTTGGGGTTATTCAGCCTGGAAAAGAGAAGGCTTCAGGGAGACCTTATTGCTGCCTTTCAGTACCTAAAGATGTCCATGAGACACCTAGGGCCAGACTGCTTTGCAAGGTCTATTGTCAGAGGACTAGAGGTGATGGTTTAAAAATAGAAGAGTGGAAACTTAGACTAGATATAAGAAATAATCTTATTACACTGAGGGTGGTGAAGCACTGTCCCAGGTTGTCTAGAGAGGTGATAAATGCCCCATCCCTGGAAACATTCTAGGTGAGGATGGATAGGGCTCTGAGCTACTTGACCTAAGTGAAGCTGTCCCTGCTCAGCCTTGGACAAGAAGATCTTTCAGTTTCCCTTCCAACCTAAAACATTCCATGGTTGTCTAAGTCTCTGGCTCCTAATCCAGGAAGCAGGAGTGCTGTTTTTGATTGGGAAGTTGAGAAAGGGCTGCCCAATATGCTGAACATTCAAGAAATTAAAATCCATAATAGTCAAATCTCCTAACTTTAGAGCAGTACTTCGTATCAGCAAGTGTTTAGTTTAAACAGTGTTACAGGGAGGCTCTGGTGGCAGCACGGAAGATAGTCATGTAGAGATGCTCATCCGTTCACTTAGTGATGGTCTGAGACACAAGGAGCTGAAGGATGCCTTTTCAGCACTGGTCAGACCAGGATGATGTAAAACACTACCTAGTTCAGTGAGAACATACAGCACCCACGGGAGAAAATTTAATAAAGTATAAAGCTGTGAAGGATGACGGAGGTTGAACTACTCCTGTCTCTGTCATTTTTAATAGGTTCTTGAATTAGCATTATTCCTGTGATGAAATAAATGTACTTTGACTTCCTGCCTCAGCTTGTCTGCAATAATTACCCCAGAGAAATTAGGAGTAGATCGTTTCTCCTCAAAAAAGTAATGGATGGGTCTCGTGGCAGAATCACAGAATGTTAAGGTTGGAAGGGATCTCTAGAGATCATCCTGTGAAAGTAGGACCACCTAGGGCAGGCTGCACAGGAACACATCCAGGTGAGTTTTGAAAGTCTCCAGAGTCTGGGCAGCCTGTTCCAGTGCTCCGTCACCCTTGATGTATAGAAGTGTCTCTTCATGTTCAGGAGGAACCTCCTGTGCTCCAGCTTAAACCCATTGTTCCGTGTCCTATCACTGGGCATCACTGAAAGAGGCTGGCACTTGCATCTTGACACCCACCCTTAAGGTATTTATAGACATTAATAAGATCTCCTCTCAAACTTCTTTTCTCAAGACTAAACAGCCCCAGTTCTCTCAGTCTTTCTACAAAGGAGAGACATTGAAGTTCCCCAATACATCTCTCCATTGGACCCTCTCTAGTAGATCCCTGTTTTATTGAACTGGGGAGCCCAAAACTTGATACAGTATTCCAGGTGTGGTCTCACCAAGGCAGAGTAGAGGGAGAGAAAAACCTCCCTCGACCTGCTGGACACACTTTTCTTGATGCAAGCCAGGATGCTATTGGCCCTTTTTGCCACAAGGGCACATCCCTGTCCCGTGGGTAATTTGCTGTCCATCAGGACTCCAAGGTCCTTCTCCATGACTCTGCTCTCCAGCAGGACACCTCCTAGTCTGTACTGGTACTGATATTATTTCTTTCCAGATGCGGGACTTTGCACTTGTCCTTATTGACCTTCATGAGGTTCACCTTTGCCCAGCTCTCCAGCCTGTCCAGATCTTGTTGGATGGCAGCACAGCCTGATGGGGTGTCAGCCACTCCTCCCTGCTTTATATCATCAGTGAACTTGCTGGGGCTGTACTCACCTCATGCAGGTCATTGATGAAGATAATGAATGAAACTGGATACCATTAGCTAAGAGAGGTCAAACAAGGTTGAGAACTTGATTGGTACCCCTCAGAGGATATAGGTGTTGGTGATGTTGACTTTAAAAATATTTAATTACCTAATTTAGACTTGTACCAATAGTTAGGAAGAGCATTAGGGGGCACTGGAGGTACTTTATTAAGAAAAAAAAAAAAAAAAAAAGAAGCTTTATTTAATTAACAGCTGATTAAGTAAGTGTTAAGCTACCTAAAAATCTTCCAAAGCCTGCAGAGATTATCTTCTACCCAGCTGCATGCTTTCTTCTTGCAATTGTTGCTAGAGCAAGCCTGCTTCATCATTTCATTCCCCTGCATCAATGGGAGGAAGACTACAATAATGCAAGGGAGATATCGAGTGAGGTGTTCAACTGCTACACTCCAAACTGATGAAAGGAAACATCTCCCCATACAGTTAGTTCATGGCTGTTGTTTTCAGGAGCTGTTGCCATCAAGCTGAAAATCTGTGGGTTTTCCAAAGCCTTGTACATCTCTGTGGGGAAAGAGACCAACCAGAAGAGAGGTTAGACAATGTGACACAGTGCACATCCCTGGAGTGCCAACCAACTTCCCTGAGCAACCTGGTCTAGTTAAGGATGTTCCTGTTCACTGCAAGGGGGTTGGACAGAAAAACCTTCAGGGGATCTCTTCCAACCTAATGCATTCTATGATTCTGTAACTAAAGATCTTTTGGAAAAATTCTATTTTGGGGAGGAAACTTTTTCATGACTGTCAACTCCAAACCGCTTTTGTCATAGAGATGGAAATATCCAGCCAGTGGTGCCTCTCAGGGAGATAAGACTGGTAAAACAACCTGGTATAATGGATGGACTTGGTGGTTCCCACAGCTCTTCTACATTGAATTCCTTCTCCTTCACCAGGAAGTCTTCTTATGTTTATTATTCTAAAAATTCTGGGCCATATCTCCTTAAAGGACACCTTGCCCTGAAGGAAATATCCTTCCTCTCCTCCTATACACATGGAGACGTATCTGAGCCATCAGTGATCACACATGAGGTGAATATGACTCTTTGTGCTGATCGCTGAGTAAAACTTGAAGTGAAGACTTTAGCATCACTGCTGCTGATGGTAATTACAACCTGTTTTCCCTTTTAGATTGAAAATCTCTAGGTTTGGAGATAAAAAGAAAGGGAGGGCCAACACAAACTGGGGGGGGGGGGGGAGAAAAGTTTTGTGCTGTGTTTGGGTTTTGGTTGGGTTTTTATTTTTTCCCCTCAAAATTCAAAAATGTTGTCAGCAATTTGCAAATTCCCCACCTGCTCTGTTCATAAATGAAAACAGCTTTAGTCCCTTCTCCCTTCTAAGTAATTTTAAACGTATAGCAGGAACTCACAGTGTTGACAGCTCTCCAGTTTTATCACANCTCTATTTAAAGATCCACCATGTTTACAGGGCTCACAAGATTACTCGTGATTCTTGTCTTCTGTCTGAAAAAAAGGAAAAAAAAAAAAAGAAAGCCAGAATGTTTCAAGTGTTCATGAAGTGAGGAAGAAAAGATTTTGAAATAACCGTTTCCAGCAGGATAAAACTTGGAAAGTTAAGATATGACTTAAATCTGTGTGACTGTTTGGAAGGAGCTTTCCCCCATAACTTTTGTGCTCTTCAGGGCTGGTAAAGCTGCAAAGATATTTCACTTGACAATGGTTGTGAAGGTTGCTGCAAGATAATAATTGCCTCTAAGTAAATTTTGGCTGTTTGAAATTGTGAAAATAAGCAAAAAAACCCCAAAACATCAGAACAATAAAAGTCCTTATATCTACATCAATGTTTGCTTTAGACAAATATTTCCATTGCTCTATTCCTAGGTAGATGTTGGTTGCTGGGATATAAGAGGTAGTAGATGCTCCAATCCTAGAAACATTCCAGATCAGGTTAATTGGGATTTGAGCAGCCTGATATAGAATCATAGAGTCGTTAATGTTGGAAGGGAACTCTAAGATCATCAAGTATGACCTTCTACCCAACACCTCCATGACCATTATACCATGTGGATTGGTGCAATCCCAAGCACAAATCCAGGCTGGGTGGTAAACGGCTGCAGAGCAGCCCTGAGGAAAGGGACCTGGAGGTCTGGGTTGATGAAAAGCTCAACATGAGCTGACACATGAGTGTGCACATGCAGCCCAGAAAGCAACTGTGTGCTGGGCTGCATCAAGAGCAGTGTGGCCAGCAGGGCAAGGGAGTGGATTCTCCCCCTTTACTCTGCTCTCCTCAGAATCCACCTGTAGCAGTGTGTGCAGTTCTGGAGCCCCCAACACAAGAAGGACACAGAACGGTTGCAGTGAGCCCAGAGGAGGGCCACGAAGATGATCAGAGGGCTGGAGCACCTCTCCTGTAAGGACAGGCCAAGAGAGTTGGGGCTTTTCAACCTGGAGAAGAGAAGGTTTAGAGGAGACCTTATAGCAGCCTTCCAATATCTGAAAGGGGCCTACAGGAGGGCTGGGGAGGGACTATTCACAAGGTCTTGTAATGACAGGATGAGGCCTAATGGGTTAAACTGGAAGAGGAGAGATTTAAGTGGGATGTTAGGAGGAAGTTCTTTACAGTGAGGGTGGTGAGACACTGGAACAGGTTGTCCACGGAGGTTGTGGCTGCTCCCCTCATGGAGGGGTTCAAGGCCAGGTTAGATGAGGCCTTGAGTGACCTGTTCCAGTGGGAGGTGTCCCTGCCTATGGCAGGGGGTTGGAACTGGATGATCTTTGAGGTCCCTTACAACCTAAACCATTCTGTGATTCTATGATTCTATGTCCTGAAGTGCCACAGCTACCAGGTTTTTTTAACACCTCCAGGTATGGTGACATACAGTTAAAGATGTCCTTGCTCACTGAAGGGGTGGTCAACCAGCTGACCTTTAAAGGTCTCTTCCAACCTATTCTGATTCTGTGTTTTTCTGTCTATGTCTGAAAGCTAAGGTGAAAAGTTCTTCAAGGACCTAAGAAAGAGGCAAGATGGTTGCAGACTTGTGTTTTCAGGGCCCTAAATTCAGACTGAATCCTGTGCTAAGTATTCCTGTTCTTTGAATGACTGTAACCCAGCTCAAGAGTAAATAGAGAGTATGTGGGAGATCTCATTGAATCTTAGAGTCATATAATTGTTTTGGTTGGAAAAGACCATCATTGAGTCCGACCACTGACTACCACCGTGGCCACTAAACCATGTCCTGAAGTGCTATATCTGCACATCTTTTAAAAACACCTCCAGGGATGGTGACTCCATCACCATTCTAATGCCTGACCACCCTTTCAGTAAAGAAATTTTTCCTGATGTCTGTCCTAAACCTCTTCTGGTGCAATTTTAGGTAATTTCCTCTTGTTCTATCACTTGATACTGGGGACAAGAGACCAATCCCCACTTCGCTACACCCTCCTTTCAGGCAGTGGTAGAGAGTGAAAAGGTCTCCTCAGCCTCCTTTTCTCCAGACTGAATGACCCCAGTTCTCTCAGCTGCTCCTCCTAAGACTTGTTATCCAGGCCCTTCAACAGTTTCATTGCCCTCACAGCTAAACTGGAAGCACAGGAGTTAAACTCTCCTTGAGAAAGTCAAGAGTAACTTAATTATCACATATCTCAAAATTCAATTCATCACACTAAGTTCCTGGGTTCTTCAGGTATTGACTGGTGAGTTTATTTTGCCAATATTCATAGATATCGATAAAATGGGTTGAATTCTTCTATTTTTCATTTTCCCCGTGGAATCTTCCTCAGATTGTTGTCTTTCAAAGTTCCTCCTTGATTTGTGCTGTTGCCTCTTCCTTCCCTTCAGTACCTGAGTCTCCTCTCTCTCCTTCTCCCAACATACACTCCTCCATCTCCTCTTAGCTCATTGCATATGTTCTCCCACCCATGTATCCATACTCTTTCTATCTTGGTTGAAGTGAGAGTCATATGCTCTTCTGTGGCCGTTTGAGCTAGGTTTCTAGCTCAGACATTAAAAGAATCCTGGGAACAGAGAAACTTAGAAGCGGAAGAGTAGTGGAAGCTCTGACTGCAGAGGTGAACATTCCAGGGATAGGCCATAAAATGGCAACAATGGAAAAATTAATATAATTTCATTGGATCATCAAAAGCTTTATGTCTGGAAGCACAGCTTGTATCTTCCCCTTTGCTGCTTCTGCTGCTTCTGCTATGTCTGTTGCTATCTTCCCCCGCCACTGTTTTGGCTGCTGCTTTGCTGCTTCACTGCTGCTTGACACAATCTTCTTTAAGGTTATTATATTCTGTAGTAGTTTGTTCTCCTTATGCTGTTATATTTAGTTTAAGCTGTAGAAAAAAATACAATTTCCTTTTTTTTTTTTTTTTTTTTTTTTACTTTTCCAAATTCTCAGTTGTAGTGAATTTACTCTACTAGGTGAGGGATCCACTCTAATCCAACACACCTGCCCATAGACAGCCTGCATCTCTAGGGGTAACTCGACTTCCACCCCAGTGACAAGAAGAAGATCAGTGCATATAAAATAACAGTTTGCAGGATCTCCATAAGATTGCCTAACAAGTTTGAAATCCTTAAAATAATAACACCTGCAGACTTGCCCACTTCATACAAGATTTGAATTCTGCTTGTGTAGAAGTCACGGCTTTCAAGTCCAATTTCTTTGAAAGCTAGATTGAGGTTGGATCTGGCAGTTTTGATTGACCACCCATATAATGAGAGGAACTGTGAAATCTCGATCCAGAATTTGAAGCTGGTTTAGTTCAGCTTTTATGATTCATGTCTTTGCCGTGCTAGTCTTGACAGATTAAGAGAATTACACACTCATGCTCCTCTTATTTACACGGACGAGTTGGTTTGTGATCCCCTGTAGAGTTCGTTTCAAAACCCCCTTGTGCCTGGTGAAGGAAGAGACTTCAGTAACCATCAGCTGTGGCATTGATCTTTCAGAGAAATTAACCAACTGAACTGAGACTTACTGTGAAATCAGTGATGCTCAGCAGCCACTAACTTCATTTGCAACTCACCAGTGTTAACGCATTTAAAGTATTGATCCTTCCTAGTGCACTCTGCAGCTCCGGCTCCCTTTCGGCATTGCTAACACAAAGGCAGCTCTTTCCAAAGCCAGGATGAGCAAGCAAAACCCTTCAACCCCGAAAACAAACTCATTATTCAAAATGCTTGTCGGCTCGCTGCTGCAACTGAATTGATTGCCAAAAAAAAATCCAAACCCAAAAACCCAAACAAACAAAAAAAAAAAAACCAACCCAAAACTGTGGCAGATAAAAATGGGATTATTTCAGAGCATGGGAAAAGAACAGGCAGAGAAAACATCCTGGTGTCCTAGAGGCGCAAACTCCCTGTTACCATTTTTGCTTTGTTATTGAATTATTGGGTTATTGTTAGGTCTTTGCATAAACTAGCACATGGGATTGAGAAAAGGCACTGAGCATTGAGGCTGTGCTGGGAACAGCTCACAACATGGACTTTCTGTACCCAGCGAAACCAGAAGGACCAGGGGATTTGCCCAATTCCCATTCTAGTGACAGATAGTTTGGGGAAGGATATTACCCTTTTAACATCGGGGGCTCCTAAAGTAAAGGCTTAGCTTTGATTGTTGAACCAAACAGTCTTTTAAATTTTTGTTTGTTTGTTTGTTTGTTTTTTCCAGCAATAAATGAACCTCCAAGTGAAAACTGAACCTGAAAGTAGGGAAGCTGCTATCTGCAGCCTGCTCTCTGTAGCATTGCCTGCGCTTTTCACTGCTGTGTTCCCTAGGCTTTGCAGCAAGCTTGCTTACACAGTGCTTTCCCTTGCCCTATTTAAGTGCCTCTGCAGTGTGCTCATGGTGAATTAGGTTACTGGATAGGAAAGCACACTGCAAATCCCCTTCTATCCCTTCAGCTGCTGCCCTGCTCCACAGCTGACAAGCTGAGTACAGTCTGTCTTCCCCCCCTTTTTTTGGCAAATGTCAACCACACCATCAGGGCTACTGCTCAGCGCAATTCTCTTCTCCCACAGACTACTTTGGGCACTCCAGAGGCTACTGGTTCTCCAGCTTCTCCAGTAACCTCAAGCATTGTCTGTTTTCAGTCCTTAACAGCTTTCCATTTTTTTTTTTTACCCCTACACCTTGTGTGCTCCTAGGCTCCAGTTTTCAGCAGTGATTGCACTTGGTTTATGATCTCTGTCCTTCAGTGTCACATCTGGCTGTTTTCAGATGCACACATCTTATTCTTTAAAATATGCAGGTGTCTTATCCTGACCTTCATTAGTGCTGTGACAGATTCCAGCCATCCTGCTTGTTAGTCTATTATTTAGCTGCTTGTCAGCTCCCCTCTGCAGCTCCCCGTTACTTCTGATGCAGAGATGCATTAATTAGATACCTTGTTTTTCAGGCATCTTTAGCATGGCTCGACCCTGGTAATTCAATAACAGAAACCCAGTCAGGATGAAAATTCATCTGTTTCCAGGCTGTTTGTAAAAGCCCTGTTATTTTTAGTGACACAGAATAGCCTGGGAGCTGTGGAGGGCTGGAGAGGTGGATCTGTGGCTCAGACTTTCTTTTGAGACAGACACAAAGGAGACATAACACTTGCATTCAACACGCAACATCTTCTGCTCTCCATGAAATGCACAGCAGCTTCAAAACTTATCTGGCAAGAGCCAGGTAGCTCCTGATCCCTTTTCTAGCTATAAAATGTAATAAGGCATCTGGAAGTGATATCTCTTCAACATAGAGAGACATTCCCTAATCACTGTGGAAAGGCTCCAGGAAGGTCCCTTCTTCTTATTCTTTTCACTGTAGGAAAAAAAAAATTAAATAAAAATTGGAGATTTATTTCCTTTTCTTGAGTAATTGTGATGTTTACAGAAAAGCTTCTCTGATAGAAATGCCTCTCTCTTTCTACCTCTATGCTCTACTGCCTGGATATGTTGGGAATATATAACTGTGAGGGAAAGCAGACACCAATACCTCTCTTAAGGTTGGTCAGGTGGACTGAGTAAACCAGAGGGAGAAAAGCTCAATGAAGAAAGGAGAAGAAGGGATGTTTCCTCCTCCTTCTTCTCCTTCCTGCTTGGAAAAAGATGCTGGCTGATGTGAGAACTTCGAAGTCTGTGCCAACCAGCCAAGGATGCTGAAGTGCAGCAGTACATCTAAAGAAGGGTAGTAAAGCTGGTGAAAGGTCTGGAGTACAAATCTTGTGAGGAATGGTGAAGGTTGCTTAGTCTGGAGAAAAGGAGGCACAAGAGAGAAAAGGAGATTGTAGTAATGTGAGAGTCCGTTTCTTTTCCCTGGTAACAAGAAGTAAGACAAAAGGAACTGGCAGTGTGTACGTGTGGCCCAGACAGCAACGGTGTGCTGGGCTGCATCAAGAACAGCGTGGCCAGCAGGGCAAGGGAGGGGATTCTGTCCCCTTTACTCTGCTCTCCTCACACCCCACCTGGGGTACTCTGTGCAGTTCTGGAGTCCCCAACAAAAGAAGGACATGGAACTGTTGGAGTGAGTACAGAGGAGGGCCACAAATGTGATCAGATTGCTGGAACACCTCTGCTATGAGGACAGGCTGAGGGAATTGAGGCTTTTCAGCCTGGAGAAGAGAAGGCCTCCAGGAGACCTTATAGTAGCCTTCCAATATCTGAAAGGGGCCTACAGTAGGGCTGGGGAGGGACTATTCACAAGACCTTGTAGTGACAGGATGAGGGGGAATGGGTTTAAACTGGCAGAGGGGAGGTTTAAACTGGATGTTAGGAAGAAGGTCTTTCCAGTGAGGGTGGTGAGACACTGGCACACGTTGCCCAGGGAGGTTGTGGCTGCTCTCTCCCTGGAGGTGTTCAAGGCCAGGTTGGATGAGGCCTTGAGCAACCTGTTCTAGTGGGAAGTGTCCCTGCCTATGGCAAGGGGTTGGATCTTTGAGGTCCCTTCCAACCTAAACCATTCTATGACTCTAAACAAACTCAGGTTGTGCCACAGGAGGTTTAAGTTAGATACTAGAAAAAAAAATCCACTCGAAGAGTTGTGGAGCCCTGGAACAGGATGCCCAGGGAAATAATGGACCCACCATCCATGGAGGTAATCAAAAGACCTATAGATGTGGTGCTGGGGAATATGAATTAATGGTGATCTGGCAGTCCTGGCTTAAGTGTTGGATTTGATGGTCTTAAAGACATTTCGTAACCAAAACTGTTGTGTAATGCTCTGATCCCAATAAGCTAATAATGTCCTGTTCCTTCAGTATAAGTGTTAAGTGTTGGATTTGATGGTCTTAAGTGTTGGATTTGATGGTCTTAAAGACATTTCCTAACCAAAACTGTTGTGTAATGCTCTGATCCCAATAAGCTAATAATGTCCTGTTCCTTCAGTATCCATTTGCACTTTACTGCTTATTTTCCTTCCTCTCCTCAGTGTTCTCAGACATGCTCCCATCATTCCCTTTTAGAGGAAAGGGACATTACTGTGGTGGTGACTGCTCCTGAACGTAAGAAAAACAGCAGAAGACTCCATTGAAACTGCAGCATGTGCATGCTTCTGTGTTTTAGATATCAAGAGAACAAGACTAATTTATTATGAAACAGAAGTTAGCTTTACATTTTCATAATTAGGGAGGATGCTAATGTTGCATGATTGGAAAATGTCACCCTGCACAACTAATTTGAGGTCTAATTGGAGTTCAGCGTCATCTGCAGCTCCTCTAGTGATAACTTTTTCGCAAGGTGCTGCAGAAATGCAGAGAGTTGGCTAGCAGGGAGTAATTTATCACCTTGTTTCCTAGCAGATAGAGGGATCTGGGAGGAAATGACCAAAGAGAAGCAATACCAAAGCCCAGAGCCTCAAGCTGGTGGAACAAAGCACTCCATATAACCACAAATGACAGGGTTAATTATCCCAGGGCTGCTGCAGAGCACAATACATCTTTCAGGCACTCTGTCCTGCAGAGTTGCTGAAGAAAGTTGGATTTGGCTTGTCATTGTATCACAACACAGTGTCACAAAGGTATGGATGGGCCTGCCCTTATCTAAGGCACACTGGGAATTGCTTTGTGTCCTGAATACAGAAGAGATGGGGGCCATGAAAAAGGCACACACAAAACACTGTAAGAGTCAGTTCCTCTCTTTGTCATCCACAAATGGTGTTTCTGTGGGGAAAAGCCAAGTCTTGCTCCAGTTTCAAATGATGTAACACCACCCACAGTTCCACAGTCTGACTCTAACAAAGGAAAACTACAATTCCAACTCTTTCCAGACCTCCCAGGGTTATACAGGATTTAGACATCTGCCTTATCCTCTCCATTTATATTGACTCTGCTGCAAATCTCTCCAGCTCTCTGACCATGTGTCATGTGGTAGGGCTGGGGCAGTTGTTGACAAAGAGTACTTGACTCTCACGATTCCTCAAGTTTATAGTGAATATGATGTACATGGAATGGAATCCTTTATCAGTCAGTTTAGGGTCACTTGTCCTGCCCACTCCTCCCTGCAGCTGTCATCTCTTTATTACTTCATCCCAAAATGGAACACAAGATGTAGCAGTGCCCTTGGTGTGCACAGTCAAAGCAAGAGCCTTTCTGCCACCCAACCTTTGGCAGTAACTCTTCCCATCAGCACCATCACTGCTAGAGACAGTCACTGTCTGTGCAAACCTACCCTGAACTTCAGCAAGTGCAGTTCCTGAGAAAAGCCTGAGCTGCTAAGTCAAACCACTAACCAGAATTCTTCTCTAGCTCAGACCAGAACATCATGGTATGCCTCTAAGATAGCTTGCAGACACCTCACCAGATGTTCTCGGGCTGGCATCCTCCTGTCTACTCAATAGGGGAGGGGAACATGAGATCCCCATTGCCTTCATTGTCTCAAAGAGGCTGTAACGTGGCCTGATGGCCTGGTTTACAACCACTGCAACGGCACAGCTCGATGCAGGGAACACCCAAGTCCCTGCCCCACCAGAGATGTGAATGGGGCAGGAAAGGGTCTTCCTCCCTCCCCACCTCTGTCACCAGAGGTTTGGAATGTGGAGTAAAATAGGCGTAAAGTACCTTCTCCCACCCCTCAAGGGCTTGAACAGGGAAGGAACAAATCGCCCGGAGTCGGACCTGAACTGGGACCTGTACTCGGACCCTGAGTCGACCTGGGCAAGGACCTAGAGACAGACCTCGCACGGACCTTGCAGGGACTTTGAGCCGGATCTGCTGCAGGGACCTGCCTCAGCGCTAAACTGCTGCTGGTCGTGGGAATACCACAGAGCACATGGAGCACCCCAGCTTTCCCCTGCCTTGCTTCATGATCGTGGCTTCGTCAAAGCCGTGCCTACAGTCATTTTGGACTTTGGCGGGCACTGGACTCCGGACACTGCCGTGAAAGAGACAGTCAACCGTTTGTAAGTAAGGCAAAGCTGTTTCATGCCCAAACCTTTCCAATTTTTCTGATTTTTCCTAAATTACCTGAAAAGGCATCCTTGTGAAGATTTTTCCCGATTGAATTAGGACCCAGACTTAAACCAATTTACGCATAGATTGTGGGTGGGGCTTTTGGAAATTATAAAAGCTACATAATTTATCATTCCTGCCTCTTCAACTGCCCACAATCAATTCACAGCTGAAAGGCCGAAGCGCGCACAGGAGGCACCGCCGCTGTGCCGCAAGGGGAGACGGGGGAACGGCAATGCCAGGGGCCACGCGTGGGCACCGTGCCACCGGCTCCACTCCGCCAATGCCTCCGCTCTGCACTGCCTCTGCCTCTGCTCTGCACTGCCGCTGCCTCTGCCTCTGCTCTGCACTGCCGCTGCCACCGCTCTGCACTGCCGCTGCCTCTGCTCTGCACTGCCGCTGCCACCGCTCTGCACTGCCGCTGCATCAGCTCCCCACCGCCGCTGCCACCGCTCTGCACTGCCGCTGCATCCGCTCCCCACCGCCTCTGCCTCCGCTCCGCACCCAGCTGCTCCACACTGTCCGCACCGTCCGGCAGCTCCGTGGCAGTCTGTCCCTCCCTGGTTCCCGCCGCCGCTCTGCTGTGCTCTGCCCCCTCCGCTCTGCCTCCACGTCCCGGACGGCTCCCTCTGTCCGTGCGTCTCTGCCGGTGCCGCAGATCTATGTCCCCGCGCAATTGGCGGAGGGCCTCCCCTTTTCAAAGTGTGTGCCTTCAGCCAAGAACTTGGGCTGCTCCTGTGATAATTCTGCGATCTGAATCTGGAAAACGGATTCAGTGCTGTTGCTCTTCGAATCTTTCTCCTTCCCATCCTTTCTTTCTCTAATTTGCCCTCTTCATTTCGTTCTTTGTTTCTTTGTTTCTGGAAGCTACTTCACGGAAAAGGACCTGAGGATGCTGGTCGACAGTCAGCTGAACATGAGCCTGCACTGTGCTCAGGTGGCCAAGGAGACCAACAGCAACCATTAGGAACAGCGTGGCCAGAAGGACTAGAGACATGATTGTCCCTGTAGCACTGCTGAGGCCACACTTTGAGTTCTAGATTCAGTTTTGGGTGCCACAGTAGAAGAGAGACATTGAGGTGCTGGAGCATGCTCAGAGAAGGGCAACAAAGCTGGTGAATGGACCTCAGAATAAGTCTTATGAGGAGCAGCTGAGGGAGATGGGGTTGTTTAGTCTGAAGAAAAGGAGGCTGTGACCTTATTACTCTCTACAGCTACCTGAAAGAAGGTTACAGAGAGGTGGATGTTGGTCTCGTATCTTTTCACAAGTTGCAACGGATAGGACAAGAGGAAATGGCATCAAGTCATGCCAGGGGAAATTTAGGTTAGATGTTAGGAAAAACTTCTTCACTGAAAGGCTTGAAGACTGGACCAGGCTGCCCAGAATAGTGGTTGAATTTTAAAAGACACATAGTTGTGGTCCTCAAGGATGTGGTGTAGTAGTGGCCCTGGTAGAGTTAGGTAATGGTTGGACTTGGTGATCTTGAAGGTCTTTTCTAACCATAGTAATCCTGTGATTCAGATCCTGTTTCCATTTTCTGTCTGCTCTGGTCCAATCTAATAAACCCAACTCAACAGCTGTTTGGCATGGGTTCACCTTTGTTTACTCCAAGGGAATTATTTGAATCTTAGCAAGACCCTCTCCTTTTTGACCAGGGTTGGTACAGGATAACCTGGTTGTGACAAGGAACATACTGGATCTGGAGGCCTGCCTAGGTACGCCAGGTAGTTGTAATCACTGTGACTCAGTTTCTGAGGTACGTGACACTCAGGAGATGGAATTGCACAGAGTAAAAGGGGCACTGTTCAGCCCCTGCTGGAGGTAACAGAACACAGAATTATGGAAGCTGGAATAAACCTCTGACATCATCAAGTCCAGCCTATGACCTAATGCCACCACATTGATTAGACCATGTCACTAAGTGCCACATCCAATCTTTCCTTAAATACCTCCAGAATGGCAACTTCACAACCTCCCTGGGCAGTCCATTCCAGTGTCTAATCACCCTTTCAGTGAGGAAGTTCTCCCTAACATCCAACCTAAACCTTCCCTGGCACAGCTTCAGGCCATGCATGCCCTCTCATCACGAGTTGCCTGGGAGAAGAGCCTGACCCCCATCTTATTACAGCTTCCCTTCACGTAGTTGTAGAGCGTAAGTATCCTCCAAGCATTCCTCAATACCCTCACCACATATCCACCCTACTCAGTTCATTGGTTGAGGAATAGAACAGAAGTTGTGAGGATCCACACCACCCATCTTGTCAGTGCTGATGGAACTTATCAATCTTACTGATAAGTATCTAAAGGGCAGGTCTTAAGAGGATGGGGCCATGCTCTTTTCCATGGTGCCTAGTGATAGGACAAGGGATAACTGGCACAAATTGGAGAACCAGAAGTTCCATGTGAACACGAGGAAAAAGTTCTTTACAGTGAGTGTGACAGAGCCCTGGAGCAGGCTGCCCAGAGAAGCTGTGGAGTCTCCTATTCTAGAGCGATTCCAAATCTGTCTGGATGTGATCCTGTGCAACCTGCTCTAGGTGATCATGTTTTAGCAGAGGATTTGGACTAGATGTTCTCCAGAGGTCCCTTCCAACCCCCCCCCCCCCCC
>VWZI01007323.1:511139-521304 GCA_013396835.1 Psilopogon haemacephalus
GATCTACCTCATCTTCAGGTGACACTTACATCTTAGTGCTGGCACATTCTACCTGATGAGGAGTGCAAGTTGTGAATTACACATGCTGAAATTTAGTGTGACGCTCTCACAAAGGTACTCATGTGTCTCCCTCCAAATCCCAAATTTAACTTCTTGCTCCTCACAGCAATTATAGAGCATGTCTCATGCACAGGCACTCTCTGAGAGATTTAACATGCAGGAATGCAGGGTTCTAATGAAACCACACACACAAACACATCTCACTTTAATGTCCCAGTGCCACCCAATGGGGAAATCACTCCAGCTCTTTAAAGCCCCCTGCGCTATATTACAGGGGAGTTAATTCACTGGAGGGAACTCTAATCTGATTTCGGCTTTACAAGCCAACATTATTATTCTTTTCCTTTCTATTCTTTCATGGTTAAACTGATCTGCTGTCATTCTTTGTCTCTCTCCATCTCCAGCCTGTATTGTTTTCACTGCAGCCTGTCTCCATTTTATTTTCCACCTCCTTATATTCAGTTTAATTTTAAAGCCTGTCCATGCTTCCTCCCTCTGCCCCCTCTTGCCTCTCTCCCCCCCCCTCACCCCTCTTGCAAATCCCTCCTCCCCATGACACAGCTTTCTTCCTGATTTGCTCCCTGTGATTTCTCCTCCCTTTCTTCATTATCAGCATGCCAGATTAGGATCTGACAAGAAAGTGGAATTGTCTGTTCATCCGGAGCTTTACAGCCTAAGCAGGATTAGGTACCCTGATGCAAAGGATATTTTTATTTTTCTGTAACTGGAATGCATCTAAAGATTTCCATCATCTGACCAAAGCTGTGGGCTTCTGGCCTTCTCCACTGGGAAATGAGTAGTCCCTTAAAAATTTCTCCCTGGTGCTGTACAGCTTCACAAAGATGAGATGGTGTTTGGACAGAGGACCGCCAAGAAGAAGAACAAGGGTTGAAGTCCCATGGCTTGCTAGATGGAAATACCTGGAGTGAGAGATGTTTAAGCCTAGAGCAGTCTCACAATTAATTATTCTCATTCAGCACAATAAGTTATCTTTTTACTGGTCAAAATCACACAAAGAACACCAGCAGAATCAGAGAATTACATGATGGTAGGGTTTGGAAGAAACCTCTGGCTATCATCTAGTCAAACCCCCTTGTCAAAGCAGTGTCCCCCACAGCAAGTTTCCCAAGATCATGCCCATGTGCATTTTGAAAATCTCCAGAGGACAGACCACAACCTTTCTGTGCAGCCTGTTCCAGTGCTCTGTCACCCTCAAAGTCAAGGAGTTCTTCCTTAGCTTTAGGTGTAACTTCCTGTGTACCAAAGAGTCTGGCTCCATCCTCTTGGCATCTGCCCTGTGAAGCATTAACACAACACATCTCAGCACCCACAGTCTTTCCGACCCTTTTAACTTCTGCCAAGGAAGAGATGCCAGAGACTCTGGTATCTTGGGTGCCTGAGTGGTCATCTCAAACAGAGTGTAAAAGAACTGCTCCAGGCTCAAAGAAAGTAACTAATTAATGTGTTGAAATGGTGAAGCTGATTTCCATACAGCAGCACAGATTTTTGCAACGAGAGCAGTTTGCCTTCAAATTCCTGAGCTGTAAAAGCCCTCTGTTTAGTGTGTGGACACGCTGGCTGATTTATCCACACAGCCCACATCAGGTAACGCTCTGTCTCAAGCCATAAACCTTTAAAATTGGAATGAGAGCGCTAGGGCTGGTAACACCCTAGCTGAATAAAGTCAGAAGCTGAATAAAGTCAAAGATGTTTCTCTGTGGCTGGGAGGGCTGAGTTAGTCAGGGCTTCTGAGCACCTGAAGGGAGGTAGACCACAGGGTCACTGAGTTGAAATGATGGGTTCTTCATGGGCTGAGGTGCACAGATACATCCTTGCTATCCTGGCCAAGCCCTAAAGGGTTCACCACACGGGGAAATCAGGTGTGAATAGCCCCGATAATAGAAAACCCTAAGTTGAAAGCTGCCTGATTTCACCTTCCTGTGCAGGGATTGATCCCTGCTCCCATTTTTATATCTGAGATAGACCATCAAATGCACATAATTTAAGGATCATAGAATCATAGAATGGTTTAGGTTGAAAGGGACCTCAAACATCATCCAGTTCCAACCCCTTGCCATAGGCAGGGACACCTCCTACTAGAACAGGTCACTCAAGGCCTCATCCAACCTGGCCTTGAACGCCTCCAGGGAGAGAGCAGCCACAACCTCCCTGGGCAACCACCACCCTCACTGGCAAGAACTTCATCCTAACATCCAGTTTAAATCTCCCCTCCACCAGTTAAAACCCATTCCCCCTCATCCTGTCACTACAAGGTCTTGTGAATAGTCCTTCCCTAGTCCTCCTGTAGTCCCCTTTCAGATATTGGAAGGCTACTATAAGGTCTCCTGGAAGCCTTCTCTTCTCCAGGCTGAAAAGCCCCAAGTCTCTCAGCCTGTCCTCATAGCAGAGGTGCTCCAGCCCTCTGAGCATCTTTGTGGCCCCCCACTGGACTCTTTCCAGCAGTTCCATGTTCTTCTTGTGTTGGGGGCTCCAGAACTGCACACAGTAATGGATGTCTTGTCCCTTGTCACACAGGGATTCTCCCAGTACCCAGTGGTCTGGACTGTCTAAGGCAGGACACTATTTCTGGCTGTGGTCACATGAGAGAAGTTTCAAAGAACAGTGTCAGCACACTCCAGGACAGAGAAAGAAAATAATTTGTTCCCCCATAATGAGGCATCCTCCTAATACCTAAGAGATTAATTTAAAGTCTGAAACATAGGATGTTAGATCCCTCTTGAGAGGATTTTTAACATTAGCTGCTACAACTTCAGATGTTCGGGTTATCCTTATAAATGTCCAAGCCATCTTTGGGTCTGGCTGAGTTCCTGGCCTCATTGACATCTTATGGAAATGAGTTCCTCAGTCTAATTACACTTTGGATGGCAAGAGATTTCCTTTGCATCTAGTGTCTCATTCTTGTCATGAGACAGAGAGGAGAACCATCCTTTGCCAGTCCTCCTCATTTCATGTGCATCCCTTTGTCTGTGCTCTTTCTCCCCTTCCTAATATGCCAAAGTATCATTTTATAGGCTTTATTTACTGGGGATATTTCTCGGAAAGTTAATCCTTCTTACTCACCTCCAAAACCTCTCCTCTGTTTTTCTGCACACATAGTGAACTTGTAGGTGGTTGCGGTGCCTTGTGTGACTGCAGTCTAGGATCTCCTGTAATGTTGACCAACTCCATAAGGATATGCCATAAGGATGTGCCATAAAAATACAGCATAAGGCAGGACTTGGTCAGCAAGCATATGGCATAAGATATGCAACACAGTGTCTGGTTTATCTTTGGAATACAGCTGTCCATGCAGCTGGAGCATCTGCTGAGCTCAGTCTCTGGGTGTCTTCTTGATATAATATAGTTAATTAGGAGGTCACTAAAGTCAGTGAGAAGTCTATTTTTTTTTCCTTTATGTCTTATTCTAGGACAGCTGGCTTTTCAGCTGCCTAGAGTCTTTGAAGCAGCCCTTGGTCTTGCTGGAGTTACTGAGCAGGGATGTGAATTTGCACTGCAGATACACCACAAAGGGATAAGGGTGAGGATTTGCTTTAGCTGAAGGATCACACAGGCACGAGAATGAGTGGGAATGTGCTCCTCAAGAGAGAGTAACAACAAATGCCTGTTTGCTTCCTCTTCAGGAGGATTTGTGAAGGTAAGATGTGAACAGGTGTGAAGTATGTACAGAAAAGAGACAAATGAGTAGGACCAGATCAGGGATGCTACGTTTGGTTTAACCCTGAGGGGAAGCTTCCTTGTTCCTCACTCAAAATCATTGATCCTTCACAGTCATGGGTCTCACTCAGTGCTCAGGTTCACTTTCTCAGCAAACACAGCCATGGCAATTGGTTGTGACTCCTCTTCTGCCTGGTATTCTGATCCAGAAGCTCTCCAATCAGCCTCTCAGAAAGCTGAGGATAGACTGATGGTGCAACTCCCCTATGCTCTGTGTTTCTTTCCTTTAAGCAAGATTGCTTCTAATGGAGTTGATTTGGCTTAAGCTGCAAAGTGGGCTAAGCAGACTACAAGACACTGTGCAGAGAGATCAAAGGAAGTTAAAAATAAGTGAAAAAAGGGAATTGCATGGGAAAGAGAGGGGAGCAGCATGAAAGGGGGAGATAGAGTGAAGGTACAAAACTCGTTGCTCATGTAAAAGGTGAAGTCTGCAGAGACTCTGATATTTTTCATGTGATTTTCCAATCAGAGTGTAAAAGCAAGAAGCAAAGGAATATTTTCCCCATGCCACATTAAAATGTCTATCATTTTCTGTCTGAAGCTACTAATTTCAGAATCATTAGAAGAGCAATTGCCAAGGCATATTTGACTGAACTGCTTTTCTGGGGCCAGCTCTCAGAAGACTACAGGACAGCTTTTGCACCCTGTTTGATAGCCACGGGAAAGCAAGACCATAGAGGTCAACAGAAAAACACAAGCCTTTAGTCCACAGCAGCTTGGATTAACTTCATGACTCCCAGTTAATGTCTTGCACATTTACCTTACTTTTGGGGCCTACTCCCTCATCTTTTTTTTTTTTTTTTTTTTTTTTTTTCATGTTCAAGAGCACNTGTTGTCATGTTTCCATGTCCAGTAAAGGAGAGAAAGAGATCGGAAGCAGGGAAACAGCTTTGCTAAGGCCATACAAAGCCCACAAAGCAAAGCCTTTCTTTCCTATATTCTTCCTTCTTCAGTGTACATTGGATATAACTCAAAACTTGTGAGCTTTTTGACTCATATCACCCCAGCAAGGCTGCCAACACATACATCCCTGCTTTACCTAAGGAGAAAGTGAATCACAAAGAGTTTGACCATCCAGGATTGTGGATGCCCAGAAAAGCACCTCAGGCACTGGATTAAGACCAATTTTTGTGTGCGATGCAGAGAAGTCCAGAAAGCATAAAGCTTAGAGTACCAAGGCAGGATATGTCTCTGGTTCCAACAAAGATCAGGTCAGCACATGACATTCATGCTTTAAATCTCATTTAAGATCATTGGCCCCAAATAACATCCTCCCATGAAACCTATGGCACATTCACACTCCAGTATAAGGTGATAGAATTATAGAATGGTTAGGATCGGAAGAGACCTTTAAGGTCATCTAGTCCAATCCCCCTGCACTGAGCAAGGACACCTTAGAATCATAGAATCTTTTGTTTGGAAAAAACCCTCAAGATCATCAAGTCAAACCTATCACTGCTAGATTGCAACTAAGGTGTGTCCCTAAGCACAACATCTACATGGCTGTTAAACACCTCTAGGGATGGTGACTCAGCTGTCTCCCCAGGCAGCCTGTTCCAATGCCTGCCAGCCCTTTCAGTGAAGAATTTATTTCCTAATGTCCAGCCTAATCCTCTCCTGATGAAGCTTGAGACCACTCTCTCTTGTTCTGTCACTAGTTGGGAGAAGAGACCAACTCTGAACTGCACAGTAACCTCTTTTCAGGGAGTTGTAGAGAGCAATACGGGCTCACCTCAGCCTCCTTTTCTCCAGACTAAACAGCCCAGTTGCTTCAGCTGCTCCTCATAAGACTTGTTCTCTTGAAGTCTCATAAGACTTCTATTCTCTAAGCCCTTCACCAGCTTGACTGCTTTCCTCTGGATCTGCTCCATCACCTCAAGGTCTTTCTTGTACTAAGGTGTCCAAAACTGAGCACAGTCCTTGAGGGATAGGTCTTCAACTAGATCAGATTGCTCAGAGCCTCATTCTAACTGATCTTGACTTTTTCTAGAAATGGGGCATCTGCTGCATCTTTGAGCAACCTGCTCCAGTGTTTCACCACCCTCATTGTATAAAATAACTTCCTTAGATCTGGATTGATATAATCCGGTCTAGTATCCAATTATCTGTCTTAAAACCCCAACACAAGCCCACCCACCACTTATAAATAAACAAACAAATAAACAAGCCCTACTCCAATTCAACCCATAGCACACAAGGGGATGATCTAGAAGTGCTGCATCTCTGTTTCCTTACAAACCACCAACTCAGGCAGACACGCAGAGCTGGGTGGATTCTGATTGACCTGACACCTGCACTTTTGGGTAAGATGCTCCCAGAGCAACTGAAGAGGAGATGAGACAGTGCCAGACCTATTTAAAGCAGTGGTTTTAAATTTAATTTCCTAGCTGGGGGAGTTGGGGGAGGGACAGAAGGCAACAGCTGTCTCATTATACCATTGAGGGTTCCTTAAGTGAAGACTGAATAGATTAGTCATGGAGAAAATTAAGGCAAGGTCTTTAAGCCATCAATAGCTCCCGATTTGAGTGCGGGAGGGATGTGAGTTGGTATTTTACTTCAATCTCACTGTCTGGGGGTTCATATTTTATTTTTAAATGTGTCTTGAAGGCAGATGTGAAAGATACCCTTTTTCAACTCTCTCTCTCTCTCTCTCTTTTTTCCCTTTTCCAATCTAGCAGTGTTGATAAGTATGGTTGGAGAAGTTTGCAGAAGTCTGCATGGCATTTTTAGTCACTGATTTGAGTCTTCCTGCTTTTCTTTGGTAAATTAAAAACTAGGATCAGTTCTGCTCTCTACTAGGGTACTATCTCCATCAGGATGCAGCTTCAAGCTCCATTGCTATCTTTTATCCTTGACCTAATCAGTGTCTGTAGCTCCATCCTGTGGCTTTAACAGAAAGACCTGCAGATGTCAGAACAGACTTCAAGGAGGCTTTGGGAGCATTTCTGATGCTTTGGAGATTCCCCTAAGCATCTGCATCTCAAGACTAATACTCTGAGGAAATAACCTGTGTATGGTCTGACCGCTGGTTTGAGGTGGTGTCCTTCATGCCCTTCCTAGCACTGGCTCTCCTCCAGAGCCCAACCACTTCTCCAACTCCTCTGTCTTGTTCTCTTTGTCTTCCTGCTCTCCTTTGTCAGCTCCTTGAAGTGTTTGACACAGCAAGATGAAATGTGGTAGACGGGGACCCCTAAATGGACTTCGGCCAGCTAAATGCAGTTATTTGACTGAGTTTTGGTCAGATCAGCTGTCAACTCAGAGTGATCAAGTAGCTAAGGTATTTATTGATGGAGATGATGTTGCGTGAGCTTTAGTGAGGTTAAGCTGTCTTGCATCTGCTGCTGCTCCTGTGACCTGCAAGGATCATTACACTGTCATGGGAGGAAATTAGGTTGGTTGGATGTGATTCGTTCCTGGGAAATTGAGGCCGGATGCTACTTGCTATTTTGTAGGTGCTAAGAGACAGATTGCTTGACGGTTTGTCCCGAGATTTCTCTGAGCATTGAAGTCAACTTGATTTGTCCCTAATTCCCCAGAGTCTCCTTTCTTTTTTTTTACTCCTTTTCAGGAGGATGATGTATTTGCTAGGTGATAATAGCTTTGCATTTCTTCCAGACCATATGGTTCAAATGACAGAGGGTTGCTCTGCAGTGCTGAAGGTCCTTCCTTCCCCGTGGGATGTGGGAGGGGAAGGGCAGATCATCATCCGAAGATATAGTGATTATGGTTCCCACATTGTAAAGCTGACTGGGGCAAGTCTGCCACAAGCCAGGGAGCTCTGCTCGGTAGAGTTTCCCTGTGGCTTTCACAGATAGAGTGCTGGAGGACACAGTACTTCTTTTAGTGTGTAAACAGAAACCCCCTGTTATTAGGAAAAGCTGCTACAAAAGGCTAGCTAGGAAAGAAAAATGAGAACCAACTCTCGGTTGTTGTGTGTGTGTTGGTTTGTTTGTTTTTTTTTTTCCCCTCCTGACCCAAGTATCATTTCTGTTGCAATTTTAATTATTTTTTTTTCCCCTGTAATGATAAGTTGTTGCATTGTTCTCCCCCATGCACTGGCGTCGTTACGGCTCTGAGAAGACAATTAGAGCAGGCACTGCTCATTTCGTCTGGAAGGGTGTGTTGTGAGGGATTAAAAACTAAAGGCAGAGGCGGGGGCACCTTGTGCTCACCGCCGTTGCTGCAAAACAATAGCAGGCAAGGGTTGAGGCAATACGCGGGCTGGGATGCCTCTCGTTTGCTGCCCGAAGAGGAGGAAGGCGGCGCAGAACAAAGCCCGGGCTGAACGTTTCACCCAGTGTGCTCCGCTGACCGAAACGCGAGGGTCGCTGCACGCAGATAGCACAAAACAAAAGAGACTTTAATTGCAGACATTGATCATACCCTTTGCTCTCTGGCACGGGTTGCTATGGCTTCCTCACCGGGAAGGTTTGCTGGCTACAACTTTGCAAGCATTTGTCGAGGGCTTCTGTCATGCGACCTAGTCAAAATGACAAAAAAAAAAGTTGCCTTTTCTTTATCTTTTTTTTTTCCCCCCTAAACAATAAACAACCCAGCTTTTTTTTTTTCTTTTTTTTTCTTTTTTTTCTTCATAAGGTTGCAGTAAAATGCTGCTAGCTATGGAGCTGTTGCCATTCTTCAGGCCACAGTTTCACTCTCATGTGACCACGGTGCAGAAAATCGGAACTCCTGTGTCCTTAGGCTAAAGAATAAGGCACTTGTCTGACTTTTCCTGTGCTCACGAATTTCTGTTTGGGTAGATAGAGGTAGTAAAAGGTCTGTGATGTGGCCTTGCCGTAGATCTGCTATCTGGGAGCCCTCCTGGGAAACCAGAAGAGCGATTACGCCTGCTTCTCAGTAAACCTCTGTAAATACCAGGCTGCAGTGTAAACGGAAGAGCTGCAGCCTCCTGTGAGCACTTCTCTAGAGAGAGCAACATGGTGCTCTGAACAAAGGTGTCCACTGGGTAGCTCTGGGTCTGCTGAGTATGCTGCAGACTGAGCTCGCAACAGACTAAGCCAGGGCAAGTTCTCTGATCCTGAGGCCAGCTGGCACAGCACGGCTTGCATTCATACCACTGACTTATCCCATCCCCAGATCACAGTGACTTAGTCTGTTCTTTCTATTGGGAAAGACCCTGGCCTGGGGTAGCCCCTGAGCTGTGCTTGTGTATGGTTCAGGGAAGTGTTGTGTGGACACAGCCAAAGCCGTTGAAGGACTCACGGTAAGAGTTTATCCATGTGAACCACCAGTGGTCCTAAATCGTGACTCTGGTTAGGCTGCTGGTATAAACAGAGCTTACTTAGGTCAGCACCAATTTAACTGTGATGTTTGTCTGTGCTGGTTTGAGCTCATTGGAGAATTTGAGTGAGAAATTAGACTACTGGCTGAGAAAGGAAAACACAGTATGTCACTTCACCCCAGAGCTTTACTGAGAAAGGAAAAAAAAAATTGTTTTTAAGTGTTGTACCCAAAACATTAGATATCAGATGGTCTCTGACTGCTCTGGCTGCAGCTGCTTCTCTTGCATGGTCTCCTTTGTCTCTCTGTCTTGGTAGCTAATTCTCAGTAATTCTACTGACTACTTTCCTCCTACTAATTCCCCTGACCAATCTACCTCAGCTTATCTTCAGCATCAACAGGTGGTGAGATAAGATTGGGGAAGGGGGGAGAGGTGGTTGTTTACCCCTCTTGGGGATTTTGGTCTCTGGGAGGGGTGTGGTGTTTCTGTATTAACTTTTCATTGTATATATCTGTAAATATCTGTTATATCTTGTAAATATTTGCTTGTATATTGTGCATTGATGTAAATATAAAGCTTCATTTATCAACTTCCAGTGTCCTGAGTCCTAGACGGGGTTTATATCAAAAGGTGGGGGGGGCAGGTAATTGCCTAAACCACTACAGATGCAAAACTGCTCATCTACATCTGCCTTGTGGGCAATGTTAGTGATGTGCACCATATCTTAGTTACAGCAGAAACACCTTACACACTCAGAGACACATACATGATACAGGACAAAGCTTAGCTGAAATAACAGACGGAAGACCCCAGAGCCTGCTCTGTTCATGAAATGCAGGCTACTCACACACCTTCCTTCCAGCATGGCTCAAGATTTCATGACTGCACCTGAGCTAACTCAAGCTCATGGTTGGATTTAATGATCTTGAAGGTCTTTCTCAGTGTTAACAATTCTGTGATTCTAAGCTTAAACTTCTCTTTTTTGTTTTTCTGTGCAGTGCCATTCCAACCATCTTCCTTTCTTATACCTTGGCAAAACATGTCCCCTTCCTTAAAAAAAAAATTTCTGTCCCTCTTAATAACCTCTTCCCCCCCCCCCTCCCCCCTTTTTTTTTTTTGTAATTCTTT
>VWZI01007323.1:540831-564447 GCA_013396835.1 Psilopogon haemacephalus
TTTTTTATAATGAGAATGGTCAAATACTGGCACAGGTTGTCCAGAGAGGTGGTAGATGCCCCATCCCTGAAAATATTCCAGGTCAGGTTGGATGGGTCTCAGAGCAACCTGATGTAGCCAATGAGGTTGGGTGGTTAGAAAAAGTCCCTTTGAAAGTCCCTTCCAATCCAAACCATTCTGCATTCTTTCCTTGGTCTTCTTATCAGGGTTTTTCAGACCTTTCTCTTCTTGTTTTTGCTAACTTTTTTTGGTTTTTCTTCCCACTCTGTATATCAATCTTTTTGGGTTTATTCTTCCACATGAAGGCTTTTCCTTTATATTTGTATTAAACTTGCAATCTTCTTTGAACTTTATGCATAAAGTTTTCCCTGCCCAAATACTCAGGTTCTTAAAGCGTTGCTGGTACAATCATCTCAATCCCTTGTGTTTTCCCCTTTAACACTGGGGTTTGCTGATATGTATTTGATAGACTCTTTCAACAAGAGCCAATATTTATTTCATTACTTTCACCTACCAAGGAAGCAGGATTATTTCACATTTGTTGCCTGCTTTGTCAAGTCTGTTTCTATTCTGTTGTTCTTACTCCTTCACTTCTTTAAAAAGGTAATGGTTACTGCTTCTGAGATAGCCTAGAAGAAATTACCTTTCATGTTTAGATGCTCAGGATTTTTTTTCCCATATTGCTTTTCTGGCTCTTCTGAAATAAAAAATACCTGAAAAATTCCACTATCACTAGATCACATACTTCTGCATTCTTTCTTAAATATTCAAGCCATTCAAATCCCTTGGGTCTTCCTTGACCTTGTTCTCTGGATGCTTGTTCAGCTGTCTAGGGAATATAGCTCCTACTTTCTCCAGCTCCATGACCGCACTGTGGGATTAGTTTACTGTTACTTTTTTAGCTCAATTGCCACTGGACTTCTTCAAAAGTGATCTGAAGTGGTCCTCATGTAACACTCAGAATGTTGTTGTGTGCAAAACAGAACAGACCCTGTGCAAAGGAAGTAATATATTCTGATTAGCCAGTCTAACTGCAGTGGGAAAGTTAATTAACTAACTCTCATAATCCAGATGGATGCAGATGAGATTCAGAAACAAAAATAACATTAGATTTGTAAAGAAAACCTCCCAATATCTACCCATTTTCTCTAATGCAATCTTCACCCTGTTACAGTCCTTTTGCAACACAGGATTGACAGATTCAGTCTTGCTTGAGGACAATCAGAGAGAGAGCTATGATGAGTTGTTAGCACCTTGAGATCTTTCTTGGCAGGAGTGTCATGTCCAATGTGGTGGAGATTCTTCCTCTTCATTTTGTTCCTCCAGGACTATCTTCATCAAAGAAGATGAAGCTGAGGGGAGACCTCATTGCTCTCTACAGCTACCTGAAAAGGGCCTTGTAGTGAGGTGGGTGTCAGTCTCTTCTCCCAAGTAAAAAGTGGTAGGACAAGACCAAATGACCTGAAGTTGCACCTGGAGAAACTTACATTGAATATTAGAAGAAATTTCATTGAAAGGGTTCTCAATCACTAGAATAGGCTCCCTAGTGAGATGTTTGAATCCCTGTCTCTGACAGTGTTTAAAAGACAGAGATGCCCTACTAAGGGGCGTAGTTAAGCATCAGACTTGGTAGAGTTAGATAATGGTTAGACCTGATCATCTTAAAGGTCTTTTCCAGCCAAAATGACTCTGTGATCTATAGCAAACTCTGAAGGCCAGACATTCTGTGTCTATGCAACTGGCAGAAAGTATCAGAGTATTTAAACATCCCCCTTAGACCAGAGTAGAAAAATATCTGATTAAAGTCTTGCACCTTATAAACAGTAATCCTGAAACGAGATTCTTTGAGCTATCTTGTGTCTCAGTGGACTGTGTCCAGCATCTACCCCGAGTGAGACATTTCTCAGGAGCAAACTGCATGAAGGCCCAGGACAAAATCATTCTTCTCCAGACTCAGGTATTGCCTCTTCAGAATGTTGAAGCTTTGTGAGCATTTTCTCTAAATTTGAGAACAAGGAGATTTTGACTGTAGTCTATAGCCTCTCTCTCTTTCATCCACCTCTATGACTGTGTGTTTGAATAGTTATAGAGGTGGATGAAAGAGATATATCTAAAGGCAACAAAGCTGGTGAAAGGTCTAGAGAACAGGTCTTATGAGAAGCAGCTGAGGGAACTGGGATTATTTAGTCTTGGGAAGAGGAGGCTGAGGGGAGACCTCATTGTCTCTACAACTGCCTGAAACAAAGTCATAGTTGAACGGGGGTCAGTCTCTTCTCCCTAGTATCAAGTGACAGAATGAGAGGAAATGGCCTGAAATTGCACCAGGGGAGGTTTAGTTTGCATATTAGAAAATTTTCTGTACTGAAAGGGTGGTCAGACATTAGAATAGGTTGTCCAGGGAAGTGGTGGAGTCACCATCCCTGGAAGTGTTAAAGGAATGGGTGGAGATGGCACTTCAAGACATGGTATAATGGCCATGGTGGTGTTGGGTCAGCAGTTGGTCTCAATGATCTTAAAGGTCTTTTCCAACCAAACCAATTCTATGATTCCATGAATATACACATTTGCTTTCACCAGTCTGGGTGTCTTATGTTCCATTGGATTCAAATAGCTCTCTGCATTTGTATACTTTATGGTTATGTCTATGCATTGACACACTCTCTCACACACACACATATATACATCTTGATTAAAGATACCCTGTAGTAAGTTAGTGTGAATCTTGTCATTATTGAATGGGTAATTAAGTCTTTCTTTTGATTATAATATATTCTACTGAATCACCTTGGTAATTTTGAATTGGTTCATGACTAAGTAGTCCTGCTAAAAGTCAACCTTTTGATCTACTGCTGGCCGTCAATACATCTTAAATTGCTGCTAAATCAATATTTTTACCTACAACAGCTGCAAGGCTGAGAGAATGAGGTAGAGGAGAGGGAAGCTGGGGAGGAGGGATGGTGGCTGCTTGCTTCAGCAACAGCAAACAATCCCATCCCACCACATCCATAGCAGCTTTCAACAGACCTCAAGGAAGCACTGTAGATGTCCTCCTGCTCTGCAGGTGTTCGCATTTGGCAGTAACCAATTGCCTGTCTGTGCAATTCTGGGCTGCTGCTTTAATATTCCTGCACGTGTCCATAGTGTCAGACAGAGAAATGTATTTGCAAACAGAGGTTCAGGTGGCTAATAGCCCCCTCCAGTACAAAAGCTAACAGATAAGTAATTGCTGGAGGGAGGTATGTTCAGAGGGTTTTCAAACTTTGATGCCCTGTGATTTGCAACTCTCTGTAGTTGAAACTTGCAGTCTCTTCTTTGCTGCACTATTCTTCAGGGGAAGTAAATCAGCCAAAAGACTCTTGCTGATTTCAGACCCTCAGCGAACTTTTAAATGACTTTAAGTGAGCTAAAACTTCACATGTACTTCTACACTCCATGCAGTGACTGCTCCAACATTTTATAGTCCTCAGCTTGCTGAAGAATTGAAGGAACTGTGTCACATTGCCTTCATGCTTTTAGCTCCCTGCTACTTATTTTCTAAGTTAGGTGACAACATTTGCCATGTTAGTGAACACATCTCAGTGTTTGGGTGTGCTCCAGTGAGCCTGCTGGGATTCTGATCCTGCATGCAACCTTGGGCACTGCTGAAAGACAGATAATAAATAATCACAGCTCAAAATAGGAGACATGACTGATTTTCCAGTTGTAAGCTGCTCTCTGCCTTGCCTCTTAAAGCTTTCTCCTATTTGTGAAATGTGGCTGGCCATACAAACTCCTTGAAATTGGTTTTTTGCCTCCTCATTGCATGTCTGTTTAATAGGAAAACAATGGATCACAAGGAATGAACAGATCTGTGCCTGGCATGAACATTTAGGATCTTCTGACACTGCAATAATCCTATGGCCCACCAGAATAATTCAGCTGCAGGAACAACAGCAGCATTAACCCTCTCATCTTGGCAAATGCATTTTCCTTGCTTTGTGCTTGCTGGTTAGGGCACCATACATAGGTCAGTTGCCACATATGTGTGTGTAGTTTAAAGCACTGCACAACTAATGGAAGGGGGAAAGGTGCCATGTAAAGATAAATTCAGATCTTGCTGTCAAGGTGACTCCAGATGTAATTCAGATGCATTAAACAAAGAGAAGAGAGAAATGTGCAGTGAGTGTGCTGAAAGGAATCCTGAGGTGAGAAGGGTAGAGGACCTCTTGCCCATGGAAAAAAAACATGTGCAGAGAAACCTCAATAACATAAAAAACTCACTCAAGTTGTGCTTCCAGGCATGAACAGCTGGAGTCTGCTATACCACTGCTGCTCCAAAAAGAGTTGGTGGCCAACACCAATCAGGCCTGTGTGAGAAACATTTGTAGGCACATAAAAGGAACAGTCATCACCCTAATTTCAAATGAAGTGAAAATAACAATTAAACCATTTTATAGTGCATTAAGTAGAAGCAACAGAATTCACTACCCAAACCACTGATCAACCAGCAGATAGCCTCTGTGGACTGGAGTACTGTGTACAGTTCTGGAGCCCCCAGCACAAGAAAGACATAGAACTGCTGGAGAGAGTCCAGAGGAGGGCCACGAAAATGATCAGAGGGCTGGAGCACCTCTGCTATGAGGACAGGCTGAGGGAGTTGGGACTTTTCATCCTGGAGAAGAGAAGGCTTCGGGGAGACCTTATAGCAACCTTCCAGTATCTGAGGGGGGCCTACAGGAGGGCTGGGGAGGGACTGTTCACAAGGTCTTGTAATGACAGGATGAGGGGGAATGGGTTCAAATTGGTGGAGGGGAGATTTGAACGGGATGTTAGGAAGAAATTCTTCACAGTGAGGGTGATGAGACAGTGGAACGTGTTGCCCAGGGAGGTTGTGTCTGCTCCCTCCTTTAGTGTGTTCAAGGCCAGGCTGGATGAGGTCTTGAGCGACCTGATCTAGTGGGAGGTGTCCCTGCCTCTGGCAGGGGGTTGGAACTGGATGATCTTTGAGCTCTCTTCCAACCTAAACCATTCTATGATTCCATGATTCTATGACTGAGATTAAGTGAAGAACATATTCTGTCTCCTCGGTTTAGCTATCTAAGAATCCCACACCTGTTTTTCCCAGCTCCTTCTCCAGTTGAAGCAGATCTATACTGTAGTTTACTCATGGCACTTCAAAGTGGCATGAATCTGGAAGATTTCTTTTCTACCAGCTTTGTCCTGTAAGGTCAGTTTAAACTTTTGGACAACCAAAGGTGAGGTTAAGTCCTATCTTCAGTGGTTCATATGGCATAAACCTGGGAGAGATGGCAAAATCTGTCAGTAAACATATGAAGCCAACAGGATCCTGACCTGAGGTTGCACAGAGGGGCAATGATCACTGGCCAACAGACAATACTGGCCAACAGAGAGTCCATAGGAGGGCCACAAAGATGATTAGAGGGCTGGAGCAGCTCTGCTATGAGGTAAGGCTGAGACAGTTGGGGCTTTTCAGCCTGCAGAAGAGAAGGCTTCCAGGAGACCTTATAGTAGCCCTCTAATATCTGAAGGGGGCCTAGAAAAGGGATGGAGAGAGACTAATCTCAAGGTCTTGTAATGACATGAAGAGGGGGAATGGGTTTAACTGGAAGAGGTGATATTAAAATGGGATGTTAGGAGGAAGGTCTTTACAGTGGGGGTGATGAGACACTGGAATGGGTTGCTCAGGGATGTTGTGGCTGCTCCCTCCCTGGAGGTGTTGGGGCCAGGCTGGATGAGGCCTTGAGTGACCTGTTCTAGTGGGAGGTGTCCCTGCCTGTGGCAGGGCCTTGGAACTGGATGATCTTTGAGGTCTCTTCCAACCTAAACCATTCTATGATTCTATGACAAGGATGATTGATTTGGGTGGCAGAGGAACCATGCTTTGGGCCTTCTTGGCCCAAGACTATGCTGAGGCATTGTATAGATGAAGGAAAGAAAGATCTTCTGCATTTTAAAATAAACCAGCAGCAGCTCTGACTCTGTGAATGCAGAGTGCCTCAGGGCCTCTTGGGACTGATGATGGATAAAGGGATGCTCAGGATAGGTAATCTAAAGAGTACAGGGATTTCTGATTAGGAGCTGCTCAGCTGTGCCATGATCGAGAATCTTCTGTACATGCCTATAGGCAAAGCTTTAAGGGGTGAAAAAATAGTACCTGTGTAGCTCAGGAACCCCTGGGATTAGGTGATGGATGAGTGGGGATTTTCAGGATCACTGTTTTAGAGCTAGATGCCTAAATTCCCTATAAATCCCCATTTAGGTTTGTAAATCCTTTGTGAATGCTCTGGGTAAATAGGATTGCAGCCAAGAAATACCTGCCTTGTGTCAGCCATTTCTCTCCTCTAAAAAATAATCCTGCAAAGGCATGAATACTGACTAGTCTGGGGGTGCTGAATCCTGAGCACTGTGTGCTCTCAGAGCAGGGTGATGGACCAGTTGAACCTCTACTTGGTCTTTGCTCTTGCAAAGAGTTTGCTAGCTTCTATGCTGCTCTTATCTTAAGGCAAGAGCAAGGTAGGAAAAGCATAGAGTTAAGTCTCCCAAGCTAAAACAGGGGCTTCATTTATCACAATTTAAAGTGCATAAGGAAGAAGAGATGTGAACCATGTATTCCTCACACCATCAGCTTCAGCATACACATCCAGTGTTAAGACTTGTGTGGCACTTTGAGTCTTGGGAGACAGCTCAGCACAGCAGGTGCTTCCCATCACAAGGGAATCCTCAGGCCAAATGAGATTCATACCTCCTGCTCAGAGCATCAGACCTACAAATACAGAGGAAGATGAGGACAAGTTCTTTAGTTCTCCCTTCTGAGCACATGAAAGTGGGCAAAGATGAAGGAGGCTTAGCCTCACACCAGCATGGCTTTTCCGGTGTTCCCCAGCCCCATCACACCTCCTTTTCTTTCCTTCCTTTGCTTGCAATTTACATTTTTCATTCATTTGCACGTGATATTAATCTTTCCTTAATCTGCAGTTCCTCACTGTGTGTGTGTGGGGGATGAATTCCATTTGTTTTTGTTCCACTCTATCAGACACAGCAGCTCTAAGATTAAATGATAACTGTGGACCTAATAATAAAAATATAATATAGTGTAATGAAAGTAATGTAGATCTAATCCCCTGTTTTATTGCATCCTGAGTGCCTTTGGTGCTATTATTTTTTTTTTCCCTATGCCTCCGTCTTTGACTTTGCTGCATCTTTTCATGGAAGCAGAGGGATTTGTAAAGATTATAGTATTATTCTGTTGAGCACAGACTTGCTGTGGGGCACCCTTTAATTACAAAATACTATCACTGCTCATAGGGATGTGTGTTTATGCATGTGTGTGCTGGCGTGTGGTGTGTGAAGGAGATATTCCATGCACCCTAAAGCACTAGCACCGGCTCAGACAGCTCTCCTTGGCCAACGCTGCTTCTTTGTAGCATATTTTTTGTGCTTCTTGATGCAGTTCCTTCCTCACCACCACTTTCCTTCTGCATTTTTAGGCATTTTTGGTTTAATCCCTGTTTGGGGAGAAACTTTGGAAGTGTTTAAAGTAGGAACACATCACTTGAAACCTTTCAGCTGCAGCTGTAGCCGATCCTGTTTTCTGGGTAGTGATGCTTTAGAGATCTCCAAGGCACCAAGGTAGTGTGCCCTTAGTGACCTGCCCTGCCCTGACTGTCTCCATCTCTGTCTGGATCATGCTAGGGACATTAATTTGAATTCTGGAATTGACTCAATCTCAAAGTGCCTAACAGCACAAACAGCCATTAGTTGCAAGGACAGTTTGCAGGCAGGTCAGATGAAACCATCACAGAATCACAGAGTGGCTTCGGTTGGAAGGGACCTTAAACATCATCTAGTTCCAAATCCCCTGCCAAGTGAAGGAATGTCTTCCACTAGACCAGGTTGCTCAAAGCCTCATCCAGGCTGGTCTTAAACATTTCCAGGCATGGGTCCTCCACAAATCCTCTGGGCAACCCACTCCAGTGCCTCACCACCCTCAGAGTAAAGAACTTCTTCCTAATGTCCATATAAATCCATTCTGCCCAAGTTTAAAACCAGCACCCCTTGTCCTGTCACTACATGTCTTTATAAATAGCCCTTCCCTGGCTTTCCAGTAGCCCCCTTCAGGTCCTAAATAGCTGCTATAACGTCTACTCTGAGCCTTCTCTTCTCCAGGATGAACAGACCCAACTTAGAATCATAGAATGGTTTAGTTGGAAGGGATCTCAAAGATCATCCAGTTCCAACCCCCTGCCATAGGCAGGGACACCTCCCACTAGATCAGGTTGCACAAGGTCTCATCCAACCTGGCTTTGAACACCTCCAGGGAGGGAGCAGCCACAACCTTCCTGGGCAACCCATTCCAGTGTCTCACCATCCTCACTGGAAAGAACTTCCTCCTAACATCCTGTTTAAATCTTCCCTCTTCCAGTTTAAACCCATTACCCCTCATCCTGTCACTACAAGGTCTTGTGAATAGTCCCTCCCCAGTCTTCCTCTAGGTCCCCTTTCAGATACTGGTAGGCTGCTATAAGGTCTCCTTGAAGCCTTCTCTTCTCCAGACTGAAAAGCCCCAACTCTTGTAGCCTGTCCTTATAGCAGAGCTGCTCCAGCCCTCTGATCATCTTTGTGGCCCTTCTCTGGACTCACTCCAACAGTTCCATGTCCTTCTTGTGTTGGGGGTTCTAAAACTGCACACAGTACTCCAGGTGGGGTTTGAGGAGAGCAGAGTAAAGGGGGAGCATCCCCTCCCTTGCCCTGCTGGCCATGCTTCTCTTGATGCAGCCCAGCACACAGTTGCTGTCTGAGCTGTGTGTGCACACTGCCAGCTTATGCTGAGCTTTTAATCAATCAGCTTGCTCAGCCTGTGCTTGTGGGAGAGATGCTCCAGCCCTCTTATCATCTTTGTGACCCTGCTCCAAACCCTCTCCAACACATACATATCCTTCTTGAGTTTGGGACTCCAGACCTAGGCACAGTACTGCATGTGGGGTCTCACCAGAGCAGAATAGAGGGGCAGAATCTGGGATGATGAAACAGCTGGTCTATGACCTTTCATAGAGTCAATGGCAGAAGTTACCATAGCTGCAGGTTTGTGTATCCATCTCTGATGGCCTTATTGAAGAAAGCCTCAGGGAAGGAGCAGGTAAAATGTCCCTGTTCTCATCTACAGAAGTACATTGTGTAGGATCTGATGAGATCAACATTACCTTGCTGCTGTCTTTAGTCTTCTGATTAACCTAGGGGCTATGTACAGCTTGGAGGAGCTCAGGAAGACTTCATCTTGTACTGTATCTTGCTTGTGCCTCTTAAAATTGAGATTGTCATGCAGTTTCTTCTCAGTTTCCCAATCATCTTACAAAACATGTTCTTGCACTTGGTTCCTGCTGGTACCTCAGCTTCCCCTCAAGGAAGCTCTGTGCTTCCAGGTCTCCTTCTTTGTCTGCCTTACCTGCTCAGGCTCTGAGCTTCCCTAGACATGGACACCTGCCAATGAAGCATTCAGTCACTTGAACAGAGGGAAACTAAATCTTGCAAGCTAGATCCATCTGCTGATCCCGTGTGATCTGAAGTACGGATATGTATCAATTTTACGTTGAAGCCATTCTAGCAAGAGTATCTGGGTGCTACAATTCATCCTGACAACGATTGCACCTCCTTCCTCTGGAGAGCTCCAAATTGCTAGTCTTCTCCCTGTCATGAGATGTGCATGCCATTCATGTGCTGGTGATATAGCTCCAGCCTGTCTACCACTGGGCAGAGCAGTGCTAACATGGTTCATAGGGTATATCTACAGGGACATGACCTCCAGCCTGCTGGATGCAAAGCCCAGTTGCTGCTCTTTGAGCATAAGGATAATGCAAATCTGAATGTTGGAGGTTGTAGAGCCAGTCTCTAAAGGGAGACTCATACTGATTTCAACAAGATATTGTCTTCTGGGGAGTTGTGTTTGTTGAAGCAGTAGGCTCCAGCACCCACAGTGTCAGCTTTGCAGTCAAACCACCTCAAACTGGTCTTCTACCAGCTGCAGTGAAGGTTATGCCTGACTTTATTTTGCCTACCTTCTTTCTCCAAAAATATTCTTCTCCCACATTGATATTTTTGCAACAACCAAGACAAAAATTGTGTGAAGGGACTGTCCTCAAGCAAAAAATCTCTCAGCAGTGATTCCTTCACTCATATAGTACCTCTGGGTGTAATCTGCAGTTTGAACTGGAAAATGATTCATAGATTCATAGAAAGGTTTGGATTGGAAGTAACTTCAAAGATCATCTAGTTCCAATACCCTTTTCATTGGCAGGGACACCTTCCACTAGCCCAGGTTGCTCAAGGTCTCATACAGCCTGGCATTGAACACCTCTAGGGAGGGGGCATCCTTGACCTCCCTGGGTGACCTATTCCAGTGTTCCATCACCCTTACTATAAAGAATTTCTTTGTAATATCTACCTTCCTCAAGCTTCAAGAGAGATTTGGCAGAAATTCCCTTGTATTCAAGATGGCTTAGGCCAACACCCTATAGGTGCAAAGTTTTGGATAACTGAAGAGTGAAAATTACTGAGACAGTCATGTCCGCTCAACAAGCAGGTTTCACACTCTCCTTTCTCCTTTTGAAGAGCAACACAGCAGTCCACACCCTGGAGAAATGCTGCTTAAACACAGACATAATTTTTCTTCTAGTGACATGTTGAATGATTTTTTTATCAGCTGAGCACTTGGTTGCTGGTGTCACTTGCCCAGATCTACACTGCTCTCTCTCCAGTCTGCTATGAAAACATAAGGAGACACTGAAGCAGACGATGCAAGAGCCTGGATTGCTGCAGTTGTTAGGTGAACCAAGTTGGGTGCCATGCAATCATAAACCTTGATCATACCTGTAACATTGCCTTGTGGTTATCTTCTCACAGTGGGCAAACACATAGAAAGTTGCAGTGAGGGGGTTTCCAGTCTATCTGCTGTGGCAGCTGCATGTCTAGAGGTTTTGTGAGCACCTCTTTGGTCTTGGTGCAGCTGGATGATATTGTGAGCTGCAAAATTGTACAGTAAAGGGCTGTAAAGATGATAAGGACAGTAGAACACCTGTCTTAAAAAGAAAGACTGAGGGACTTGGGCTATTTTAGCCTAGAGAAAAGAAGACTGAGAGAGAATCTTACCAATGTTTATCAATACTTAAAGGGTGAGTGTCAGGAGGATGGGGCCAGTCTCATTTCAGTGGTGCCCAGTGACAGGACAAGAGGTAATGGGCGCAAACTTGAACATAGCAAATTCCAGCTAAACACGAGGAGGAACTTCTTTACTTTGAGGGTTGTAGAACATTGGAACAGGATGCCTAGATGTGTTGGTTACCCTCTCGGGGATTTTGGTCTCTGGGAGGGGTGTGGTGTCTGTATTACCTTTTCACTGTATATATCTGTAAATATCTGTTATATCTTGTAAATATTTGCTTGTATATTGTGCATTGCTGTAAATATAAAGCTTCATTTATTAACTTCCAGTGTTTTCTGAGTTTCAGCTGGGTTTATTAAGGTGGGGGGGGCAGGTAACTGCTTACCCACTACACTAGAGAAGTGGTGGAATCACCATCTCTGGAGTCATTCAAAACATGCCTGGACACCATTCGGTGCAACCTGCTCTAAGTGAACCTGCTCTGGCAGAGGGGTTGGACTAGATGATCTTTAGAGGTCTCTTTCAACCCCTATCATTCCGTGATTCTGTGAACATATCTCCCTTCTAATTCTCAGAGAAACCATTAGAAACCAGCTGGATGATGGTAACACATTTTTCGTTCCACAAATCTTAGCAAACAATTCGTCTCTTCCTTTGAAATTTATCTGCATCTGGGAAGAAAAGTTTCATCCATCTCAATTTACAACACTAGCACAAGAGGAAAGATCATGCTTTACCTGGGCATGGAACAGAGTCTTGGAATCTCCAATGATGAAAATTAGCAGGATTGTTTCACTTTCAGAGGCTTTTGGAGACCATACAGATAATACAGTACAAGGCTGACATTGTGTTAAAGGTGATTTTGAATCTGGGTTAGAAGTGAATGGTAATGAGGCCAATATAAAAATTATTAAATGGCTTATTAAATATATAAAGAAATTTTCCCCAAACTTACTTACAATTAACACACAAGATTCTGTCATGTGGTTAGCAAAACTTGATTTTTGCAGAATGTATATATACAATCAAATTGATTAAAATTATTTTTGGAAAGGTTGTAGAAAATTTAAACAACTGAAGAGAGTCTTGCAGCACAAATTGCTACTTAAAGGTTGATTTGGTTANCAGGGTAATTATAAACATGGAATTAAACAGTTTAAACAGTCAGAACTTGGAAAATAGGAACCTGGTGACAGGGAAAATTCTGTTTTCTCCTGTGGGGTCTTAGCATTTACTCACTGACACCATAGATACAAAGTTTGCCTGGTAGAGAGGGAGTAAAAAGCTGCCTTGCCGCTAGGCTGCTGGTGCAAGCTACACAACAGGCTGCAACACGTGGCTGCCATGAAAGAGCTGTGAATAGACCTCCAGTCCCGGTGAAGGCAGAAGGAAAAATGAGACAACAGCTCTAATCACTCCCTTATATACACTATTTTGAAAGTGAAACTGGCCAATAGGCACTAGCATCCATTGTTCTGGCCAATGAATTGAAAGTCCTGGGACTAGGCGTCCATCCTGGCACTTGAGGCGCAGCACAAGATACCTCACTTGGTGGTGCTAAGCACTTAACCTGACTCAATTCTGAAGACAGGCAGGATGTGGTCTTCCTTTTGTGGCAGAGATGAGTCCCCAGCTACATGCAGTGCAAAGGTGCAAGGCAAACAGGTAGCAGACAAAACAAAGGCTGCAGAAGCAAACAAACATTTTAGGTTTCAAGCATTTTGACCAGTGTCTTTGGCTAATAGCAACATATAAAAACACCCCTGGAATCAATCCTAGGTAATTTCACCATGATCTTTGTTTACCAAAACAAAGCAGGGTGCACAACAAGACCAAATATGGTGTCTCTGTGGCAGACTGAGAGGTGCCGTGGCTTTTGTCTGCTCTCCTGCTTCTTCCATCCCCGGAAGAAGGAGAGGGGGTGGTAAGGTGGGTATTCAGGACATGCAAAGACTTGTCTTGGGTATGTATTTCAGGTATAATTTGGACCTTCCCCCACCACATTGTCGATGTGAAATAGAATTAGAATCATAGAATTCTTTTGGTTGGAAAAGGCCTTTAAGTTTGCCAAGTACAACCATTAATCCAGCAACACTTCCAAACAGGAGAGAACCAAATGTGAAATAGATCAGGGTACAGTAAGCAAGGGTGATCAGAGAACTCAAGTGGCTTCTGGAAAAGTAATAACTGTTTGTGACTTTGTAAAGACAGATTACTTCTGAGACCCTGGAGCAGTGTGATCCTTCTGTGTCATCCTCTTGCTTTTCTTTGCAGCCAATTTTTTTGTTGCTTCTTAGAAGTATCTTCCGACCATAATGATTCCATGGTTCTAAGCCCCCTGAAAAACCCCAAAACATGCAGCCCAGGTGTACATATTGCTGACTGGATTCTGCCCGTTTCTGTGAGCTATGTTCAACAGGATGCAGATATCTCAAAAGCATCATATTCCTACAAATGTGATAGTATGAACAAGCAAGGTAGGGGACAGGTAGACCTTTCAGTGTCTTCTTAATGGAAAGGCACTAGTACAACCTATAATAATGTGTCTGGGAGATACCTCTGCCTTGACCTTTGAAAGTAATTACAATAAAACAACCCTGTACACCCCTGGACAGATAAAAGCACAAGATAAAAACTCTAATGAAGGTATAGATACAGTAAAAAATTATCCACTGCAGACATGGGGTGAAACCTAATGAAAGACAGTGGAAAAGGTGCCAGAGAAAACTGCCCTCCACATTCTCCACTCTTGTGCAGAAAGCAGGAAGACCTTTAATGACCACAGAGTGGTTTGGTCTGTCTTACATCTCATTTGAAAGGCCACCTTACCCAATTAGCCACTTATTACTGGTGGTTAATTGACATCTAAAAGACATCAGGATTGCAGTTAGAGCTAAAAGTCAATTAATGGCTCCTAGCTTTACTCCAGCTGGTGTTAAAGTGCAGGAACAACCACCATCCCGGTGACATGCCAAATTGTTCCAGGTCCCCAAGCCATTGCTGACTGCTTCCTCCCCTTCTTCCCTGACAATATCAATCATTATGATTGATGCTCAGTGTCTGGTTTCCCAGTATTGACAGATTTCCTCTTAACTTCCAGGAGATTTCTTCCTCCAGCAAGGACATCTTGCTGCAGTTTCAACAGAAACTCATGGGTGAAGCCAAAAGTTTTTTGGTTTTTTTTTCCCCAGGAAATTAGGCATTTCAGTCCTCAGATTTTCAATCCTCAGATTTTCAATCCTCAGATTTTCAGTCCTCAGATTTTCAATCTTCAATACTTGGCATTCAGTCTGGAAAGCAGGGTAGCATGGGAAAGCCATCCCAGGGAGGCAGTTGTCTGCTCTAGCTTGTTCTTCTGGTCAATATAATAGAATCAGAATAGTTTGAGTTGGAAGAGATCTTAAAGATCATCTGGCTTCAACTCCTCTGCCATGGGCAGGGACACCTAGCAGATCTGATCACTCAAATCCCCATCCAGCCTGGCCTTGAATGCTTCCAGGAAGGAGACATCCACAATTTATCTGGGTGTCCTGTGATATGATCAGCATGAAACTGCAAAGAGAAAGCAAGTATCTGGAAAAGGTTTGATATCAGCGTTGCTTTGCATAGCATTACAGGATAAAGGCAAAACCTTAAAACTTAAGAGTTGGAAGACAAACCATTCCCCCAGCATCCTCACTTCTTCTTGGTGTTGCTGACAGACCATTTGCTCCTGTCACTGCATTGGGTGTCCATCTTTCTGAGGAGGGCAGGAAAATGTCCATAAAGAGAGCAGAATCCAGGGAATAAAGAAAAAAATCTGGCTGTTTCCAGCACATTTCTGTGCTCAGAAAGACTCATTTCCCTGTGGACTGTCATCTTCAGCTTGAGGAATGCCAGCATGTCAGAAAGTGAAAGTTCCAGACAAATCTTGGCTAATATCCAACCTAAATCTCCTCTGGTGCAGCTTGCGGTAGTTTCCTCTTGTTTTATCACTTGTTACTTCAGAGAAGAGGCCAAACCCCACCTCACTACAACCTCCTTTCGAATAGCTGTAAAGAGTGAGAAGGTCTTCTCTGAGCCTTTTATTTTTTCTCCAGGCGAAACAATCCTAGTTCTCTCAGGTGCTCCTTATAACACCTGTGCTCTAGATTCTACATCAACTTTGTTGTCCTTCTTTGGGCATGCTTCTGTCTTTCTTGTAAATACACAAGTTCTTGTTTTCCCATTTAAATTTGGGTTAATTTGCCTTAGTCAATTCATCTGAGGCCCTCTAAAATGCTGCTCTGTTTTGAACAGGGTTTTCTCTATCTACATCAACCTTCCCCAATATTGCAGAGCCTTGGAGAAGTCCATGTGATTTTGGATTGGTGTCTGGAGAGAGGGATAAGCATGAGGAATAGGGCATTGTAGTGGTCTTAGTTAGGTCCTCACTAGGGGAACAAACCAGGCCTGGATCAGGATGGAGCATTGTCTTGGCATATTTTTACAGTGTTCCAGCTAGCATTCCCAGACTGTCCTTATGCCTGGTTATGGGGTGAGCATGGCTTAAGGACTGTGCCTGGAGATGTGCCCAACCTTTCATTGAGGTTGGTTGCACAAATCCAAGCTGTATTACTCCATAAGGCTGGAATGGAAGCTAGCGTAGACATGTGTGAAGATCCCAGTGACAAAAACCCAGGAAACTTCTTGTCTTTATTATGAAAAGGACAAGAAGGAAATTTCTGGCAAGGGAATACTTCAAGGGTTTGTACCTCTTCACCCACTGCATAGTAGGTAAGGAGCTCTCCTTACAGCACAGGGCAGGTGATGTCAGCATTGGAGAGGTTCTTGCTAAGCAACCCTACCCATGCTCAAGATCAGAAATGTCTTGTAGGTGCTTATGTGAAAGCACTACCAGGTTCAGCAAAGAGAACCCTTACAGACTCTACTGGCTACACTGAGTTTGCCTGGCCAAGCACTTACTGCCATTTGAGACTCCCTGAGCTACCCATGGAACCAGCAGATATGACACTGGATCCACTGGTGATCTGAGCCCTTCAGCAACAAAGGCTGAAGGCACGTGGGATATTTATAGGCATCTCAAATGACAAAGAAATTTGACTCACATGGAGACACTTGTAAGCAGACACCTAAATTCAGGTGCTTTGATCAGCGAGGGGAGTCTTGTCCCTCCTTTAGAGAATGGGGATAGCCACCACTATTCAGAGGTGGCTGTTATCAAGTAATATGAACTCTCTCCAGAATAACACAAGAATGGCCACATTGACTCATACTGACAAACTGTTTACCCCAGTATCATGTCTCCAGTCATGACCAGTAGAAGTAAATATAAGAACAGAGCACATTAAAGTGATCACGTTCTCCAAGTTTAATGGCTTGTCTGAAGAGCTTGATGAACCAGTATCTCATTACAGCTCTTGAAGTCTAAATAAACTTACCTTTTTTTCTTACAGCCATTGCTCTTGGGTTGGCACAAAAGCAGAGCATCTTCAAGCCTGCACAAAGAAAGTGCTCTGAGTTTCTTATCCACTCTGCACTGCTACAAGCATTGCAAGGGCAGTGCTGTCAACCTCCTGTAGGACCAGGATGAAGATCAGACCCATGCTAGGATCATAGAACTGTTTCAGCTGGAAAAGTCTTTTCAGGCCATCATAACCCAACACTGGGTAGGTGTTGGGTTATGATGGCCTGAAAAGCACCACACAGCACCACAGCTACACAGCTTTTAAATATCTCCAAGGACAGTGGCTCCACCACTTCCTTAAGCATCCTGTTCCAGGGCTTCACTGCCCTTTTGCACAAAAAAATATTCCTAATATCCAACTTAAACCTCCCTGATAGAACTTGTGGCTTTTTCCTCTTCTCCCATTGCTTGTTACGTGGGAGAGGAGACCAGTGCCCACCTCACTCCAACCTCCTTTCAAGGAGCTGTAGAGTGTGAGAAGGTCTCCCCTGAGTTTCCATTTCTCCAGGTTAAGCAACCCTCCGTTCTCACAGTCTCACCTCAGAATGCTTGTTCTCTACAGCATCACTTCGTGATGACAAGGAGATGACACCTTCCACTTCTCTTGGTGGTACCACTGTGATGCATCCACAGAATTGTTATTCTGGTTGCAGTTCTGCCACTGAAATAATGTGGTCACCAGGTGCCCCAAGGCTGTCCCTGTCATTTTCTTCAAGGTAATTTTCTCCATCAAGATGTACATGCCTAGAATCCCTGCATATTAATGCTGGTCACAGAAAGGACACAAACTGTGCTTCCTGGGTTTTGGGGGGTTTTCTTTGTCTGGCTAGTTAGTTGGTTTGGATTTTTTTTTCTTTGTTTGTTTTGGTTTATTTTTGGTTTGGATTTTTTTCTGTTTCTGAAAAGGTAAATGAGGATAAACAAATCAATAAACAGTGGCAGCTGGTGAGCTGCCTTCACCCAGAAGATGCAGCTATGAATGTGTGTTATTAAAAACAAAATGAAACACAAAGGATAACAGCAGAAAAAATCCCACACAAATAAGCAAACAGAAAAAAAGCCATATCTTTGATTTGCACCTTTTCCACTGGGGAAGTCACCACTCAGATTGATAGCACTTTAAATTGGGTTGGTCATGAATGAGGAAGGGTCTTGAATGGGATCAATTTGTTGTCTTCCTCTGAAAGACAGTCTCTGTTCCTGGAGCGACTTTTCTGATGGAGAATCAAAATAAACTCAGCATGAGAATTCTCCCTATGGATAAGATCCTGAGGAGGAGATAGGCTTTGGAATTTGGGTTCGTGTGTGTTTTGACATCTTTTAGTTTTATTATGGAGCATGGACCATCTTGTATTTTTGTTCATTTGTTCTTTTGTTTTACTAGTCCTGTACTGGACCTAGTATAATCACAGAATCACAGAATGAGGGGAACTGGAAGGCCCTTCTGGAGATCATCTAGTCCAACTCTTTTCTAAAGCAGGACTCTCTACATCAGGTTGCACAGATTCACATCCAGGTGGGTTTGGAATCTCTCCAAAGAAGGAGACTCCACAACCCCTTTGGGAAGCCTGATCTGGTGCTCTGGCAATCTCACAGGAAAGTTCTTCCTTAAGATTAAGGTGGAACATCCTGTGTTCCAATTTGTGCACATTGCCCCTGGGCACCACTGAAAAGAGTCTGGTTCAATCCTCTTTACACCTGCCCTGCAGATATTGATCAGCATTGACAAGATGACCTCTCAGTATTCTCTTCTCCAGGCTAAACAGTCTCAGGTCTCTCATCTTTTATTCCTCAAAGAGATGCTCCCATCTTCTCAGCATCTTTATATCCTCCTCTGGACTCTGCCCAGTAGTGCTTTAGCTCTTGAACTGGGGAGCCCAGAACTGGACCCAGTACTTCAGACGTGGCCTCACTAAGGAAGAGTAGAGGAGGAGGAGAAGCTCCCTTGACCTGTTGGTCACACTGCTTAACAGAGGATCAAGAAATGGCTTAATCTGTAAAATACAGAGAAAACAGTGCTTAATTGTGACACTTTACAAGGTGATGGTAGTCTATTCAAATCAGTCTTTCTCTAACCACTGCTGTTTTATCTGTGGTGGGTTCTCCTAGTAAAGGGCAGAGGTGGGAACAGAATGAGACTGCATTGGGCTCATGTGTCACATCATTTCTCTATTTGAGGGAAACCACAAGAGCCGTTATTAATAATTAGTGTTCTTAATGTAACTATTATAATCTCTTAATATATGTGGCTTATAATGTCTTAAAACATTCAAAAAGGCTGTAATAAAAAATATGTTCTGGTTTCTGCTGGTGTGGATTGAGAAGTGATTGTTTTGTCATTCCTAGTCGTGTGCAATGAGAACAGCCCTAATTATTTGGAACAACTACATTGACTTTACCATTCAGACTGGGTTTAGTTTTGTTTCTCATTAAAGCAAGCTTTAATTTAGTTTTTAAATCTGGAAGGCCAAAAGACTGTTTTTATTAGTCAATACAATTATGGGAGGACTTATTTTAAAAAAATATTTTAAAATGTAGGATTTTGCCCTAGAGCAGAACTAATCCTGGTCAGCGATTTGACTTTTCAGCTGAGGCTCATCTCAGGAACTGTACTTGCTGAAGTTCAGGGCAGGTTTACACAAATGCTGCTTCTAGCAGTGACAAAGATGATGAGGAGAGTTACTGCCAAGGGCTGGGCTGCAGAAAGACCAAGGCCACTGCTACATCTTGCATACCATGTTGGAGTGCTGTAAGACACTTCCTGTGGGGAGGAGCAGAAGGACAGGTGGCCCTGAAGTGACCAGCAAGAGATTTCATACCATCTTCAGTGTAAGGATGAGAGATCACAAAGGTCGAAGTTCTTCTTTGATGGCTGACATCTGAGGAGGACTCTGTCCATTCTGCCTTCAATTCCAAACCGTGCATCCCTGAATCCTGGTCCTGAATCTGGTCATTGCTGAGCCCGGTCTGAGACTTACATAGGAGTCAATACTCAGTTTGTATCTATTTGTGTCTATTTGATTTTACCATTACCATTCTCACTGAAGCTGGTTTAGTTTCTTTCCCATCAGCCTCACTCCCTTTCTCTGTGTCTGTCACTTTGGGGACTGTCTGTCACTCAGCACAGACCTAACCCTTGACAAGCCCGAAGGATTTGGAGTGACTAATTTTAGGCCGGCTTAGCTATGAGCACAACTTTTTTTATATGTACTTGAACTGGACAGATTTTGCTGACTCATCTCCATGTGAGGGTTCCTGAATATTGGAGAGGCTGGCTGGTCACATAGCAGCTGTGGTAGCCAGAGATATGGATTGATATCCTTTCCCTACTAGTGCTGTCTGTGAGTCTGGCTTCATTTCGCATTGGTTCCCTTGGGATGTATTTTTCTTGGAGGATAAATGCATTACAGATGGGCTGTGGCATAACAGAAGGCTTAAAAATACAGATAAACTATCTGTTGGAAGTAAATTTAATTTCAGGTATGAAATGTTATTTGTAAAACTTAGAAGTTCTCTCAAGAGAAATTAAATAATTTTGCTTTTCAGGGTTGTAATTGCCACCCTCCCCCAGCCCAAAGAGTTTCCAACTGCAGAGACTATGCTGGTCGGTGAATGAAGACCAAGACCCATCTGGGACCTCTCATCCCCTCTTTCCCAGCATTCTCTTGTCAACTAGGAGGGCCACTTAAATCTGACATGGCTTCTTAGTGAATTATCTCATCATTACCAATAATCCTATTTGCTAGAGGGGGCTGCCTGAGGAATAGTCCCCCATGGAGTACTTCCCTATCTCTGTCTCTTCCATGTATCTTCTCTTAATGACAAGAACTCCATTTGTAGCTCACTTTCACATCAGCCTGATGGATGCCACGTGTGAACTGATTGCCAGATGAGGTCACGTCAGCCTCTTCCCTACCAAACGAGAGGGCTGCAGGGTTTTGCAGATGGCATGCTCAGCTGATTTTCTTCCTTCCAGTTCTGGGCATTTAAGCCACCCTTAAATGTTGACAGGTCATGGATCTACGCTGGTGTGCTAGGTCCTCAGTGACTATCACTTCTATTTGGCTAATTCTGCCCCTCCGTACAGTGCTGCTGTGTTGGTTTGAGCTAATTGGAGAATTTGTGTGAAAAATTAGACTGCTGCCTGAGAGTGAGAAATTAAACACTGTGTCCCTTCACCCAGTTTTAACTGAGAATTAAGAAAGAAGGTTGTTTTAAAATGTTCCCAAAACATCCAGATAAGCCAGTGTGCTTGCGCAGTCAGTCGGCTCTGGGTCCCGGCTGCCTTCAGCAGCTTCTTCTCTTTGTCTCTCTGCCTTTGAACTAATTCAGAGTAAAATTACTAAAACCATTCATTCCTTCCTGCCACTGATCTTTCTGACCGATCTTCAGCTTATCTGCAACATCATCAAGTGGTGAGATAAAGCTGGGGGAAGGAGGGAGAGGTGGTACAGGGGGGTTTGGTTTCCCTCTCTTGGGGATTTTGGTCTCCAGGAGGGGTGTGGTGTCTGTATTTCTTTTTTACTGTATATTTCTGTAAATATCTGTTATATCTTGTAAATATTTGCTTGTATATTTGCATTGCTGTAAATATAAAGCTTCATTTATTAACTTCCAGTGTGTTTTTCTGAGTTTTAGCCTGGGTTCTAAAAGGTGGGGGGGCAGGTCACTGCAAACCCACTACAGCTGCCAAAACCTGACTTGAAATCACAGATGCAGTGTCCAAGCACTGGTAGTTGAAAAACTGGACGTATCTGGCAATGTGAATTCACAGCTCAGAATCCAGCCATCATGGGCTGCATCCAAAGCAGTGTGGGCAATAGTGAGGGGACTCTGCCCTGCTGCTCTGCTTGAGACCTACCTTCAATGCCGGGTCCATCTCTGGAGTCCTCTGTACAAGAAAGACGTGGACCTGTTAGTGTGGGTCCAGAGTAGGACACAAAAAAGATTCAATGGCTGGAACCCCTCTGCTCTGGGGACAGGCTGAAAGAGTCAGGCTTGTTCATCCTGGGCTCCTTAGAGACTTTATGGCAGTCTACATGTTCTTAAAGGGGACCTACAGGTAAGATAGGGACAATAATTTTAGCAAGATCTGTTCTGACAGGATGAGAGGCAATGGGTTTAAGCTAAAAAGAAAAAAAGAGTAGATTTAGACTAGATTTAAGGGAGAAAGTTTTTATACTGAGGATGGTGAAACTCAGGCCCAGGTTGCCAAGAGATATGGTAGATGTTGCATTCCTGGAAACATTCAAGACTGGTTTGGATGGGGCTCTGAGCAACCTGGTATAGTTGAAGATGTCCCTGCTGACTGAAAGGAAGACCTTTAAATATCCTTTTCAACCCAAACTGTTCTGCTATTCTGTGTCCTCCAGTAGCCTTGCTACTGGTATGGCATAGCTTGTACTGTCAGGATGGAGCTGCTTTATTCCTAACAATAAGGTTATGCTGGATCAAAGCAATTTACTGAGAATGGCCTTCAACTTTGCTATCCCTTGAATATTTAGCTATTCATTTTTTAGGTGTGGGCTATTTGGCACGAGCTAAAAATCAAGGAGCATCCAACAATTCATGGAATTCATTGGGTTGGAATGGTCATCTATGAAAGATCATCTATAGAATCACAGAATCATAGACTCATTCAGACTGGAAAAAAATCCTGCAGTCATAGAATGGTTTAGATTGGAAGGGACCTCAAAGATCATCCAATTCCAATCCCCCACCATAGGCAGGGACACCTCCCACTAGAACAGGTCACTCAAGGCCTCATCCAACATGGCCTTGAACACCTTCAGGGAGGGAGCAGCCACAACTTCCACTGGGCAACCTCCACTGGGTTCCAGTGTTTCACCACCCTCACTGTGAAGAACTTCCTCCTAACATCCAGTTCAATTCTCCTCTCTTCCAGTTTAAACCCATTTCCCCTCATCCTGTCATTACAAAACTTTGTGAATAGTCCCTCCCCAGCCCTCCTGTAGGCCCCCTTCAGATACTGGAAGGCTACTATAAGGTCTCCTCAAAGCCTTCTCTTCTCCAGACTGAAGAGCCCCAACTCTTGTAGCCTGTTCTCATTGCAGAGCTGCTCCAGCCCTCTGAGCCTTGAGATCATGAGGTCCAGCCATCAACTTGGACCTAGTTCACCACAAAACCATATTGCTAAGACGCACATCTAAACAACTTAATCTCTAGGCCCTTCACCAGTTCAGTTGCTCTTCTTTGCACCTGCTCCAGTGCCTCAATGTCTTTCTTGCACTGAAGTGTCCCAAACTGAATACAGTACATGAGATGTGGCCTCATCAGTGCTGAATATAGAGGGCAAATCTCTTCCCCACTCCTGCTGGTCATGCTTATTGCTGGTACAAGCTAGAATACCATTGGCTTTCTTTGCCATCAGGGCACAATGATGGCTGCTTGGTGATTAGAACCCCCAAGTCCCTTTCTGCCAGACAACCTTCCAGACACACTTCCTCAGTGTGCAGGAAGTACAGGACCCAGCACTTGTACTCGTTGAAGCACATATCATTAACCTCAGCCCATTGACCCAACCTGTCTAAGTCTCTCTGTAGAGCCTCCCTACCCTCAAGAAGATCAACACTGCCACCTCTATGATAAAGTCACAGCAGCAGTGGACAAGGGAAGGACAACTGATGTCATCTACCTGGACCTGAGTAAGGCCTTTGACTCTGTTCCACATGACACCCTGGTCACCAAACTGGAAAAACATGGACTTGATGGGTGGACAACTCACTGGATAAGGAATTGGCTGGATGGTCGCACACAGAGAGTGGTGATCAAGGGCACAATGTCCACCTGGAGACCAGTGACAAGTGGCATCCCTCAGGGGTCAGTGCTGGGACCAGTGCTGTTTAACATCTTTGTCAGCGACATGGACAGAGGAATGGAGTGCACCCTCAGCAAGTTTGCAGATGACACCAAGCTGTGTGGCACAGCTTGGTGTCATCTTGCTGGAGGGCAGGGATCCATGACCTGGACAGGCTGGAGAGGGGAGAGGTGGGCC
>VWZI01007323.1:564550-652468 GCA_013396835.1 Psilopogon haemacephalus
CCCCTTTACTCTGCTCTTGTCAGACCCCACCTAGAGTACTGTGTGCAATTCTGGAGCCCCCAGCACAAGAAGGACATGGAACTGTTGGAGAGAGTCCAGAGGAGGGCCACGAAGATGATCAGAGGGCTGGAGCACCTCTGCTATGAGGACAGGCTGAGAGAGTTGGGGCTTTTCAGCCTGGAGAAGAGAAGGCTTCGGGGAGACCTTCTAGCAGCCTACCAGTATCTGAGGGGGGCCTACAGGAGGGCTGGGGAGGGACTGTTCACAAGGTCTTGTAATGACAGGACAAGGGGGAATGGGTTCAAATTGGTGGAGGGGAGATTTGAATGGGATGTTAGGAAGAAATTCTTCACAGTGAGGGTGGTGAGGCACTGGAACAGGTTGCCCAGGGAGATTGTGTCTGCTCCCTCCCTGGATGCGTTCAAGGCCAGGCTGGATGAGGTCTTGAGTGTCCTGATCTAGTGGGAAGTGTCCCTGCCTGTGGTGGGGGTTTGGAAATGGATGATCTTTGAGGTCTCTTCCAACCTAAACCATTCTATGATTCTATGATTCTAACTCGGTGTTACCTGCAGATTTACTAAGGATGCCCTCTAACTCCTCATCAATATCATTGATAAAGATGTTGAACAGAAGTGGTCCCAGTACTGAGCCCAGAGGAAGATGGCTTGTGACTGGATGCCAGCTGGATTTAACTCAATTGACCACCACTCTTTGGGCCTGTCTATCTAGCCAGTGCTTTATCCAGCAGATCATATGCTCATTCAAACCGTGAGCAGCCAGTTATTTAATGAGAATTCCATGGGAAATAGTATCATGGGAAATGTAGTTCAAATTCCCTGCATTAAGCAAGGATATCTCTAACTAGATCAGGTTGCTCAGAGCCCCATCAAGCTTGATCTTGAATTTCTTCAGGGAGTAAATCTTCATCATCTCCCTGGGCACCCTATTCCATTGCTTCACCACCCTCATAGTAGGGATCTTGTTCCTAACATTCAATTAAATTATGTGGAGAACTCCACATAAATAAATTATGTGGAGAAGTGGAAGGGCTGTGTTCCATTTCTAAATAATTTCTTGGTGTTCAAGGCCAGGTTGGATGAGGCCTTGAGCAACCTGTTCTAGTGGGAGGTGTCCCTACCTATGGCACAGTGGGGTTGGAACTGGACGATCTTTGAGGTTCCTTCCAACCTAAACCATTCTATGATTCTATGAAACAGAGCTAGGCACATCACCATAACTCTTGAAAAGCTCCTGAATGGTGTGGTGGGACTCTAACTCACAATAAGGCTTCTGAGATCAGGCTCAGCAATTGGAAACATATCTAGATAAAGAATATTTCACAGCTGAACACAGAATCATAGAACCATAGAATCATAGAATGGTTTGGGTTGGAAAGGACCTCCAACCCAAAGATCATCAAATTCAACTCCTGTGCAGTAAGCAGAGACACCCTGCATTAGGTCAGGCTTCCCAGAGCCCTGGTGAACCTGACCTTGAATATCTCCAAGGATGGGGCCTCAGCTATTTCCATAGGCAACCTGTCCCAGTGTTCCACTACCCTCGTGGTAGAGAACTTCCTCCTAGTTTCCAACCTGAATCTATTCTTCTGACATATTCTTACCAATGTGAGGATGTGTCCATGGTCAGTGATACAACTAAAGGCTGGAAGGGTACATGTACCTGCTAAATTTTAATTAACCAATTACTCCAGCCACAGCAGCGTGAGATCAGCTTTCTGTTTAGCAGTTTACAGTAAGATTTGTGCTGTTGAAGATAAACAGCCACTTTATAATGTAAAGAACACAGAAAAAAAAAAATCTTCTATTCAGGCTCACAGAGTGAAAAATACCTGAATTCCTGCACTGGGATCTGGAGCAGCGCAGAAGGGGGTGGAAGCACACAGACATCATGTCTGCAAGTGTGCAAGCTCTCTAATTAACTCTTTTGAGGGTCCCTGAGAGACACAAAATCCCCCCACAATAATGGAACTTATTCAATATTTAATTGGACACTAATAATTAAAGCATACCTTCTTTCTTCCCAAACCTACTGAGCTCACATTAGCTGCCATCTTAATTATCAAGCTACACTGATGGCTTCATTTCCATGGTCCTTGCTTTGTGAAAGGCAGCAGTGAGGGTGTGAGATGTGGGAATGTTTTACAGTTCCTGGGAAAAGATGTTTTTACCTCATGGGAACAGGCATCCATCACTGCTGGGGATTTCCCTCTGAATTTTCTAGCCTTGTTCTCTACAGCTTGTGCCCAAAGAATAACTGATATGAAAGACCAAGGAGCTTTTTGCTGTACCACAAGGAGAAGAGCAGTAAGATCTTCTGCTGGTGTTACCTTTAGCAGACCAACAGCTTAGCAGCTTGGACAGAGCTTTTTATTGTTGTTTTTAAGATCATAGAATCATAGAATCATAGAATCATAGAATGGTCTAGGTTGGAAAAGACCTCAAAGATTATCCAGTTCCAACCCCCTGCCACAGGCAGGGACACCTCCCACTAGATCAGGTCACTCAAGACCTCATCCAGCCTGGCCTTGAGCACATCCAGGGAGGGAGCAGACACAACCTCCCTGGGCAACCTGTTCCAGTGCCTCACCACCCTCACTGTGAAGAATTTCTTCCTAACATCCCGTTCAAATCTCCCCTCTGCCAATTTGAACTCATTCCCCATCGTCCTGTCATTACAAGACCTTGTGAACAGTCCCTCCCCAGCCCTCCTGTAGACCCCCTCAGATACTGGTAGGCTGCTATAAGGTCTCCCCGAAGCCTTCTCTTCTCCAGGCTGAAAAGCCCCAACTCTCTCAGCTGAAAGATCATCAAGTCCAACCATTATCTAACTCTGCAAAGTTTGGTGCTAACTCATATCCCTTAGCACCACCTCTCTGCATGTTATAAACATCTCCAGGGATGCTGTTAGCTTGGATTTCTTTTGCTTTAGCATCCTATATGACATTTTCAGACCAACATTTGTAATGAAACCATTTTCAGACTTTAGATATCAGGCTACTGAGCTGAAGAAATCAAATGCTACTTGTAAGGCAGAAGCCAAATGGGGAGATTTTTGCCCAGGTCTTGCTATGAACATTTGGAGGAGGAGCGAAACCTTCAGAAGGAGAAGAGCAGGGACTCAAAATGTGAAAACTCAGAGCCTGGGAGCTGTTGTAAAATCAGGGAGAGCTGGACTAGCCTTGTGTCTGTCTGAAAAAGCTGGAATGTTGTTGTTGTTGTTATTATTATTATTAATGATAATAATGATGGTGATGATGTCTCTCTTGATTTTAATGTCATTTTTGGCTAAAGGAAAACCAAGTAGATGTACTGGTCCATTAGTCTACTGTCCCAATAATGAACCCAGAGATCGATAACAGGAGAATTCATTGCACCCTAGCAGACAGGGCTTCTTAATCCAACTAAGCCTGAGGGATTTTCCCCCCGCCCCTATCTGCCAATGTTATCTTAGTGCAAAGGTTACAAGAGCTTTTAAACTGGCAGAATTACTGCCTGGAATGACACAGACAAGTTCAAAACCTAGCAAAAAGAGGTAGCATGTGCTTAACTTCCCAAAGGATCTTCCCAGTCTGCTGTCTCTCCAGATACTGATTTTTATGTATTTTCCTGGAAACCTTAACTCCATCCTCCCAGGAGATCCTCTAGTCCTTCTTACAAGCTCTTTAGGATATCCTAATTTAGTTTGGCCTATACTGTATGACGTGCTGCTGTATTTCATTGACTCTTCAAAGCCAGGAGCAGTGCAAAGTGCCCTGTAAAACTGGCATAGGGAGAACAGACTGGGAGATTACTTGGTAGATGCTAATTTTATTTTTCTAATCTGTCCTTGAAAGTTCGTAGCCTCTATCTCTAAATCACCAGGGAATGAGCCCTGATATTGCCCTGAGCCACCACTGCGCTCTTGGATGGCCATTAGAGAGAAACAGAGAATTGTCACCAAAATGGGTTTATTGAGGATGTGTTTTTCCTATTTTTTTCCCCTTGGCAAGGACACTAGTGGCAGCCACTAAAGCTTCCTGTCCAGATCCAGACTCCATTACTTCCTAGCCCTTTATGCCATCAGAGATGCCTTCTTTGCATCTGCTGTGCTGCTGTTCTGATGAGCTTTCAAGAGAAGTTGCTGCATCAGGTCATGTCAAATTAGCTTGGCCCTGCCTAGTGAAGAATAAAGGATGGTTTTGACAGGAGCCTTCAGAAGGGGCTGGATGGATCTGCCACCACGGCAGTACATTTTTCTATTAATCATAAAGTGAGACAAACCTATCCAGAGTGAAGGGAATAAACAAAATGACACTGGTCCCAGGATGGGACACATACTGTCGTGATGCTTCCTCCCAGATCTGATAGCTGTGAGGATCAACCCCTTTCCACTCTGCAAGTGTCCACATAGCTGCCACTTCACTCCATAACATGCAACCTTCATGATTTCTCAGTGGGTGAAGCCTTGTCCTGTTCTTGCCCTGTTTGTCTGCATTTTTATGTTAACTCTCAGTTAAAAACCATCTCAGGCTGACCATCTGCTAAGCTCCACATACGCATCCTGCTCTGGGTTTTTAATGCACACAGGGGCTACTTTGCAGAGAGAATTTGAGAGCCACGTAAGTTAATTAGAGAATGGAAAATCTACTTTGCAATTTCTTCCCCTTCCTCCCTTCATTCCCCTCTTCATTTGCCCTTGACTTACTCAGCTCCTCCGTCACCAATTTGCTGTCTGGCCAGGGCATGCTGCCAGGAATCCCTTGCCAGCCTTGAATAATAAATACCAGCTAAGTGATGGACTAATGCCAGGGTGAACTGCTCAGAAATATTCCCTCTAGGTCTCAGATCAATAACACTTAGCTCTTCTTCTGTGATTGAAGACAGGCAAAAAACCACATCATTTCCCCAGGAGCACAGGAGGAGCCTGCAAAGAAACCCATTTACCCCTGCTTAAGTCCCCAGGCATTCATATGTACTTTAAAGAGCAGACCTCAGGTGAGTGTTTTCTGCCTATAAATCTTAGATGGGACATGATACAATGGTCAGAGGACGGTTGATAGCAGCCCCTGGGTCATGGAGGGAAGACTGTCGAAAGAAAAATACTGATGTGTTGAAGTGAAGGACTTGTGAAACTGCTTTAGCAGGAGAGTTGGACTAGATGATATTCAGAGAGCTCTTCCAACCCCTACTGTTCTCTGATGCTGTGATCCTATCATTTATCTTCATCAACACAAGCAGGGCATCAGACTAGCAGTGATTCAGGTGATGAACACTTTGGATGTATCCAAAACTTCTAGCCTTTGTCCTCAGTGTGCTGGGGCATAAATACAAATTATCAGGTGCTGGGGTGAGATAGTGAGGAAGTCTGACCTTGGTTCTCACAGGTTGAGGAAGGTGGCCAGGCACAGGCCTCTGGTTTCCCATAACATGGCAGTTACCTCCCACAGGAGTAAGAGATAGAGAAACATCTGGGTTAGAGAATAACAAGTTGTCATGAATATTAATACCGGGATTGTGCTTAATTATACCAACCAATTAGTATGCTTTTGGATAGGATGGACAGCATGCTGCAGAACTTGTGTTGGGTAGATGAGAAGCTCAATATGAGCCAACAGTGTGCACAAGTGGCCCAGACAGCCAACCGTGTCTTGGGCTGCATCAAGAGAAGCATTACCAGCAGGGCAAGGGAGGTGATTCTCCCCCTTTACTCTGCTCTTGTCAGACCCCACCTAGAGTACTGTGTGCAGTTCTGGAGCCCCCAGCACAGGAAGGACATGGAACTGTTGGAGAGAGTCCAGAGGAGGGCCACAAAGATGATCAGAGGGCTGGAGCACCTCTGCTATGAGGACAGGCTGAGAGACTTGGGGCTTTTCAGCCTGGAGAAGAGAAGGCTTCCAGGAGACCTTATAGTAGCCTTCCAATATCTGAAAGAGGACTACAGGAGGACTGGGGAGGGACTATTCACAAGACCTTGTAGTGACAGGATGAGGGGGAATGGGTTTAAACTGGTGGAGGGGAGATTTGAATGGGATGTTAGGAGGAAGTTCTTTCCAGTGAGGGTGGTGAGACATTGGCACAGGTTGCCCAGGAAGGTTGTGTCTGCTCCCTCCCTGGATGTGTTCAAGGCCAGGCTGGATGAGGTCTGGAGCAACCTGATCTAGTGGGAGGTGTCCCTGCCTGTGGTGGGGGGTTGGAACTGGATGATCTTTGAGGTCTCTTCCAACATAAACCATTCTATGATTCTATGATTTTGTGAATCAGAATGGGACACATTTGCCTTGGCTGACAAGCTTAAAGTATGAGAGAATGATCCTGTCTGTAATAAAGTGTTTGACCTGTTATTCACCATATTGGTGTGTTTGCGGCATTCTGGCCCTGCGCTAGATAAGAGGAACCTGACAGTCAGGACCACCAGGAGTGCATTCTTTTGGTTCAGAAAGTTTAGGCAAGAGATGGATTACCCTGAGATACTCTGTCACAGTCAAGGTTTACCAGGGGAGGTTCAGATTAGATATTAGGAACGCTTTCTATACTGAAAGAGTGGTCAGCCATTGGAACAGGATGCCCCAGGAGGTGGTAAAGTCACCATGCCTGGAGGTGGTTAAAAAACATGTAGACATGACAGTTTGGGACATGGTTTAGTGGGCATGGTGGTGTCAGATTGATGGCTGGACTTGATGATGTTAGAGTCTTTTCCATCCTGATTCTATGATTCAGTATTTGGCATTCTCTAGACCATGTGAATTAGGGCATGACTGTCCAAACTGGATCTCTGCTGGTGACAGAGTTGGTATGGATTTATAATAATATAGCAAAGTTCCCCACACATAGCATCTTGGCTGTGTGTTTTTCACCTCCTCTTTCACAGATGCAACATCTCCTTCCAGCCTTGGGTCCCTCTGCTGCCACATCTGCTGTGCGGGCTGTGGTGAAGCCAGCATCACATACCTCCTTGACACCAGCTTGGAGTTTAACATGCCAAGCAGATCACTGAAACCTGCTGATTTTTAAATGACTTGAGTGCTGGAAAATAATACATTGCTCTTCATGACAGGTTAATTGGAAAAGCCTGTGTTCCAAAGTCAGTGTGAGAAGCATGGCTGCTTGAAGCGTCTGGGGTGACAGATGGGTGTTGGGCAGTGTCAAAAAGAAGGTGGCAGCTCAGTCCAAAACCAGAGTTTTATATCTCAACACTTCTAATTCTCCTTTCCAGAGAGAAAGTGAAGTTCTTCTATTCTATCTGTCCACGGTCTTGAGAAGGTTTGTTCCCCACAGGGAAGATAAATTCTCCCTCTCCCTATTTAATTGTTGGTCCAAGGTTTATACCATTTTTTGATGTCAGCTTAAATGGCATCAAAACTCACGTTTATGGGGTTCAGTGGGAAATGGAGCAGTAGTCTCTGTAGGGAAATCTAACACTTTTGGGGCAGGCGATAGAAGAATAAGGAAGATATCCATACATAGAGGCTCTGCAGACACTGGAAATCAAAGAATCATAGAATGGTTTAGGTTGGAAGAGACCTCAAAGATCATCCACTTCCAGTCCCCTCCCATAGGCAGGGACACCTCCCACTAGAACAGGTCACTCAAGGCCTTGAACACATCCAGGGAGGGAACATCTGCAGCTTCCCTGGGCAATCTGTGCCAGTGTTTCACCACCCTCACTGGAAAGAACTTCCTACTAACATCCTGATTAAATCTTCCCTCTGCCAGTTTAAACCCATTCCCCCTCATCCTGTCATTACAAGACCTTGTAAATAGTCCCTCCCCAGTCTTCCTGTAGGCCCCCTTCAGATACTGGAAGGCCACTACAAGGTCTTCTGGAAGCCTTCTCTTCTCCAGGCTGAAAAGCCCCAAGTCTCTCAGCCTGTCCTCATAGCAGAGGTACTGCAGCCCTCTGATCATCTTCATAGAATCAAATGGCCTCAAGTTACACCAGAGGAGGTTTAGACTGGACATTGGAAGAAATTTCTTCCTGGAAAGGGTTGTCAAACACTGGAACAGGCTTTCCAAAGATGTGGTTGAATCCCAACCTCTTGAGGTGCTTAAAAATGCAGGGATATGGTGCTGAGGGCCATGGTTTAATATGAGATTCAGTAGACTGAGGTAATGGTTTGGCTTGATGATCTTGAAGGTCTTTTGCAGCCAAAACAATTCCACATTTCTATGATTCTGTAAATGCTAAGAGCATAGTTGTCAGTCACAGGTGAGCAGGCTGAGGTGTTTTAAGAGGTTAAGTTGCAAGCACTTCATTCAGGTATGCTAGTTCACATTTTCCAGTTCTAATTTATGCCACAGCAACAACAGAGAGCTGGAGTCAGAAAGCAGGACCTCATGATGCTAGGTGTTCTGTTAGTCTAGATAAGACAATCCCCATCCACATACAGCCTCTGACAGGAGAGCTAATTATTGCTGTGGAGCTGTTTTCAGTTGACTAGAAAAGAAAAGAAAATAATTTCTTAACTTTATTTTACTTTACTTTTTGAAATTTTATTGTATCTTATTTTATTGTATTTTATTATTTTATTTTATTTTACTCTTGGCCTCTATTGGGCCAAAGCATCCTGCTGTGTTCCACTGTAAGCCTCAAGCCCTGGCACTCTGATGAATAACCAGGACATATTTGCACCAGTAACAACCCCTGGCTGAAGACAGAGACATACCTTTGTACTTTCAAGAGCCAAGAGCCAGTGGAGTTGTGTTTTATATTATCCACATGGCTGGCTCTGTCCAGCCTAATCTAGGGTAGGGTGTCCCTGCTCATGGCAGGGGGGTTGGAAATAGATGATCCTTGTGGTCTCTTCCAACCCTGACTGATTCTATGATTCTGTGATTCTATGAAATGGATCTCAGACATGGATGGTGAAGGAGTAGTGTCCATTCATTGCTTTTGGCCCACCTAATACTACTAACTAACTGTTGACATTTCATTTGGCCTGCCTAATACTACTAACTAACTGTTCTCATTTCAGGGCTCTTTCAAAAACTCTTGAGTATTGTAGAGCACCAGCATGAAGGAGTACTTAAAGTGAAAGCCTTGACTAACAAAGAGACCACCAGTGGTTTTGCTCAGCAGGGACACAGAGGTGGAGACAGAAATTCTGGTAGTGAACCTATCCAGGCCATGGATAGTTGAGAGAGTTTCCCAAAGGGATATTTGAAGAGGGCAGATTTCATTCAGGGAACATGAAGCTCCTGTGCATGGTAGATACTCAAAGTGTGTAGGTAAAGAGACCAACAGTGAAGTGAGTTGGCTGTAGGTGTCATCTCAGCATGCTGAGCTGTCATCTTCTCCACAGTCCTATCTTCTCCTCACTGTGGCAGACAATTTTGCAATGCCAAGTAGCTGGTCCTAGCAGATACTCCTGGATGTGTTAAACAAGTTATAACCCCTCTCTGCCCAGTCACATCCAGTTCACAACATCCAAAAGAGTGGAAATTTTGCTCATGTGAGCTTATGGTGGAAAAATACAGATTATTGAGGCATGTAAACAATGTGTTGTTGCTTTAGCTGCTGTTGCTGAGGAAGCAGCAATCACAGCAAATAAAAAGTGCCTTCCTCATCCACCCAGGGAAGCACACTTTCTTGCTCATGCCAAAGGTGATCAAGTGTAAATCCCTATGTTTATGCCTCTCTATACCTTTGCCTGGGGAAGAAGACTTAGGATGTCAGGTCTTATAAAAACCTCACCCAAAACCTGGATGAATTCCTCTTTGGTGTAGCATCCTCATACCCTGTGGATTAGGAGTATCACAGAATCACTGAATTGTAGGAGTTGGAAGGGATCTCTGAAGATCTGCTAGTCCACCCCTCCCTGCTAAAGCAGGTTCACCTAGATCAGTTAGCATAGGATCCTGTCCTGTTGAGTTTTGAAAGTCTCCAGAGAAGGAGGCTTCACAACCTCAGGGCAGTGCTCTGTCATCCTCACAGGAAAGAAGCTTTCTGTTATGTTCGGGTGGAACCTCCTGTGTTCTAGTTTGTACCCACTGCCCATTGTCGTATCACTGGGCACCACTGCAAATAGCCCAGTCCTATCCTCTTGGCCTCTACCATTTAGCGTGTATAAGATCTCATCTCATCTCATCTCATCTCAGTCCTCTCCAGGATAAACAGCTCCAGGTCTTCCAGCCTTTCCTCATCAGAGATGCTCCAAACCCTTATGATCTTTGTCTTTCTTCAACTGGATAACCCAAAAATGGACAAAATACTTCAGAAGTGGCCTCACCAGAGCTGGGTAGAGGGGAAGAACCTCCCTCAACCTTCTGGTTGTACACTTCTAAATGCACCCCAGCATACTGTTGGCTTTCTTATTCACAAGAGCACATTGCTGGCTCATGGTGAACTTGCTGTCTGTAAGCATTCCCAGGTTCTTCTCCATAAAGCTGCTTTCCAGCAAGTCTACCCCTCCCCTGTATCCCATTCCTCCTACACTTGCCCTTGCTGAACTTCCTGAGATTCCACTCTGCCCAACTCTCCAGTACCACAGAGAGAAACAATGCCTATGGAGAAAAGTGGGACTTCCATAAACCTGGAAAGAGACCTTCTTCTATTAAAACATAGCAGAATATACCTGAATCTGCTCCACTCATTTCAGACCTTTCCAAATGCCTTTGCCTGAAATGGCAGCAAACGCAGCTGCTGTCCCTGACAAGTATCTCTCCCACTGCCATGTTTCAGCTCTTATCTGGGATGACCATAGAAGGTGAGGGTTGAGACAGGGACAGGCTCTTCTTGTTTGCAGAGCTTCTTCTTTTTCATCTTGTCTTCAGGTTGAGGTGACTCCCTTGCACACATTACCTGTCCCAGTGATTTGCATCTGTATGTCTTGCCTGGAAGATGTCACTTCAGAGTCTACTTCTAACCAGGCACAGGGAGCAGGGAGAGACAGGAGGAAAAGTGAGCTTTATTTATTTAATGTGTAGAAGCAAGGACAGGGATTGTAAGGATTTAAGATGCTACAAAAGGTGAATGCTAAATTGACACATGGTTGACTTAGAATAGAATTTGTCCGAAGAGGATTAGCAAGGCAAGGACACCAGTACCACAGGGAAGGAAACTGGATGGCAAAAAGCAGATCCAGTGTCTTGCAAAGGAGCTTCAGCCTTGTGCAGAAAGTAGCTGTTTCTAACAGCTAAGGTAGTGAGCCATCAGCATGGGGACAGGATGGATCTCATGAATGTACCAGTGGTTTGCATGGGAACTAAGTATGAGGGGTCAGGGTGGAGAGAGAGATGTGATGTACGTCTAACACACAAGAAAATTGTGAGCTCCGAATCTCGGTCCCCATGACATAAATCAAGAAGGCTAAGAATTTAGGGGAGCTCTGGGGCAGGAAGAAAACACAGATGGAGAGGTCATTTGCAGAGCACTGGGGCATGATTTTTTTTTTTTCCTCTGTATTTTAACCCCTCTTGCCAAGGCTGGTTGCTTTTATGGCTAGACCAGACTGAACAATATGAAAACCAGAAAGTCTCCCCAGCAGTGAGTCTCACCTATGACAACCACAGAGATCAACAAAAAGTTTTCCAGCTTCTATAAGCAAGTGGCACTTCTAATTTGTAGGGGTCCTGTGAGCATCAGGATCTTGGTTGGTAGGTAAAAGAAACACATCAGAAAACAAGCCTTATAAAGAGAAGTCTGTGAGACATCTTTTTTGCTCTCTACAATTACCTGAAAGGAGGTTGTAGTGAAGTAGAAATTGGTTTCTCTGGGGTGACCTTATTGTGGCCTTCCAGTATCTGCAGTGGACCTACAAAAAAGCTGAAGAGGGACCTTTTTAGGCTATAGGTAGTGACAGGACTAAGAGGAATGGAGAAAAGCTGGAGGTGGAGAGATTCAGACTAGACATGAGGAGGAAGTTCACCATGAGAGTGGTGAGATCCTGAAATTCCCAGGGAGTAGTTTGGGCCACATCCCTGGAGGTGTTTAAGACCAGGCTAGATGAGGCTCTGGCCAGCCTGATCTAGGGTAGGGTGTCCCTGCATATGGCAGGGGGGTTGGAACTAGATGATCCTTGTGGTCCCTTCCAACCTTGACTGATTCTATGATTCTCTTCTTCCAAGTAATAAGTGATAGGACAAGAGGAAATGGCCTCAGCTTGTGCCAGGGAAGGCTTAGGTTGCACATCAGGAAAATTTCTTCACTGAATGGTTAGTCAAGCCCTGGAAGAGGCTCCCTGGGGAAGTGATGGGCTCATCATTGCTCGAGGTACTTCAAAGGTGTGTAGGTGTAGTGCTGAAGGACATGGTCCTATGGTGACTGATCTGATTATTAACAATTGGCTATGAATTATGAATATTTAATTCATCATGAATATTACTTTTATTACAAATATTTTTAAAGTCTGGAAAATTCCCCGAGATTCTTTGGATATTTGGTCAACAGGAAGCCATTGCACAAAGGGTATTTATAAACATGGAATTAAACAGTTTAAACAGTTAGAACTTGGAAAATAGGAGCCTGGTAACAGGGAAAGTTCTAATTATGCCTATGGAGTCTTACTCGCTACAGGCTGGTGAAAAGATACGAAGTGTATCCGGTAGAGAAGGAGGAAAGAGCTGCCTCACCCCTAGGCTGCTGATGCAAGCTGCACAACACACTGCAATACCTGACCGGGGTGAAAGAGCTGCGAATAGACTTCCAGCCTCGGTGGAAGCAGCAGGAAAATCACCCCCATTAAACACACTATTTTGAAAGTGAAACTGGCCAATAGGCACCAGCATCCATTGTTCTGGCTAATCAGGTCAAAGTTCTGTGCCCATGTGTCCACCCAGGCACTTTGAGGAGCAGCACAAGACACCTGACTTGGTGGTGCTAAGTACCCAGCCCTCGGAGCTTTGTTAGAGCCAAACCCTTCACTGTTTTGCTCGATCTATCAACTCCTGGACCTGCAACGGAGTGGGAGAGCAGGGGTTTGAAATGATCTGGCGGGATTTATGCCCTACCAGGATAGTGACTTGGCAGCAATGGGTTAAAGGTTGGACTTAACAATCTTAAAAGCCTCTTCCAGTCAAAAAAAAAAAAACCAAACAAAAGTGATTGGATGACCGGTGAGAAGGTCACCCTGCATTGTGCATCTACAGAGGTAGCTTTTTCTAACTCTTAATCATCTGCTTGAAAGCCTTGCACACTGATAATACAGTAGACATCCCTGCAGTGCTTTCTACCTGCAAATTTGGGTTCTGCTGCACAAGAACAACAAAAAGAAGGAGCAGCATTATCGTCCAGTGTGCAGTAAACAAGAATCTCCCTATATATTGACCTAAATTATCTTGTCATGGGTACTTTGTTGGGCGTAAACTGTCAGGATGTTTTGAGTAAACATCCAAATGCCTACCAGTACATTAATGCTCAAGGTGCTATTGCTCTCTGACACCTTTTTTTAAGCTGTTTGTAGATCCAGTCAGGTGTCTGCCTGTTGCTGTGCAGTCACTACAGGCCATTGGGTGGGGGAAACATTTAAATCTCTTTATTTCCATCTCTCTGCGTCCTGCCTCCCTCCTTTGACCATACCTTAACAATAGACAACATCCAAAGGTAATCCCACCCAGCCACTCCCCGCTCTTTCATTCTGTAGAAGGAGGGCTGGACTTGTTTCCTTTAGGATGCCTTTTATTCTTTTTCTTTTTTTTTTTTTTTTTTCCTCCAAGTGAGACTCAGCAGGAGAAAAAAAGCTGCCTCCAGTTACACTGTGATTTGAAGGTTAACACACCAACCTTCATTGGGCTCCTAAGAGGGATAATGATCTCTCACTCTAATCAACAATGCAGGCTCTTTTTGATACCAAAATAGTAACTGTTAAGTAAAGCTGGTTTTATTTTGGTTTTTTTCAATTTTTTTTACTCATTTGCTTGTTGGTTTGGGATTTTTTGTTGTTATTTCTTTTTTTTTTCCCCTTCTTATTCTCTGCGTCTTTTCTAAATCTGTGAACAGAAGCTCAGAAAGCAAGTTGGGAAGTAGCATGATCTTGAAATGGATGTGATATAGTCTTCAATTAGACTGTTGATCATGCTCCAATTCAATTAGACAGGAGCTGATGCTAAGTTTGTTCTGGAGGTGCTGGGGAGGAAAGGCGCTGACCCTGTTAAGATGATCACTTGTTGGAGAGGTTCCTAAGTGGTGCTGGATATGGATATGCACACAGTGCAGGACAAAGATAATGGGAAAGCTTTCCTTTCTGCTCATGCTCTCACTGCTGCTGCTGGAAGAGGACCCAGTGCAGGAGCTGGCTGGCTCTGTGATCTGAAGATATGGTGATGATTAATTGCCATTTATCTGTGCATATCATAGATGATCTGCAGTGCTAACTGCCAATGGGAAACACAGATAAAATGTCTATAAATTATATATTTATTGATGTTAATGCCTCTATATGACATCACGTAATTTGTCCCTGTTTACTGCAGCAGGGTGGCCTAGATGAGATTTAAAGTTTCTCTCTTTTTTTTTTTTTTTTTGTTTTTTTTTTTTTATTAAAAANAGGGGGGAGGTTTAAACGGGATGTTAGGAGAAAGTTCTTTCCAGTAAGGATGGTGAGACACTGGAACGGGTTGCCCAGGGAGGTTGTGGCTGCTCCCTCCCTGGAGGTAGGGACCTCCCTGGAGGTCAAGGCCAGGCTGGATGAGGCCTTGAGCAACCTGGTCTAGTGGGAGGTGTCTCTGCCTATGGCAGGGGGTTGGCACTGCATGATCTTTGAGGTCCCTTCCAACCTAAACCATTCTATGATTTTGTGATTCTATGACAGACTGAAAGAGTTGGGGCTGTTCAGTCTGGAGAAGAGGAGGTTCCCAAGTGACATTATTGTGGCCTTCCAGTATCTGTAGGGGGACTACAAAAAAGCTGGGGAGGGACTTTTTAGTCTATCTGGTGGGACAAGACTAGGGGGAGTGGAGCAAAGCTGGAGGTGGGGAGATTCAGATTGGATGTGAGGAGGAAGTTCTTCAGCATGAAAGTGGTGAGGCCCTGGAATGGGTTTCCCAGGAAGGTGGTTGGGGCCACATCCCTGGAGGTGTTTAAGTCCAGAATGGATGAGGCTGTGTCCAGCCTGATCTAGGGTAGAGTGGCCCTGCCCATGGCAAGGGGATTGGAGCTAGATGATCCTTGTGGTCCCTTCCAACCCTGACTGATTCTATGATTCTTCAACCAAAAAAATTCTACAATCCTATCTGAACTTTATTTTGGTAGTTGATGTGCATTAGTTGCTGAAGTAACACAAACACATGTCCACAGAAACATCCAAGATGATTTCCCCCTCTGCTTGGCATTGTTAAGTCCACACCTCAAATACTAGGTTCAGTTTTGGGCCCCTCACTCCCAGAATTGCATTGAGGTGCTGGAGCATGTCCAAAGAAGAGAAGCCAAGCTGGTGAGCATAGGTCTTGTGAGGAATGGCTAAGGCAACTGGGATTGTTTAATCTTCAGATAAGGAGACTGAGGGGATACCTCATCACCCTCTACAACTGCCTGAAAGGAGGGTGGAATGAGGTGGGGTTCAGTCTCTTCTAACATGCAGCAAGTGACAGGACAAGAGGAGATGGGCTCAAGTTGTGCCAAACGAGGTTCAGGTTACGTATTAAGATAAATTCCTTCACAGGAAGGGTTGTCAGCCATTGAAACTGTCTGCCCAGCAAGGTAGTGGAATAACCATCCCTGGAGGTATTTAAAGTTCCTGTAGATGTGGTGCTTAGGGATGTGGTTTATTGGTAGTAGCTTAACAGTAGTGGTGGGATTGTGAGCTCTAGGTGAGCAGCTGGACTGGATGATCTCAAAGATCTATTCCAGCCTCCACAGGTCTATGATTCTATGATTCCATAAGTCTATTCTATGATTCCACAGGGCTATGGTATAGCTTTATCAATCATGCAGAATGGTTTCAGTTTGAAGGGAGACCTTCAAAGGTCATCTGATCCAAATCCCTTGCCATAGGCAGGGACATTTTCAATTAGATCAGGTTGCTCAAGTTATTTTTTATATAATTATAGCATTTTTTCCTTTGTATAATCTGTTTCTTAAAAGCAGCAGACTTTGAATGTGAAGGCTTTACCTAAATGAGCAGTAGATCTTTCATCTAGTCCTTGTTACACCACGTGACTTTCAACTGAAAACTGAAAACACTTACACTGCATGGTGTCTTCTGATCCCAATATGCTTCTTAGCAATATTAAGTAACAACTCATCAGAAGTATGTGAGAGACTTGTTCTGTTCTTTTTACCCCAGTTTCCCTGGTTTGACACACACACACAAAAAGAAAAAAAAAAAAAAGGTAAGAAAAGTAAAATTTGGCATCTCTTAGAGCAAACTGAATGTGATGTACGCAGTGGCTTGTTTGTGTTTAGAAGAAGAGCCAGTGTGGAGGCTGTTGCCCTCAGTCAGACTTCAGACTCCCCAAAATTGCCATTCTCACAGTCTTAGTGGACAGCCTCTGTTTTCAGTGCTGTGCTTACACAACCCACATTCACAACTGAAGTGTAGACAGGGCATGAGCCCACTGTGTTGTCCGCTTTATAGTTCAGTCTTCTGACCATTCACATTTTCATGACTCCCTGAGACATGGTGTCTGGGAGGCTGATCCCCAAAATGTCTTTGCTCCCGGGTCAGTAGGTCTGATCAGAGAGGCAGTACTCAAGCACTAGAGTCTGTTTGATGTGCTGTCTGTGCCAAGTTAATTACTTGGGAGAAAAAGGCACAGCATCCAGAGGGATAGTCTTCTGCCTGGCAACGCCTGGTCTGGACTGCTGAGATGGAGGGTATCTGGAGTGAGGTGGTTTTGGCCAGTTTTGTTCCAAGTGTGCAACAGGCCACTTTTACTGCTGCTCTAAGCCCATTCCTTGTTGCTTTCAATAGCAGGTATTTCCTAGAAATCAGTTTGTTTTGTGCAGATATGATCCTCTTCTCACCCAGTGGACTCCACCTCTCTGCGGTTCCCATCCTCAGTCTGCCATCAGGTAACACTTCCCATTAGGTACAGAGGAACCTCCTAGGGATCAGCTTACCCTTGTGTGAGTGTTGAGTTTTCCACAAGGCTATAAAGTTCATACTTTGTGCACACTCCAACCAGTGAAAGTTGCTTCTGTTTTTTCCTGCTGTTATCCCAGAACATTTTTTAGAAATTGTGTTGCCTTGTTTCCCATTCAAAAAAGTGGAGGACTGGACTACATGAGAACTTAGATAGGAGATAGGATATTCTCAGGCAGAATAGATACCCACAGAGTTGTGTCCTGTCTCAAAAATATGTCTGGTGACCAGTGGGAAAAAAAAAAAAAAAAAAAAAAAAAAAATAAACGGTGCTAANAAAAAAAAAAAGTAAGGCTTGTATGTAGAGGCATTTTTACATCTTTCTACCTTCTGGAAGTAAGAGACTTGGGACTCACTGAGTCAGAAATTGCGTTTTCATGTTTAATAGCACCTACTTTTCATTTCACAAGTTTCTTAAGCTCAATTTTTAACCCTATAGATGTCCAGTAACCATAATATTCTAAGACAAAGAGTTTCACAGACTTCATTGTGTGAAGAACTTCCATCCAGTTATTCTGAATCTACTGTACGCTACACTCGTCTGCTGCCTCATTAGTTTGGAAGTGTGAGCAAACAGATTCTGCTTCTCTTTCTTAGTAGCTCACATTCGTTAACAGCCAAGCAACCAATGTCACAGAATCATAGCATCATAGAACTATAGAAGGCTTGGGTTAGAAGGGATCTTAAAGATCATCTAGTTCCAGCCCTTACTCCATGGGTAGGGACATCTTCCACTAGGAACATATCATGGTGAATAGGTCTGTAAACCACATATTCCACCCACAGGAAAGTGTGGTTGCTGCAATGGAGTAAGCCCAACATGCTTCCATTAATAAAGGGCTTTATATAGGAGGAATGTGGAGAACAGCCTTGTAGGTCTTCTGTAGGGGTGGATTTGTGCAGTTGCTGTAAACATTGAAGTGTATTGCTGCTTTATACCACTGGAGTTGTCTCTATGTGTCATGCATATCTGGTGTGGAAGTATGGTTGTGGAGACCTGGTTGGTGGATGTTGGTCCCCTGAACCAGGAGATAATGTAGGAGAAAAGGCAGAGCTACCTCTGCTATATATGTGAGTAATTCATGGTCTCCACCAGATAAAGAATGAATGATAGATGGTGATTTTAAATGTTTAATATTCTGTCTCTGTTGAAGGGCATTTTACATTTTACATGGGTAAAAGGAGCCATAAATCTCCTCTGGCAAATGAAGCTTTGCTGTACCACTCTGACACACCCTCCCTCCCTTTTTTATTGAGAGCTCACCTGGAAGAGAAAAAAAAAAAACAAACCCAAAAACCCCACAGATGAAGAAATATTGATGAATCATAGCAGCTGTGGAACAGCCCAGATAAGGTATGATTTGCATTTTCATGTGATAATTCACCTCTCTTGATGCTTTCAAATTACCTTTAGAACGACATTAATTTTCTCACTACAAACTCCAGCATGGGGAGAGAGTAACCATGAGAATGGCAATTCAACTGGCAGCTTGTTTGACTTTTCTGGGCCTGGAATGGCATCTGGCATACAATGTCTGAGATTTGAGAGGTCACTTTGGTGTCTTTGTCATACATCCTTTGTCCACTCCAGAATATCCTTCTCCTCTGCTCTGCCCTAGTGAGGCCACTGGTGGAATACTGTGCCCAGTTCTGGGCTCCACAGTTCAAGAGATAGAAGGAACCCTACTGGAGAAAGTCCAGTGGAAGGCTACAGAAACGCTCCAGGAGACTGGAGCCTCTGTCTGAAGAGGAAAATCTGAGACACCTGGGGCTGTTTAGCCTGATTAAGAGAAGACTGAGAGGAGATCTTCTTATTGTTTATTTGTATCTAAAAAGACTGGACCAGACTCTTTTCAGTGGTATGCAGTGACAGGGTGAGGGGCAACAGGCACAAACTGGAATCCAAGAAGTTCCACCTAAACATTAGGAAAAAAGCTTTCTTTCCTTTGAAGGTGCCCAGAGAAGTTGTGGAGATTCCAATCCTGGCTGGACCAGATCCTGTGCAAGCTGTTGTGAGTGAGCCTGCTTTAGTAAGAGTGTCAGACTGGATGATCTCCAGAGGTCTCTTCCAACCTGCACCATGCTGGGATTCTGTGTTGTAAAGCCTATGGTCTGAAATGGGCCAATTTTCTCAGCCTAGTCCAGACTAATTTCTGGGATATTGTCTTTTTTTGTGATGTACCAACTGTGAGTCATGTGCTAGAAGAGAACTGTTGCCTTGAAGAGCAGAGTAATCGAAGTCAATAAATTCCAAAGGAAAATCAGTCTCTCTGCCTCTTACTCTGGTTAATGGAATGTGAGCACATGAGCATGGGCTTGCTGCAGAAGTGAGTTGGTTAAATAGCTCTGCACTATTTAATTCTCTCTGTGAAAGAATCATGAGTGGTCTGAAGAGAGTGCTGGCTCTGCCATGGTCTCAGCTGGAGGTTGTCATCACCTCTTATATATTCTAGCTGCACACCCTGCATCGAGCTGCTTGTGAGCTTGCTCCCTGATGTGTTACCTCCAAAGCAAGCCAGTTTGCTTTAAACAGTTTCGAAAGTGCATTTCTGCTAATCCAGTTCATATCAAGTGGAAGTTAGGAAGCAGTTGCTGGAGCACTTCAGCTGATTGACAGGAGGAGGAAGCACGAGGAAGGTGATAAACAGTTGCAGGTGCAATTGGGAGCAGTAACCACTTCAAGAAACACAGCTGGTGCTAGAAGTGTATCCTGAGGTTTGGTCTCCATTCAGTGTTCTACAGCTGTAATAACAAGGCTAAAATCAGCCAGGCTTCAACTTGACAAGGATTTACTGGTATTGGTGGTGGTGGCAGATGAAACAGAATTTGTCTGAGAGTAGGTTCTGGCTGTAGGTTTCAGACCATTTGATCCAAGTTCTGCAGCAACAATACCGCTTCAGTCTGAAAAGAGTCATGGGGAAAAAGAATCCTTACTGCAGAATCTTTGAGCATTTTACATGTCTGTATGCCCTGCATAGGAGATTTTAGAAGTAAAAATATCCTGTTTATGACCTTTACAGGACACAGCTAAAAGTGTTCACTGTTATTTGGTATAGCTATTAAGAACAATTTCTTCCCTGAGAGGGTTGTTGAGATCTAGTGTGGTAATTCAGCAGTCACACCCCCACAACCAGCTGGAAGTTAATGAATTTATATTTACAGCTTTGCACAATATACAAGCAGATATTTACAATGTATAACAGATATTTACAGATATATACAGTGAAAAGGTAATGCAGAAACACCTCACCCCTCCCAATCCCTAAGAGGGGTGACCAATCACCCTACCACCTTTTCCCCCCTTCCCCAGTCTTATCTCACCATCTGTTTTATGCAGCAGATAGGTGAAGGTAGATTGGCCAGGGAGGATTAGCAGTAGGAAAGAAGTTACATAAATTATATGGATCCAGTTAGGAAAGGCAGGGAGAAAGAGCTATGCAACATCAGCAGCCAAGGCCCAAAGGAGTCTGACTTATCTATATTTGGGTTACAACTCATAAAGTTTTTTCTTTCTTTCTCAGTAAACCTGAGTGAAGTAGCACCATCAGTGTTTTCCTTTCTCAGCCTATAGTCTAATTTCTCATTCACATCCTTCAATTAGTCCAAACTGCCACGCCTAGAACGGGCTTCCCAGGGAAGAGGTGGAGTCACCAATCCTAGAGGTATTTAAAAGCCCTGCAGATGAGATGCTGAGAGGCATTGTTTGGTGGTAGACTTGGCAGTGTTGGGTTAATGGTTGGACTTGATGATCTTCAAGGTCTCTTCCAACCAAAACAATTCTATGATTTTCCCCCTCATTCTAATACTGTGGATGCTCCAGATAAGAGGCTACATGAAGTGACTAACTATGATGAGATACTCCTTAAAGCAGTCTTGACCCTCATTAAAACCATCACCCCCATGATCATCTTGAATAATACATTGCCCATATGGTCTTACTGGTGATTATACAAGCTGGCTAACCTTGTCTGTTTTATGTGCTTGTCATTCACAGGGCTATTGATTAAGTGCCTTCTCTATTTCCCTTCAAAGCTGAAGGCACATCTCTACGTAGTCTGAAACAAGGTAGGATCAAACTCTAGCATAACATTTTCTAAAACGCCTTGTCCATGAAATGCAATTCTGTGTGCTGGGGGAATAGGAGACTGCCCATCAACTTTCATGACAGATAAGTGAAGATAACACTGGAGTCTGACCTCTCTTTTGTATCAGGAGAAAAATGCTAGTGGCATCTGTGACTTCTGCTCATAAGAGATGCTGGGCATAGAGAGATGAGAAGCAACTTCAGAAACAGAATAGATGTTACCTTGTTTCAGCATTAGTAGCAAGCAGGGATTTTCAAGGAAAATGGTTCTCTTCCAGAGCAACTTCATCTAACATTGGTGTGAGAACACTCTGTACTGACCCTAATGATGTGTTGGGGCAAAAGGTATCACAGATCATTTGTAACCTGAATTCAATGAAGAAAAAAAAAATTAGAGCAAATTGATGAGGCACCTTCTAGGCTGTTGATTTAAGTGTGCTTTGGAGACAACGGTAGCCATCCTGGGGTAGGGAGGGTGGACAAGAAGAGCTCAGTGCCCTGTGGTTAGTGTCACAAGAATAAAATTAGATCCAGACCCTGAGGGCATCTCTCTGCTGGCATTTGCAGCCCAACTAATGTGATTTTTGCCAGTGGTCATAAAAGGCCACAGACTGGGCACTGAATTGACACCACAAGGTCTCAAGATGGCTTTGTGCCTCCTATGCCCTGAGCTGGGTGCCACTGTGATCAAGAATCCCCTGTACAAGGACTCATGCCCAACCTGCTGAACTCGTGCTGGAGACACCCTGCATGGGTACTGAGCAGCTCTGCCAGTGGTGCTGGGGATCAAGAAGGGAGAACCTGGTGGGGAAAGTGGGGATGTAGACACTCCCGCAAGAACCCAAGAGTGAAGAGGAAGAAAACCCCATATGAACCTCACACTCCTGACACAGAAATGCTGACACAGGAGTCTGTTGGCTGGCAGGATTTGTGACATCATAGGAGACCTACACTGGAGTAGCAAATTCCTGGATGACTTCACCTCAAGGACGGAACCTACGCTGGAGCAGGTACTGAAGAACTACAGCCCATGGGTCGGATTAACACTGGAGAAGTTCACAGAGGACTGTTTCCCATGCTCCATGATGGAGCAGGGAAAAGAGTGAGGAGTTCTGTCCCCGAGGAGGAAGTAGAGGGAGAGGCAACATGTGATGAACTCAGCATAAACCCCATTTCTACCTCCCTGCACCACTGAGACAGATGAGCTAGAGAAAATCAGGAGTGAAGCTGAGCCTGGTAAGAAGAAAGAGGTGGGAAGGAGGTGTTTTTAGGATCTGGTTTCTCATTATCATAAAATCATAGAACATTTTGGGTGGGAAAAGCCTTTAAGACCATCACATCAAACCACCAAACCATCACTGTCAAGTCCCCTATTAAAACATATCCCTCAGCACCACACCTACATAACTTTTAAACCCCTCCATGGGTGGAAATGCCACCAGTTCTCCATTCCAGAAGGGCTTCACAGCCTCTTACAATCCTATTCAGATTTGACTGGTAACAAATTCAACTGATTTTTTCCCCCCATGTCAAGTATGTTTTGCCTGTGACCATAATTGGTAACTCATTTTAAATTGTCCTTGTCTTGACCCATGAGTTGTTTTATTCTGTTTTCTCCTCCCTATCCTACTAGGAGGAGTAGTGAGTGATTTGCTGTCTGGTGGTTTGTTTCTGGCTGGGGTTAAACCAAGACATCTCATAAATTAGTTTAGACTGCTAAAACATTTATTGGCCTAGGAATAATTTTTTAGCTTGTTGGACTTGGTGATCTTAGAGGACTTTTCCAACCTTAATGATTCCATGAATCTAATGGTCTTCTCTTTGTCCCATGGCATGATTTTGACAGTGTTACTAGGTCCTTTTATCTCTACTAGAGAGAAATGTGCCTTGCTGGTGTGCAGTGCATCTCATCTTGAGAGAGACATCTTAAAACAGGGCAGACAAATCTCATCCTGGAAGTACCCATCTCTCTCTCCTGATTATATAGAGCATCAAGACAGCTACTTCACAGGGTGATGTTTGCACTTAGATGGGAGAGGTTAGGTGAGATAAATCCCTAGCTGGGTGAATGAATTTTCGATTTGAGTTAAGGAGCGATGCAAAGAACACTCTGGGGAGCCTTCCTGATGGAAGTGTCATTAAATCCAACATGTTGGAGTGCAGATAGTCTCAATACCTCACTGTCCTCTTGACCTTAAGTATCATTGAAAATATCTAAGTCCATCTTAGGAGCCTCTGTCGCTGGCCTATAAACAGCCACTCAGTTGTCTAGCAAAGCAGAAGCTCAGCTGTTGGCAAATACAGTCTTTGATACAGTGCCATAGAAGTACATGTAAGCTTTCATGAAGGCAGATGCCACTTTTGGTTGTTGGCTCTTTTTTTTGTTTGTTTTATTTTAGAGGATATCTGTGGTTTCAGACCAGAAGGTGGTGTGTTATTTTTGACTCCGTTCCAGTGCTGTTGTGTCACATTGGGCTATTGTGGAGAGTCAAAATGGGCCAAAATAGGCTTGAACATGTCTTGGCATGCCCAGACATGTTTTCTGCTTTCCCTCCTTCTGTTGTTGGGAGAGGCAACCACAGGAGAGGAAGACAAAAGGCCTCTGGTGCCTCCATGTCTGTCCAAAATTCTTTATACACTTGTTTGTAAGACCTGACTTCACCTAATATGGTTAAGCTTGGCTAACTGCCATTCTGATTGGCTAATCTGTGTCCAGAGGCCCATTAGACTTGGGCTACATTGATAAAAGAGATGAGTGGGTAAACACAGTGTGCTTGCTGCTGCTGCCATTGCGTATGCCTAATCGTGCCCCCTGGTTCCAGCAGTGCTACTGCCTCATTGCATACTGCCATGCTCTACAGCATTATGTTTTGCTAAGCTATAAGCTAGCTCTGCCACAAAGTAACAAACCCTAATGCTTTGGGTTTTTCTGACTGGAAACTGCTTTGATTTTACTAAGGACAGGCACCAAATGTCTCCATGCCACAGGCTTGCTTAGCCAGCATGACACCTACCAGTCTCCTGACAAGACTGCACATCTGCAAGTGTTACAAATTATGCAAAATTAATAATCAATATTAGTTTTGATATCCAGGCAAAGATTGTTAATAGCTATGAAAACCATTTATTAACATTAAACCTTGCCAGAAAACTTACTTACAATGTTCAAAATGCATGGTTTGGATACTTATACACATAGGGAACAGGCAGAACTAGAACACTTTAAGAAATAGTAGCAAATGCAAACATTAAAACTGGAAAGAGATTCTTAGTTTCAGTTATACCTCCTGCCCATCAAGGGACTTAAGAGGCTCCTTTCCACTGCTAAGGCAGAAAGGCACAACAGAATCTAGTTACAGAATTTCATAAAGAGAGGCTTTGAATATTTACTCAGAAAATAGTATCAGACAGTACCCAAAGCTTGAAGGGAATTTTATCTGTGTCTTGAAAGTTGTTGCAGGCAAAGGAGAGCATAATGTGGCAGGGCAGAGCACGCAAATCAAAAGTATAAGTGAAAGCATCAAAGCATGTGGCAGGAGCCTGTTGATTACTTGAATGTAAATGGCTGCCATGGCCACACAAACTCACCAATCAGAATGGCACTTTGCCAAACCTGACCATATTAGATGAAGTCAGGAACTTGCTTTCCCTTACTTGGCAGGAACAAGTCTGGGCAAGTCTTGGACCCTCAAAGTGGGTGTCTCCAAGCCTTTGCCTTCTCTCTGCACTCTGTTTCCTCCCACTCCAGCAGAGGGAAGGGACCATGGGATCATGCCTGGGCAAGCCAGGACATGTATCTTCCACAACAGCAAGCCTGTTCCTCTGCAAGCCTCCCTGCTGAGCCTGAAGCCAAGAGGAACCAGAATCAGGTCAGAGATTGTCTACTTCTCTCCCAGTACTCCACTAAGAGCCTGGGAAGATCAGAAGCCTCAGCAGCTGCCAAGACACCAATAAAACTCACTGCAAGTGTTTAGGTAATGTCTAGGGAACTGTAGTTAGCCCCGTGAGTCGGGAAATAATAATTTTGTGAGTAAGTACTTAAAAGCCTCTTTAGCAAATCTTTAGCAAAACTCTGTGATTGAATCTAATTGAATCCTAGCCTTCTGTCTTAAACAGAAAGGTGCCTCTTGAGTCCATCTAGTGGGCAAGCTGTATATTGACCACAAGAACTTCTCTTCCAGTTCAATTAAATTTAAGCATAGAATCCTAGAATCATAGAATGGGTTGTGTTGGAAGGGACCTCCAGAGGTCATCTAGTACAACCCCTAGTTGGAGGATGAAGGATAAAGATGAGTCTTCTTGGGACTCCCTGATGCATAAATGCAAGAAGCAAAGCACCACGGTGTTGCATTATAGCTAGTTTTTTGTACAATGTTTTCATGACTGTTGAAAACAACCTAATTATTATTAAGATTTACTGGGAGGGTGATGAGAGAATCCTGACTAACAACACTAATAAACAGTATTAATTTGGAGAAAATCTCATCTCACATTAATTAATACCCTCTATTACATGGGCAAACCTCTGCCCTTGGTTCCACTTCAAGAACCTTTTCCTGGCCATTGAAGACACAGAGAGAGAGAGAGAGAGAGAGAGAGAGAGAAAGAGAGGCCGTGCACATGATCACAGAATGTTGGAATGATTAGGGTTGGAAAATACCTTTCAAAGTCATCTAGTCCAACCCTGCAGTGGTCAGGGACAGCTTTCCCTTGATCAGATTCCTCAGACCACTATTCAAAGTGATTTTGAATGTTTTCAAGAATGGGGCTCCTATCACCTCTCTGGACATTTTTAGAGTGCAAAAGAAGGTATCTAAGATATTAGATAATAATCAGGATGGGGATATAGCATATTCTGAGTGTAGCAGAGAAGGCTAAACCTATTCCCAAGTGAGTGCAGCAACTAAATGTTTAGTTTGGTTAATTCATAACTAAGTTATGGGACATGCTGTTCCCGTATACCCAAAAGCTAATGAATTTAGATATTGAAGGAGAGCTGGACTGTGAATGAGAAGAATAGGAATTTCTTTAGGTTGAGCAAACACAAGAGGCAGAACCCTTCATTGCTCTCTCTAGGGATGATGGAGGTATTTTTCATTTGAGAAAGTCTTCAGACTTGAGACTTCTCATGCTGTCTTTGAAAGCACCTGGAGGATGTAGCTACCAGAAGAAGGTACCATGTCAGTATCAACTACTCAGTGAAGTTCTTACTCTGGCAAATTTTACACCCCTGAAAAATTCCCACTATATATTATTTTAAAGGGAGAGTAGGAAAAGGAAAGACATTCACAAATTCATTCTGTAGAAAGAAATCCAACAGAATTAGCAGAAGGGGAAAAGGGAGTTACCATGACAACTATCTTCACCACCACCAGCATCACCACTAACTGCAGTGTGTGAAAATGCAGAGAAAAGGAGTAGTTTGGGATACACACCTCTGAGTATGTCTGGGAGAGAGGGTGTCTACCTAGTTAAAAGACCAGGAGAGCTACCAGAGAACAGACTAGTCTGCCACAACCACCTCTGAGCAGCTCTTGGGAGGCAAAGTGAGCTGAAGAAGGTGGACGTGGTTCTGGAGAGATAGGTGTTTGTGAGGCTCAGTAGGGCAGTGAAGAGGTATGCATGTGACTATGTTGGTCTGGCCTGAAGGGTATGAAGATCTTCCCAGGCAGTGCTCCTAACTCTGCATCACACTGCCTGGTCTGGATGCTCATTCTCATCCCAGAGATAGTGTCTCAGCATTCACTGAGGTTTACATCTCGATTCAGTTCTAAGCCCCTCACTACAAGAGTCTTCTTGATTGAAGAATGTTCTCATTAATGTGTTGGAACAGGTTGAGAGAAGGGCAATGAAGCTAGTGAAGAGTGTGGAGAACAAGTCTTATAAGGAGATGCTGGGAGAACTTGGACTGTTTAGTCTGGAGAAGAGGAAACTGAGGGCAGACTTTCTTGCTCTCTACAACTACCAGAAATGAGGTTGTAGCCAGGTGGGGGTTGGTCTCTTCTCCCGGGTAAGTAGCAACAGGATAAGAGGAAATGGCCTCAAGCTGTGCCAGGGTAAGTTTAGATTATCAGGGAAAACTTCTTTACTGAAAGAGTGGTCAGACATTGGAACAGGCTGCCCAGGGAAGTGGTGGAGTCACTATACCTGGAGGTGTTCAAAAGCCATGTAAATATGGTGCTTTGGAACACGGTTGTGTGGGCATGGTGGTGTAGGGTTGACAGCTGTACTTGACCTTGGAGATCTTTTCCATCCATAAGACTACTATGAGTCTGTGATTCCATGATTCTACGAGTCTATGTTTCATCTTGCACCCATCACTGTGATCTTAATTAGATGCATTTAGCACTAAAAATGCCTCGACTGCCACCATGGCCAATTGGCTGTTCACTGATCACACCATGAGGGTCTGAGGCTGCACTCTTGCCTTCTCTCTGAGGCAAGTGCCTAGCCTGAGTCTCTTGATAAGCATTCTCCAAAGGGATTTCAATCACCATAATTCCCAGGGGTTAATAAATATACAGCAATACCTGTGGGGCTGAAGTAAATCATTCTCCGTGTATTGTTTGGTTGTCATTGTTTTACTGCCACATAAACACATATATTAGGGGAGGGTAGAGCCAGCAGCTGTAAGTAATACACAAAGGTTTGCATAAAAATGAATTATGCAAATATGATCTCCTCTTTTCTTGTGAGTGCAATAATAAAAATGTAAAATAAATCTTAATAACATGTCTCTGACTTCAAATGCTAAAGGGTAAAAGGGGAAGGGGGGGGAGGGTCAGGGCTGTTGTTTATTATTGAATTCAGTGCTGAATCCAACACGCCTAATGTTCCTGGAGAAATTGAAACATCTAATGTCAAATAAGATCTCCATGGTCTAATTCTTCATTTGGAGCCCTGGGGATAATGTATCTGACGTGACAATCCAATAAGCTTTCACATCTTCATCCATTTGTTTTCAGGGAGCCCTCACACCTCTGCTTAAAAAGTAAAGAAATATCTTTTAAAAGTCATTATTTCTTATACAGTAATAAATTTTTTTTTGCTGGAGCAACAGGCGCAATTTAAAAGAGGGGATGGATTAATAAAAGGAGAGAGACCAGATGATAGATCGTCTACAGCTTTAATATACAGGATGCAGACTATCATCTATCTATCTGTCTATCTACATATCCGTCTGTCTGTCCATCCACTATCCATCTTTATTATTATAGTGACTTCTATTCCATCTTGGATGGGTGTTTTAGAACAACATCCTCGCTGGTGAAATTTCACTTTATAGCTCACTACCCTTCCACAGCTCTGAGGCTTTGCAGGGAGGCCAGAGACTAAATTAAAAGATAGATGAGGCAGGACAGCATCTTCTGCTGTGGACAGTACAATCCTACCATGGGATCATCAAGAGATGATTGTTCCCTTTCTTTCTCTCTATGTGTTGCTTAATTAGCCAGGGATGTAATAGGCCCTTGGATGCAACTATCAAGAAGTGGAAGGGAGAGAGCAACCCACCATGGGGTAAGAGGAAGGCATCACTGGAATCAGGATGCCATAGCGGAATACCATAGAATCACCTAGGTTGGAAAAGACCTTTGGTATCATTGAGTCCAACCATTAACCCAGCACTGCCATATTACCATTAAACCATGCTTCTCAGCACCACTTCTATACATCTATTTTGTCTCTCCAAGGATGGTGACTCCAACACTTCCCTGGGAAGCCTCTTCCAGGGCTTGACAATCCTTTTGGGAAATACATTTTTTCTTAAAATCCAACCTAGATTACCCCTAATGCAACTTGAGGTAATTTTGACTTTTTTTTTCTACCACATATTACCTGGGAGAAGAGATCAGTCTCCACTTCACTACAACCTCCTTTCAGGGAGTTATAGGGAGCAAGAAGGTGTCTCCTTAGCCTCCTTTTCTCCAGGTTTGAGAACTGCAGTTCCCTCAGCCACTCCTCGGAACAGTTGTGCTCTAGACCCTTCACCAGGTTTTTTTTGTCCTTCTCTGGACCTGCTCCAGCACTTCAATGCCCTTCTTGGAATGAGGGCCCCAAAACTGAACCCAGTATCCAAGATGACACCCCACCAGTGCTAAATGCAAGGGGACAATCACTTCTCTGGTCCTGCTGGCCACAATAATGCTGATACAACTCAGGATTCTGTTGGCCTTCTTGGCGATTGTGCACATGCTGGCTCATCTTCAGCAGCCAATTGACCAACATATCCAGGTCCTTTTCTGCCAGGCAGATTTCCAGCCATTCTTCCCCAAACCTGGAGTACTGCATGGGGCTTTTGTAACCCAAGTGGAAGACTTGGAACTTGATCCTGCTGAATTTCATATAACTGGCCTTGGTCCATCCAGATCTCTCTGTAGAGTTTTCCTACCCTCAAGCAGATCAGCACTTCCACCTAACTTGATTCTGTCTGCAGATTTAATCACAGAATCATAGAATCATAGAATGGTTTAGGTTGGAAGTGACCTCAAAGATCATCCAGTTCCAACCCCGCTGTGACATAGGTAGGGACACCTCCCACTAGAACATGTTGCTCAAGGCCTCATCCAACCTAGCCTTGAACACCTCCAGGGAGGGAGCAGACACAACTCCCTGGGCAACCTGTTCCAGTGCCTCACCACCTTCACTGGAAAGTGCTTCTTCCTAACATCCCATTTAAATCTCCCCTTTGTCAGTTTAAACCCATTACCCCTCATCCTGTCATTACAAGACCTTGTCAATAGTCCCTCTCTAGCCCTCCTGTAGGCCCCTTTCACATACAGGAAGGCTATTGTAAGATGTCCTCAAAGCCTTTTCTTCTCCAGGCTGAAGAGCCCCAACTCTCATAGCCTGTCCTCATAGCAGAGGTGCTTCAGCCCTTCATGGCCTCCCCTGGACTTGCTCCAGCAGTTCCATGTCCTTCTTTTGTTGGGGGCTCCAGAACTGCACACAGTACTCCAGGTGGGGTCTGAGGAGAGCAGAGTAAAGGGGAAGAATCACCTCCTTTGCCCTGCTGCAGCCCAGCACACAGTTGCTGTCTGGGCTGCACGTGCACACTGTCTGCTCATGTAGAACTTTTCATCAACCCCAGACCCCCAGGTCCTTTTCCTCAGGGCTGCTCTCAGTCATTCCCCACCCAGCATGGAGTTGTCCTTGGGATTGCGCTCACCCAGGTGCAGGACCTTACACATGGCCTTGTTGAATTTCATGAGGTTGGCCTGGGCCCAGCCTGTGCAGGTCCCTCTGGATGGCATCCCTGCCCTCTAGCAATGAGAGTGTACTTGATATTTACCAACACTCTTTGGTGTTAAGGAGTACACAGCAGGGTCTGGATGAATGGGTCTGCAGCAGGCTCTGATGCAGGCTTTGCTACAGAGTAGTGGGAAGCAGGATGCTTGTGTAGAGACATCTGGGAACAATGGTCTAAGATCAGCCCAGGGATCTGTCAGACATCTTTGAACTTTCCCAGCTGGGCTTTAGATGCAGAGCATACAGGCAAAAATGGTTTTGAGAAACTTGCAAAAACTCCTTTATTCTTTGACGAGGAATTGTACCATGTTTGGTGACAGCAGCATCACAGGGCACCGCTGGCAGTCTGCAGCCCCAGATGGGCATGCATGTTAATGACTGGAAAGAGCGGCAGAGATCTGAACAGGACCTGAGTGTCCCTTAGGGGTGGCACTTGGTGTTGTCCCATGGAGCTGAAATCCGACCCCCATTCATCTATTTTCCTGCCACGAATTTTTCCCACTTTCGCTGCTGCAATTTGCATTATTATCTGCCAGGTAGGAGTCAGACTGCAGGGTTCTGTGATGGCTTTATCTGCTTTTCCTGCTAATGGTGAGGATGGGAAATTAGAGGAGGACCTCTCATCTGTCATTATGCTTTAAGGCTTAAGAATATGCTGTGCTATCAGAACTGCCCCACATTAGCACATACACATCAAGGTAAACAGCAGTTGCTAGTTGCCTTTGGCCAACATGCAGATCAGTCTGTTTTTTGGCACATTAACAAAGTGGTAATTGTTCTTTTCAGACACATTTTTCCTGCCAAATGCAGGAATAATCTTGACACTGCCTTTCACCCTAGACTTTGGGGCTTAGGTCAGACTCTAAAAGGGCTATAAAACAATGAGCTAGCACTGGGCTTTCACTTTGAAACCCAAAGCTCTACAGAGCTCCAGGCTGCAGAGATGTGTAGCAAGCTTTGAAACAGAGGTGAGGTTTACTGGGAAGCTTATTAAAAAATGAAGAAGTTGAGAATGAACCCATGGCCTCTGGTCCAGAAAAGAGCTATCCAAGGATTTCAAATAGAAGTTTTTGGACATTTGGAAATAAAAGCAAGTTTTTATAAAGGTAGGTAGAATGAGAAAATGTTTACAGTAGATCTCATTTGCAGAAGGGGTGGGGGGAAATTCCAGACTTCCTGAGGAGTTTTGAGGCTCAGTCCAGGGAAAGTTTGTGATCACAATCAAGGATGGCATTACGGTTTAATGTTCAAAGCAGCTAAAATGTTTATGTGGAAATCAAGATTTCTTTCTCAAACCTTGGACAGGGTTTCAAACAAGACCTGAGAATTTCATGTTCTGCATAACACACCAAGTTCATGACCATTCATGCTTAGCGATGGCTCCTCTATCTTGCAAAAGACTAAATAAAGACACTATTACTGTGGAACTTTTCCAAACAAAACTTAGTACCTGCCTCTGTGGTGGCAGCTGGGCAGTGAGAGGCCCTTTGTAATGCTATGTGGGCTGAAGGTGAGGCTGGCAAGAAAAGACACCGTTTCTTCAGTTCCTGGTGATAAATTCACTGCACACAGAATCACAGAATCATTTCAGTTGGAAAATACCTTTAAAAGCATTGAATCCAGCCATTATCTAACTGTATAACATCTAGCATACCAGACTGCTCTGACATCTACAAGCCACCAACTTGGGTTCCTTAGGTACTGCTACAGTATTTGGCCTCTAAATACACATGGGAACGGTGGAAGTAAAAAGCAACCAAAGATAAGATGCCAGAGTCAAGGGAGATGTTGTGTCCTCATCCATTATCCCAGATGGGAGAGGATCTGGGTGTGTTGTCGACTTGGGTGATGCTTGAGCAAAATGTCTCTTGTTCCAGGAGGACAGCAAGTTGTTTTCCCTAAGACACATTTTCCCATGAGACTCTGAGGTTTCCTGTTTGTTTGGGTTTCGTGTTTGTTTCATAGGGTTTTTTGGTTTTGTGTTGGTTTACTTGGTTGTTTTCCTGAGAGAAAGGGAAATCCCAGCCTCAACTTTCTTACAAAATTCTGGTGTTTGAGCAATCCAACAAACAGTAGCATTTTACAGAAATAAGCACAGAGGTGTCACTCAGGTGTCTGCCTCAGCAGAGTTTTTCTTCATATCAAGAGATGCCAACCTGTTTTGCTGGAGTGGGAAGGGTGAACACTAGAGCTTTGTCTGCCTACGCTCACAACACCTTGTCAGGTCCCAAGCATGATAAGCACAAGCTGAGCCCATCTGTAACATAAGAATAAGTTCTTTTAAGATTAGTTATAAAGAAAGTCCAAGCAACTTACGGTTTTCTCTTTGCACCTATACTTTTTGCTGCTTCACAAGAGCTGTGTGTTTTGTAGTTGACTGGAAACATGGAGGAACAGGGGAAGACAGCAGGGAAATAGCCATTAGGATGAAAATAAACCAAAGCTTTTCTGGATCAGAATGAAAGGCTACACCTGGATTGTTGAAGCAGGACAAGTAGTTGGCATGGGCACATCTAGACAGTTGCCCTGTGCAACATCATCCATGAGGACAACAAAAATTGATGAGGTCAAACTGAATGGTGGAAGAGCTCCTCTGTGCATTATGTTAAAGAAGCCAAGACCAAGGAAGAAGTTTGGCCTCAGAAACAGGTCTCTTGGCTTGCATGCTCAGCTTTGCAATTTGCCTGCAGCCTTTCTTCTGATTTCCTAAGAATCTATGCAATACCAGGAGGGCAAGGAAGGACTCTGAGGGCTGGAAGTACTCCTGTGGTTTCAGTTGGGCTAAGATTCTTTGTCAGTGTTGACAAAGGGAGCTGAGGTAGTTGAGGAGTGAGACCTCATGTACAACTGCAGGACTGTGGATGCTTAATGGGACCTTTAAAGAGTTAGCAACCTTTCTGCTACCTTAAGTATATCAGGAAGGAGACCAGGAAGAAGCCTCATGAACTACAAGAACCTGCATGAATGAAGGAACCTTAAGGATGTTCTGAGACTGTTGAAGGAGTTGTTTTCTAACCATTGTCTGTTTTCCTTTCCCTCATTGCCTTCAGTTTTCTTAATTTGCCTTTTGTTTAAATCTTGAAATGTATAACTAAGTTATTTATGCACAGATCTTAGCTGGTGCTACAAATGCAAAGAGATCTGGATTTTTGTGATGTGTTTTGCTACAGACCAGGAATCTCTGTGTTGTCCCAGAAGACAGTCTAATGAATCATGACATGAGGAAATATTACCAAAAAATTCTTTGCTGAAAGAGTGGTCAGGCATTGGAACAGGTTGTCCAGGGAAGTGGTGGAGTCACCATCCCTGAAGGTGTTAAAAAAACACGGAGTCATGCCACTTTGGGACGCGGTTTGATGGCCATGGTGGCTTTAGGCTGATGGCTGGACTAGATCATTTTAGAGGTCTTTTCCAACTGAAACAAATCTAGGATTCAATCCTTCTATGATTCTTTGTCCCAGGCAACCAAAGCCATGGTTGGAAGAAAAAGGAATTTCTCCTCACTGGCAATGCACAAAGAATGAAAGAAAAAGCCAAGACGCAGACTTGCTGAAAGAGGAAATAAATTTCAGGCTAAGAAAACATTTCAACTTTGCAATGCACATTCATATATATGTATGGACTTCCATCATTTCCACATAATTTAGCAAACCCAAGAGTGAAATCCAGTGGAAAGATTCAAACATGCAAAAGAGCTGTAATTTTCCTCTGAATTGTGACTGAGTAGTTATTATTTGCTTAGGAAGACTTTTTTTCTTTCTTTTTCTTTTCCTTCTCCTTTAACATCTCATTAATGTTAATGCAACCCTAGCTCGATAAAAATGGGAAGATAGGGCAAGAGCAGTTTAGCAAATTTATTTTGTGAGAGTAATATCTTTGGTCTGTGTAAATGATATTCATTCTTAGAGGACAGCTATGCAAAATGAGCATCTCCGGGTCCCATTAACCCAAAATGAAAGGATCTGGGCAGGGATGATCAATGGGAGATGATGAAGGGTTTTGACTGTTTCTTCCTTCCAAAGAGGAGGCTGAAATTCAGCTGACAACCTGGTGAAACCATCAGATGGGAAAATGAAGCTGGAGGAAGGGAGGGCAATACTAGGGACCGAGTAGTGCTGGCTGACGGTTGGTTGAACACGAGCCAGCAGTGTGCTTAGGTAACCAAGAAGGCAAACATCATCCTGGCCTATATCAAGAAGAGTGTGGCCAGCAGAAGCAGGGAAATGCTGTTGCCACTGTACTCAGCACAAGTGGAGCCACACCTTGAATCCTGTGTTCAGTTTTGGAGGTGACACTGAGGTGGCTGGAGCAGGTCCAGAGAAGGGCAACAAAGCTGGTGAAGAGTCTGGAGAACATGTCTTATCAGGAGTGACTGAGGGAACTGGAATTATTTATCCTGGAGAAGAGGAGGCTGATGATTGTGCTGAGGTGGGTGTTGGTCTGTTCTAGTCTTGATACTACTAGTACCAAGTGACTGAACAGGAGGAAGTGGCCTCAGGTTGCTCCGGGGGAAGTTTAGACTGAACGTTAGGAAAAAATTCAGGTGCTGGAATAGGTTGCCCAGGGAGGTGGCAAAGTCACCATCTTCGCAGGTGTTCAAGAAAGGTGTGGACCTGCCATATTGGGACATGTTTTAATGGCCATGGTGGTCTTAGGTTGATGGTTAGACTCAATGATCTCAGAGGTCTTTTTCAACAGAAATGATTGAAACAATTCTATGATTCTACTGTTGGGGATAAAGGGCAAGAGAAACTAGAGGGCTCCAGGTGAAGAGTCCTGCTCTTTCCCTGAGTTCAAACATCAATTTTGCACTGTATATGGCTGTTTGGTCCATTGAGTCTTAGAGTAAGCTGAGGCATGGCTTTTTCTCTGGTCCCAGGACAAGCAGGAGACTGGATTTCTGAGGATCTTGTTCCCCACTGAATGAAAATCAGCACAAATAGCATGGTTCCTCTTTGGGTCACATTATTTTCCTTCCTCTTCATGGAACTTCAGTGTGGGGTGGAGAAGACCTTGATATGGATTCAAATGAAACCTGGAACAGCTAAACCTGAGCAACCAGACTTGTTCCCCAAAGTGTTAAATAGGAATTGGATGGTGCTCTCTAGGATCTTTCATCTTTACTTTTGATGGGCTGGCAATCTCCAACTAGCTGACTCCCAGCTGACATCTGACCTGCAGCTCTCCAGTGGATATCTGTTTATCTTTCAGGCCTGAGTGTGTTTCAGGTTTTAGGATTCACTTTTCTGTGGTTTCAAGTGGCTCAGAACAGAGATTTGTGCACACAAAGGGGTCATGAGAGCACTGGACATACAATTGAAGCAAATTCAGAATTTCCTGCCTAGAGCTTCAGGTTAAATCTCAGCTGCCACAGGCACAGAAAATCCTCCAAAAAACTCATCATGACAAAACTTTCTAGAGGCAAAAGGTGATGCATGGGTTCTCTTGCTCCATACCAAAGTGCAAGGTTATTTTAGCTATCCAAACTCTATTGACTCTTGGTAGAGGGAGAGAAAGACCTCTCAAGAGTGAATCATCCATCACTAGCAGCAGGTCTGCTTTCTAGTTACAAGCCTGCCTTGATTTACAGCTGTGAAGGACATTCAAGCTCAGGACATGGTATTGAACCCACTTAACTTCACATGCCTCTGGTGTAGATACCTCTTTCTGAATTAGCCTCTCACTTTACTTTTACAGTCAATGGAAGAGTATGGGTACCCAGAGGTCAAATTTGTCTTCTCAATATAAGAATCAAAGCATAATGAAGGATATAAAAGACCTTGGGAAGTCTCTACTCCACCACCATCCACCCTACCAAATGCAGTGTCAATCAGATCTGGTTCCTTAAGGTCTCACTCAGTGCAGGATACATTTGTGGATGTAGAGCCTGCAGACTCTTCAGGCACCTTCTCTAATTTTTTCTGTCAGCCTTAAGAAAAAAAACCCTGCATATAATACTGCCTTTGAAGTTGTTAGAACATCAGCCTTGGACAACTTGATTTGATGGTGTCTGTGCTCTGGAGGTGAGATTTGATTCAGATTCAGATGCCAAGAATATCCACAGTTCAGGTGTTCCCATGAGAGTTGGCTGTCTGAGATCTCACTGCCAGTAGAGATTTAGCTAACAGTCATTGTAGGTTCACTGACCAAGACAGGAATCTATGCTGGAGAGAGGTAGATATTTCCCTGAACTCATCTCACCATTTGATGTGCCTGAAGATCTTCAGCAGACTAGGATGGAACAGGCAGACATGAAGAAGGGCTTTAAGATATTTATCCTTCTGCAATGGAAAGTGGAGTCTGGGTGAAATATGTCTCAGTTTCTGAAATAACAGAAGCCCCCTACTTTTACCCAGCTGAATCCTGCCCCTGCTGTCTAAGCATCCTGAGATTGACAGTTGTCTGCACAGAAGCATCCTGTGCCCTGTGAGGTGACCTGGGACATGAGAGACATCCATCCCTGCAAGGTTGGTTGGTAGGGAACAAGACAAACAAACCATCCATGCCCTTGTAGGATAACCTGTCGATTCTGGGACTTGATTGCCAACACATGAGCAGATAATTTCTTCCCTTTCATATAAGATGAACTGAAATTGCCCAGAGGTGCATACAGTAAAATCCCTGTTCCATAAATTCTGTTGCATCCTTGTGACGTTGACAGATGGAGCCCCCACATTTCGTTTTTCCTCTCCATTCTTAGTGTCATCCATCAGGACTACACCTTCAAGTTCCTGTGTCAGAACCACATCCAGTTCTTCCTTTCTACTTCTGAAGAATGTTACCATTCTCTTTAATAGAAGGGGAAAAAAGAATGGAAGGTAGCAATTATCTTTTCCAATCAACATTCATATAAAAGCTCTCTAATAATAATAATAATAATAATAGCATTTAGCACTCCTGAGCTCCAAAGTGCTTTTCAGACATTAACTGATGAATCAAGAATTCAGGGAGAAAAGTCTTGGAGCTCATCCATCTTGGGTTTTCCAAATGTCATGTTACTGCAAGCACAAGAGCAGGAGAAAACAGAGGTCTCTATTGAAGTCAGAGGAGACTTCAACGTTCCTGGGAACTTTGAACCCTGAGTTCTGAATCTAGTTTGGGTTTCAAGAGTTTTCCTTTTTTTTTCTGTGGGAAGAGAAAGCTCAATTCCACAAGGCACAGTGTTTATGTGAAAGCTATCAGAGGTCCACTCTAGAGCATGTCACTGCATACTGATATGGCTGTACTTCAGGCTCTCCTACTACTGCTTATAACTGTGACTACAATTGCATGCTATTACGGCATTCACTTTGAGGTGCATAAAGATGAGTATGGCCAACAGGTTGAGGGAGGTTCTCCATGCATGCTACTCTGCCATAGTGAGGCCACATCTGGAATATTGTGTCCATTTCTGGGCTCTCCAGTTCAAGAGAGAGAGGGAACTCCTGAAGACAATCCAGAAGAGGCTATGAACGTCTTGAGGGGACAGGAGCATCTCTCTTATGAGGAGAGGCTGGAAGACCTGGGGCTGTTTAGTCTGGAGAGGGGAAGTCTGAGGGGAGATCTTATTGGTGCTAATCAACATCTAAAGGGGATGTGGATAAGAAGGATGGGACTGGATTCTTTTCAGTGGTGCCCAGCAACAGAACAAGGGGCAAGTGGGACAAACAGGAACACAGGAATTTCCACCTAAACATAAAGAAAGACTTTTTGACTTTAAGGGTACCAAAGCACTGAACCAGGCTGTCCAGAGAGGTTGTGGAGTCATCTTCTCTGAGGATTTTCTGAACCTGTGCAACATACTCTAGGAGAACCTGCCTTAGCAGAAGAACTGGACTAGCAGATCTCCAGATCTCTTCCAACCCATCATATTCTCTGAATCTTCTGCACTCCTGACCTGATTTTGAGCCTTGCTGAGAGTGTCACTGTTGAAGTCATGAAGAGAAAGAATAGGGACCACTGATCCAACATGTACTCAACTGTTAGGTATTTGGCAGTGAAGTGGTCTCTAACCAGTAAAACAGACCCTACAATTCCAGGACGGAAGCATTATGCAGGTGGACAGTGGCGATGACATGCAGAGGAGGGTTTGCAATCTGCATAGACGATGGCTGATACAGAGAGACTTAACTCAGCAAGAGACAGCCTTAGTCACGGAAAATGAGGGCTGCAAAAAGGCAGAGAGATAAAAAGGTGAAGTCATTTCCTCCTAATTAGCTCCTGGTAGATTCATGTCTTTCATCTTTCAAGAGTAGCAGCTCTACCCTCCGCCATCACCTCCTAACCAGGCTTTGTAAACCTGTCCAGAAGACAGTTTCTTTTTCTGAATCATCCTTGTTCTTCCTTAAAACAACTGCTTCTTACCTTAGCCAATACAGACATGGGAGAGAGATTTTTTTCCCCCCTTCAAATCTGCAACCACCTTCTCTGGATCATCAGATCCCAGTTTCAATTATCTCACTTCTTGTCTCATTTTTAGAAGCACCTCTCCTCAATGACATTTCCCAAGCTTCTGCCAATATTAAAAATGTGGCAGGAACAGGGATAAAGTAAATTCTTCCACCTTTACGTTCACCGTCTTGCTGAGCCTTTGTTTTATCCTTCTGTTTTTATCTCATGGAGAAAGAAAAGCTGGGGACACCAAAAGCACTCTTTATATTTCCATATCTAGGCAGTCATGCTATTTATTGTTCAACAGAGAAGGAAATAAAGAAAAGGAGAAGGCAAAGGAGAAAGGAAGCAGGAGAAAGAAAAGGAAGCTCCACATCTTTAAATGGCTGCTGTAAGAAAGTATTTCCCCATGGATGGATCTTTCACAAGGAATAGACCCAAAGTCTAGCCACAGTCTGTTCAAGAGGAGGAAGCAGGCAGAAACCCCCATTTTCAACACTCCCATAGTTTCTTATTTCATAGTCCATGGAAAACAGTAAAATCAGAGCAGGGCTGACAGGGTTGCCTTGATTTTTGCAGGGAAATATTGAAGGTGTGAGGTAAAATCCAAAGGAAATTCTGACTCTTAACTTCATCACAGAGAAGGGATATTTGGCACTTTGGGAAGGCAGAAAGGGGAAAAGAAGAGACAAAGCCCTTTCAAAAATGAAGGAAAGAAGGGAAGAAAACCACAGTTTCTCAGCTGATGAGGATATAGCTGAGAAATTATAAACCCTTTAAAACAGCCTTTGGTTCATAGCATAATTGGATTTCATGTTTTGGCAGCAAGATGTGATTATTCCCTCCTAAATAAAACATAACTTCCTGTGAATGATGACCGTGTAGAATTACCATGGCTAAGGAGTTTAGTGAGGAAGATGCTTTGCTCATCTCCCAAGTTCTTTCACCCCTGGATCTCAAAGCACTTTGTTCACAGCAACTGCAAACGCTTCTGATTGGTCTGTACTGCTGTTAGGAAAAACAGGAAACATCATTTGCTAATACCCTGAAGTTAGTGTAACAGTCCAGAGAGCTCTGTTCTGCTGTCCAGTCCTTTCATCGTGACTGTACTACATACCACTGAAATACTGACCTTGCTATGATTGAATACTCCTGATAGCAGATTATCACAAAGAAGGCCCCAGCTGTATTCTTGGAGGTCTGTTCCAACCTGGCTGACTCCATGTTGACTGGATAGGGCTGGATGATAGGTTGACTGGATGATCTTGAAGGTCTCTTCCGACCTGGCCAATTCTGATTCTGTTCAGTTTTTGGTATTGGTGTTCCTGACTCCAAAATTACCTAAACACTGTGTAGTTAATGAGAAATCCAACTGTGTTATAGGGAGGTGTTTTATGAATATTAAGTATCTTTTGTTGAGTTAATTTCTATTCTTTTGTGCTTCTATAGGGCACAAAATGGTAGGAGTTGAAATGGACCTCTGGGGATTATCTGGTCCAACATACCCACTAAAGAAGAGGCACACAGAGCAGGTTGCACAGGATCATTTCCTGTTGACTTTGGAATCAAAACCACTCCACAACCTCTCTGGTCCTGTGTCACTCTCAAAGTCATGAAAATTTTCCTTAGGTGGATTTTTCTGTGTTCCAGTTTGAGCTTGTTGCCCCTTGTCTCATCAGTAGACACCACTGAAAATAACCCATGCCCTTGCCCAGCATTCAGATCCCCACTGCAGTCTTCTTCAGGCTAAACAGCCCCAGGTCTCTCAGTGTTTCTTTGTTAGAGAGATGTTCCAGTTCCTTCACCATCTTTGTAGCCTTCCAGTAGCTGTACTCTCTCCAGGCCTTGTGAAGAGGAACACAGCAGGGCATAGAGATTTCCCATTATGATCCAGTGTACACAGGTCATATTTTTACATCCCCTGTTTAGTTCCCTTCTGAACTCCCCAACTCAGAGCTTGCAATGCAGGGAATTTTTTGAACACCATGCATTTGTGCTGGATACACTGTGGAAGAGATTACTCCTGTAATGTTATTTCATGTAACACCAGCAATGCAACAATATTGTTGCCACTACCACCAACTTTTCTCTTTCTGTATGTACTTGTTGGCCCATCCCTAACAAATTATCCTGGGATTCTGCTGGATTGACTCCAAACTCTGCCATTCACAGCTACGTGGAAAGATAAGGAAATGCACAACTTGCTGAACTCAATCATAAATGTTATCTCAAATAACAATAGCTCAGGGAAATTGGTCAGGATGTGGCATGGTCAGAGCTATGCTCCAGCACAAACAGAGCAGAGACTGTTGAGCCCTGCAAGCATCAGAACAAGTCTGTTTCTTGGCCAAAATGATGCATTCTTTCTGAAAATCTGTATGGAAATGGTTGCAAAACAGGGTATGAGAGTGGAGAGCCATGGTGACATAGCCCTTTGAGAAATGCTAGAGATTAAGGAAGGGAAAAAACACTTGCACAGCTACCAAGGTGGACTTGGACATGTCAAGAATATTAGACTGTCTTTATAGTTGACCACCAGCTCAGAGATGATTATTAAGCATACTCAGTTTCCCAGCCTGTAAAACTGCTACCTTCCAGAAGAAGGTAGCAGTTTTACAGGCTGGGAAACTGATGAGCAGACTTCTGTTTGGTATAGATTCTACCTCAGCCCTAGTGAACAGGCGATGAGTTTTCCCTGTTGCAAATTGGGTCTGTGTTCATCCCCTGCTCTCTACCTGCAGTCAAGCCTCCATGGTGCAAACAAGAGGGTTGCAGCATTACTCCTTGTTTGTGCAACATACATCAGCCTTCAACTGGCATGTCAATGTCCCCCTTCAAAACCCTTGTTTTAGCCAATGACCACTTTTCTGTTCATCTTGGGGATCTTATGAATCCGTATCAATATCTAAAGGGTGGGAGTCAAGAGGACGGGGCCAGACTCTTATCAGTGGTGCCCAATGACAGGACAAGGGGCAATGGGCACAATCTAGAATACAGGAAAATCTACCTAAACTTAAGGAAAAACTTATTGACTTGGAGAGAGACAGAGCACTAGAGCAGGCTGCCCAGAAAGGCTGTGGAATCTTCTCAAGAGAGATTACAAACCCACCTGAAAATGATCCTGGGCAGCCTGCTCTGTGTGACCTTGATTTAGCAGTGGACTTGTACTGGGTGATCCTCAGAGCTCCCTTCCATCCATTTAGCATTTTGTGATTCTGTGCCCTATAGAAGCACAAAAGACTAGAAATGAGCCCAATGAAAGATACTTAATATTCATGAAACAAGTTACTCTAATACAGTTTGATTTCTCATTAACTACACAGTGCTTGAGTAATTTTGGAAGCAGAAACACCAGTGCTGAAATCTGAACATATCTGGACCTTCTTCATAATAATCTGTTCTCAGGAGTGGTGAATTGGCTTTCAATCACATTAAAATCAAGATGTCAGTGATTTCACAGCAAAAGGGTTGGAAGTTCATATCAGGAAGAAGTGATCCACAGAATGATGCAATATATTATGTTAAAGAAGACCTTTAAGACCACCAAGAAAAACAGTTATCCCATCACTGCCAAGTTCATCACTAAACATTGTCCCTCATCACCACATCTACATGTCTTTTAAATACCTCCAGCAGTGATGACTCCATCACTTCCCTGGGCAGCCCAGTCCAGTTTATGACAACCCAAACATTGTCAGTGAGCAGGACTACTTACTTTCAGGACTGAGTTGGGTGAAGAAGCCTAGCATCATGGAGAGTAAGAGTTACAACAGCCAAAAAAATCTGCAACTCTGTGAACTCCACCCTATAGGTGCAGCAACAGAAGCAACTTAAGAGCAAGATGATTGATAATAGCTTAAAGCTGAAAATGTGGATATAGAGGGAGAAAACCACTCATGCAGACTATAAAACACTGAGATAAAATGAGGATAGCATAAAATCTTAACATATATTGTCTGAATGAGAACAGCCTATAGAAAAAGGTGGAAATAAAAGAAAAGTTCAGTAATTGAAATTTCAGGAGAACACAAAGAAGCTGACTGTAATTTACCACAGGTCAGCATCCTCACTCTGCTTACAAATCACCCCTGTGGCACATGTCTTGCAATCTTTACAGGTGGGAGCTGAGCAGTCAGAATCTATGGGTGTGTGAGAGTGAGAAATCTCAATAATTGTTTTTCTTCCCAATCCTAAGCACTTTTTATAGGTTGGATGGGGCAGAGAGTAGAGCTGCTCTTGGGATTTCAGTTCCCTGAAGTTGTTGAGCTGCGTAAATCAGGTGACTGTTCTGAAGGTCAGCAGGTGATAGTGGATTGCTCATAAGTGGAGGTTCATAGCATCGTTAGGGAAGGGGAGGGGAGGGGAGGGAAGGGAAGGCGAGGCGAGGCGAGGCGAGGGAGTTTGGAGTGCTCTACAATAACCATGTTCCTCAGCACTATATCTGCATCTTGTAGACACCTCAAGGGGTGTTTGAGAACCCTTTCAGTGGGGAAGTTACTTCCAATGTGGTGCATTTCCTTTTGTCCTATCACTTATTACTTGGGAGAAGAGACAAACACCCCACTGCCATCTCCTTTTAGGTAACTGTAGAGAGCCTCCCCTTTAGCTTCTCCAGGCTAAACAACCCCGGTTCCATCAGCCACTCCTGTTAAGAACTGTTCTCCAGACCCTTTACCAGCTTGGTTTCCCTCCTCTGGACCTGCTCCAGCACCTCAATGTCTTTCTTGGAGTGAGGGCCCCAAAACTGAACCCAGTACTCAAGGGATGGCCTCACTGATGCTGAGTACAAGAGGACAATCACTGCACTGGTGTTTTTGTCACAATACTGCTGATTTAAGCCATGATGCTGTTTGCCATCTTGGCCACCTGGGCATACACTGGCTCACCTTCAGCTGGCTGTCAATCAACACCCCCAGGTCTTTCTCTGCTAGGCAGCTTTCCAGTCACTCTTCCCTGAGCCTGTATCATTGCGTGGAGTTGTTGTGACGGGACCCATCTGTGCATTCACACCTGTAGTACCTGGCAGAAGCCATGTCAGGCCTGGTGCTGATTGGCATGGTTGCTTGAAGAGTAACAGATAAGGACTGGATGAGACAGGAGAATCTGAGTCTTCTTTTTAGTGAATTTGAACTGTTTGCCTCAAAAGAGAAACTTCAGGCAAAGATGCTTTGGGAAAACATGAGTCTCAGCCATGCAGCCAGAAGTCACTTCTCCCTGCTCCTTTCCTCAGCATAGTGAATGCAAGAGCTTCTCTTGTTTTCCAAGGTCACCTCAACACAGATGGTGAGGTCATGTAATTTTGTTGCCAAGGACTCAAAGACTGCAAGTCACTCAAATTTTCCTGGGCCAAATAGGTCACAGCCATGACAAATGGACCTGGAAAATCCCAAGCAGTTGATCAACCTGACCACAGTCTCTGAGTTTTACGATACTTTGGTGCTGACTGTTTTCGATGAAATTTTCTGCACATAATTTTTAGAACATCAGAAAAAGGAAATTTTAGGAGGCCTAAAATCATTAGATTAAATGCTTTGTGTGTCACCTTTTCTGTGTCATAAGAGCTTGGTGCACAGAACATACAGCTCAGCAGCTATGTGCTTGTGACAGCTGCATCTGGTGTGGGAATCATAGAATGGCTTGGGTTGGAAGGGGCACCTAAATCTAGTCTAACCTCTACTCATCTAGTCCATCCTCTCTGCAGTCAGCAGAGATATTTTCAACTAGATCATATTGCTCAGAACCCCAGATGACCCAACTTGAAATGTTTCCAGGGGTGGGAAGTTTACCACCTCTCTGGGAAACCTGTGTCAGTGTTTCACCACCCTCAGTAATTCCTTATAATCGGTTCCTTATAATTGGTCTAAGTTTCCCCTCTTTTAGTTTAAAACCATCACCCCTTGTCCTGTCACAACAGGAGGCATTATCAAGACTATCCTCATCTTTCTTATAGTCCTCCTTTACTCTTTTAAGTAGTGAAATTTTGATAGGTCTCCCTGGGACCTTCTCTTCTCCAGCGTGAACAACTCCAACTCTCTCAGCCTTTCATCACAGCAGAGGTGTTCCATGCGGATGTTCAGGCACTGTGTGTGCAAGGCCAGGTACACCAGTAAGCACTTCTAGAGATGGGAGCTGAAAGAACCAGAACTGTTTTGTGTGGCTGGGGAAAAAAATCCTTCCTTGCAGTTTCTGCTGAGATAAAGATTGCCTTGTGAACCAGATGCTGATCGGATACAAAGCAGAGAGTTTGAAACAGACAAATCTGGAAAATAAATATCACTGTTTTCTTTTCATAGATGTAGGATGAAAAGGTAAAACACTCTGTGTCCCTAACCAGCTTCTTCACAGTCCTTTGTTCTCAGTTTCGTTTTGTCTTCAGGTAGCTGCTTCTGTGAAATAACCATCAGTCCTGAAGGCAAGGGTGACCCTCCAGGTTTTCTGGAGAAGCTAAAAGCTTGAAACAAGGAGTTCTTGCTCTTGCTTGCTGGAACTCCTTCTCCCTTCTCCCCCTTCCTATCACAAGTATTTGAAACCTGTCTCTGGCTTCGACAATGTTCAAGCAGTTTCCATAGGCCAAGGATGCAACAAGTCATAGTCATAGAATTATTTCAGTTGGGAAAGACCTTTAAGATCAGAGAATTGCTATGGTTGGAAAAGATCTTCAAGATCATCAAGTCCAACCATCTTGTCAAGAGATCCATAACACCAGCTTCAGAAATGGCCCAGGCGCTGTTTGCTGCTACTGAGCATCCTTCTTTCTTCCTCAGATCACAAGACAAGGGCAGAGTGGCTTTATGCACCTCACTCCCAGTCCTTGCCTCTTCTTCCTCCTCTGTCCAGCAAGGTCATTCACAGACATTCTGCAGATCTCCCACATCACCAGCCCTTTATCCTCTGTGCTGAGATGACAGATGATTTGATCAGGAAAGCTATTTTCTTTCAATGTAGATTATAATGGAAATCTGGAGAACAGTCCTGACTCCGATTCTCTGCAGCTTTATCCTCTTAAAAGCACAAGCCAATTAACCTCAGCTGCAGGAAAAGAGCCCCCCTGTTAGCAGATGGGTCTTGGAAAATGAGACACAGGGGATTTAAAATCATAAGGCTCTGAAATTCCAGACCAAGTATCTAGTACTGCCCATGCCTGCACAAACCTCTGCAGTGGTGCCACAGTCATGCAGATGGGGTCATGAACTCAGCATCCGGCTTGGTTGTCAAAACCCCCGTGGTTGTGAAGTCCATGCCATGGTCTCTGTGGCTTACTCAGATCTTGGTCCACTGCCCTCAGGCTGATGTTGGTCTTGAAGGGTCAGTTTTAGGGGCTGGACTTTCTGGGAATAGGGATGTAATTTACGTGGAAACAGTTCCTGGAGGACTATGTCAAGAGCTCTCTCAATTGGAGATGTTCATGGATGATAAAAAGCAACCCAAGGCCCAGGCTCGATGAAGAAATCACAGTAATGGTGTTCTTATGACAGGAACTGAAAAATGCAAAGACTAATTAGGTCCTAAGGGTTATATCAGGAAGAGACAACACAGCTTATCCTGAAGCAGCAAAGATACTTGGTTCATGGAAATATCTTCTTCTCTCCTATAGTAGGAACTCTGTTTAAACACTTTGATGTTAGATGAGTGTTATCTAAATGTTAGGTGACACCAGATGAGCCAAATCTCAGTGCCATTAATATGTGAAAGATGTATCAATAGAATCATAGAATCATAGATGCATATTAAAGGATCATGTCTCTTGGGTGACAGAGACAAGGCTTTTTCCACATCTCTGCTGCTCTTCCCCATCTGAATGCTCTCTGCTTATCCCACAAAACTCCTCTGACATCTGATGTGCCATGTGCTACCCTGGCATGAACTGTTTCTCTGAGAGCTGGAAGGAAGTGGAGACACACTGAAAATATCTTCTAATCAAACAGCCCTCCCAAAGTCATGCTAACTACCTCTCTTTACAGAAGTCTGTGTTCCTTTAATGACAACAGCTCTTGTTTGAGATGTTAACATCTCCAGACATTTGACAAGCAGCTGAGTAAATGTCAACACCCTTCTAAAGGAAGTGTGGGATTTAAGCGAATTGTGCAGACTAGGAAATTGCAGTTGATTCTGGGGTGAGACTTACTGCTTCCTAACAGCTGAGCTAATGCCAGCATTTGAGGCCAGGCAGCAAACACTACTGGGCTCGTGGAGACGGGAGATGGACACTTAAATGTCCCTGATCCATCTAAGTCACAACTTACAAACGTTTTTATTGACGGAGAAGATTTGGAGCTAGAGTACTGTTCTGGAATATTGGAAAAAGATATTTTGCCCCCTCCACTCTGCTCTGGTGAGGCCACATCTAGAGTATTGTGTCCAGTTTTTGGCTCCCCAGTTCAAGAGAGACAGGAAACTACTGGAGAGATTCCAAACAAAGCTACAAAGATGACGAGGGGATTTGAGCATCTCTCTGAGGATGTAAAGCTGAGAGACCTGGGGCTGTTTAGCCTGGAGAAGAGAAGACTGAGAGGAAATTTTCTCAATGCTCAGTAATACCTCATGGTTGGAGGTCATGAGGATGGGAACAGGCAATTTTCAATGGTGGCAGTGATAGGACAAATGGCACGAACTAGAATGCAGGTTCCACTTGAACTGTAGGAAAAACGTCATTGCTTTGAGAAGGACAGAGGCTGCCTGGAGAGGCTGTGGAGTCTCATTCTCAGGAGAATTTAAGACCCACCTGATGCATTCCTGTGAAACCTGATCCAGGCAAACTTGCTTTGCCAAGAGGGTTGGACTAGATGATCTCCAGAGCTCCCTTCCAACCCCTGACGTTCTGTGATTCTATCAGATTCCATGAAGAGCCTTAGATGGTGCATTTAGTGTCTATATTGAAAAATCCCTTGCAAAGGTTTGCTTGGGCAGTTCTGATCAGGAAGATACTGTACTAAGTGTAGTCCCCAGAGTAGCTCACCAAAGAATTGCCACAGCATAGCCTGTAGAAACAAAGAATTGCCTCAGCACAGCCTGTAGAAGCAAATCTTCCTTATGGATTGCAGTTTTTCTTAACATACAATGTTTTCCACTGCCTTCAAGTACTCTATCAGGCTTTTTCTCATGAGCTTCTAGAGCTTTCAACCCACACTGGTATGGTCACTTCTCTATGACCATCTACTTGCCACTTACATGGAATATGTGAGTTAGGGTTAATTTTTCTAAAGCTTGAAAATCAACATCTTCTTCCAAGACAGCCTTCTTCATCCTTTTTAAAGAAGGAAATTACTTTGTTATGGAGCAGTCTGTCTCATCTGGAAATAGATACATGAATAAAATGAGATGAACAGGTCCTGGACAATGCCTGTTTCTGTCCTTTATTAGGACTAGCTCTGATAAATCTTTCTTGTTGCACCAAGCATCTTACAGGTCTTTTCCAATCAAAACGATTTCATGGCTCTGTGACCCTCCAGTGTTTCCTTGACAGGCCACCTTCTCCATCTCACTAATGGATTATTTCATCTGTCATCCCATGTAAAGAGGCCAGGGAGTTTCACTCAGCTTTCCCAGTCCTCCCTGTCTTTTGTCATGATAGTACCTACTTTCCTGAGACCCAGAGTGAGAAGTGGTAAGAGCAAAGCTGTTGATTTCCTTTGGGAAGTGACCTAATGCTGCGACACCTTGTCCTCAGGCTTCACCAAGCTGGGTTTGGGCTGAGGTCAGGAATGAGATGTGATACATCACTATACACAGATGGGAGGTGATAGGGACTGCAGCTGCTGTTGGTGTCACCACCACCAGAGGCAAAACACCAGGATAAGCCTCCATACGGGCACCATTCCCAGAGTCTCAGACTTACCAACGCAGGGGAAAGGAGTGTCCTAAAAATCCACATCTTTCATTGCTGTGTTTACTGTGGCCTCCATCCCTGCCTCCAGTTGCTAAGCGATATCTCTGCTCTCCAAAGTCACTGATACAGACCCTTGGCTGCTGCATTTCACTATTCAATTTGCAATTTAAATTCTCTGACAGGCAGAAGCAACCAAGCTGTTCACTTAAGATTGCAAGAAGTTAGATTGAAATCCAGGAAATCACCAATGCCTCAAGTACTTCATAAATTTCACTTTGATAGTAATAGAGACAGAGGTGGGAAGAGGAAAGGAAAGAGAGGAGGGAAGGGATAGGTGCTTATGGTGGGGAGAAAAAATGGAGCACAGACAAACGGGAGCAATGACGTGGGAGGAGTTTCCCCTTTATTTCTTTTGGTCATTGCATGCTTTGACATCTAAGACCACCTGGTGCTTTGTCTTGGGTTGGTTAAAAGCCCTTCAGTAAAGTTAAACGCCCACTATTATATATTTTTTTTAACTCCTGTTCTCCTTCCTGGAGGAAGAAGCCCTCTTTGAATAATCTTTTCCTAAACACCCACCCACAACATGAAAGACTTCAAGGAGATTTCCCTTCAGCAAGGCAGGATGCTCAGATCCCAGATAGTTACTGCCAGTCTCTCTCCTGGTCATCATGCAGGTCCTGTAAGTGCTGCCAAGGGTGCGGTCCAAACCAAGGCTGTGCCCACAGAGGCAGCTTTGTGTTTGGTCAAGAGTTATGTGGGTCCTCCTTGCACATGTGGGATCATTCCTGTGTGGACAGGAGAGTGGCATCTCTGTATCAGAGAGAAAGAAGCAGGCATGAAGTATTGGGGCTGAGCGGCTCTGGAGAGCCTTGGGAAAGGGCACAGAGAGCTTTGGTGCTGGGGGAATAGGAAGGTGCACAGAGGCAAGAGACGAGGTGCTGCTACAAGGAGGGGTCGGTGGCAGTCCAAAGTCAGCCCTCGGCTTCCAGTCTCATAGACATTTCTCCCACTGAAATTCATCTCCGTGGGCTTTCATGCCAGTAGAGGGAACCCTCCACCGCAGTTAGCCCAAACCCGGCACTTACAGGGAGCCGAGGACAACAGGGCTGGAGGGCACTGAGGGGGGTTTGCAGCCAGCTCCCTGCCTGCGGCATAGAAGAGTGTTTCATCCTCTTCTGTCTCCAGGCTGTCAATGCCAAACTGAAGCAAACTCACCAGTAAAGGGGAGCAGCTCCTCAGATCTCATCCAGTGGATAAAATACAAGACGTGAGCTGGAGATGTGTGCTTGCAGCCCAAAGATCCAACCGTGTCCCGGGCTGATCCCCAGCAGCTCGGGCAGCAAGTGGAAGAAGGGGGTTCTGCTCCTCTGTTCCTCTCTGCTGAGACCTCACCTGCAGTGCTGGGGCCAGCTCTGGAGTCCTCTGCAGGAGAGAAATGGACCTGTTGGAGTGGGGCAAGAGGAGGCCACCAAAATTATGTGAGAGCTGGAACACCTCTGCTGTGAGGCCAGGCTGAGAGAGTTGGGGTTGTTCAGCTTGGAGAAGACAAGGCTCCAGGGAGACCTTCTTGTAGTCTTACAGTACATAATAAAGGGCTGTCCCAGGTTGGGAACTATACGGTTAAAACTCCTCTAGGGACTAGAAGAAAATGTTATTCTGCTATCTCCTAGTTCCATGTCCAAGTGGAGACCAGTGACAAGTGGAGACCCTCAGGGATCAGTCCTGGGACCAGTCTTGTTCAACATCTTTGTGGGCGACATGGACAGAAGAATCGAGTGCACCCTCAGCAAGTTTGCTGGTGGCACCAAGCTGTGTGGTACAGCAGACAGGCTGGAGGGTAGGGATGACATCCAGAGGAACCTGGACAGGCTGCAGAGGTGGGCACAAGCCAACCTCATGAGGTTCAACAAGGCCAAGTGCAATGTCCTGCATGTGGGTCGAGGCAATCCCAAGCACAAATAGAGGCTGGGCAGTGACTGGCTGGAGAGCAGCCCTGAGGAGAGGGACTTGGGGGTGCTGGTGGATGAGAAGCTCAACATGAGCCAGCAGTATGCACTTGCAGCCCAGAAAGCCAAACAGATGATGGGCTGCATAAGGAGAATTATCTGAAGGGAGCCTACAGGAGGGCTAGGAAGGGACTATTCACAAGGTCTTGTAATGACAGGACGAGGGGGAATGGGTTTAAACTGGCAGAGGGGAGATTTAAACTAGATGTTAGGAAGAAGTTTTTTACAGTGAGGATGGTGAGACACTGAAACGGGTTGCCCAAGGAGGTTGTAGCTGCTCCGTCCCTGGATGTGTTCAAGGCCAGGCTGGATGAGGCCTGGAGTAACCTCTTCTAGTGGGAGGTGTCCCTGCCTATGGCAGGGGGTTGGAACTGGATGTTCTTTAAGGTCTCTTCCAACCTAAACCATTCTATGATTCTCTCCAATTTATTTGAGAGCTTCATTCTGTCAGCAGTAAAAGCACAACAAAAGCCTTTCAGAAAGATGGGGACAATATTTTTAGCAGGGCCTGTTGTGAGAAGACAGGGGTTTTAAACTAAAAGAGGGAGATTTAGACTAGATCTAAGGAAGACAGTTTTTATGATGAGGGTGGTGAAATACTGGCCCAGGTTGCCCAGAGGGGCTGTAGGTGCTCCTTTCCTGGAAACATTCAAGTTCATGTTGGACAGGTTGCTCTGAGCAGCCTGATCTAGTTGAAGATATTCTAGGTCATCGCAATGAGATTGGACTAGATGACCTTTAAAGGTCCCTTCCAACTCAAATCAAGATATGATTCTATGATTTTATGATCCCTTAAATGCTTTGTAGACATCAACTTGTGTTTGGTAATGCTAGAGAGTGGTGATGGAGTGGTCAGCGCTTGCCTCATTATCAGGGCTGACAGCCTCCCTGCACTGGCTGGAAGATGTGGGACAAAAAGGGTAGAAATCATCCATAAGTACAGCAGCAACAAAATCAGGCAGCCAAAACCTTGTCCTTAGCTGTAAGCCTCTGTCTGAGGAAGTCTGACACAATGACTCACTGGAAGCAAACAGCAGAGTCCTCATGTCTCTCTGTAGGGTCAGGAAGATGCCACAGGTGACAACATCACCATGTCAGATACTTTCCAAAAGAATGCTGTAGACATTTAATAATTTACATTTAGTAATGCTCTTTCCCCCTTTGCTGTGTATTTCTCCGACTCCATGTCCTCTGAGGCACAGGACAGAGTCTGAGCAAGCAACACTAGGTCACTACAAGAAGACCATAGAAGTTTCTCACCGAGACTCTTACCTAGGCAAAGGCCACCAGTTACACTCAGGAGAAGGGGACATCTCTGAAAGAGTTTGGTAGAGCTTTGTTTTTCACCTTCATCCTTCCAAAATATCTTGCTCTGGGAAACCTTCCCCTACAGTTTCTAGCCAAAGTCCCAGAGGATTTGCTTCCTGTCATCTGTGGCTGTAAAGGACAACCCTGGACTTGTCAGGCTGCTTTACCTCCATTGATCCTTCATCAGAGTGGTTTTGTGTAATGTCTCTCAGGAGACAATTGTGTTTTTTGGCTGGAACTAGATGATATCAAGTTATAGACCGAATCTGGTGGGCAGCAAACACAACTTACTCTCTTGTGTTCTTAGTTTCTGAGAGCTCTGTGGGGTATCTGCATTTTTCCATCTTTGAACACTTTGTGTCAGTGAGTTGCTCCAGTACCCTCAGGGCTGAATTGAATATAAGGCAAAATAAAACTGAAAACAGCAGGGTGGCCAGCAGCATGTCCCTGCAAAGCAAAGCGGGGGGCTTCCTTTCTTAACTGCAGTGCTGCAAATATCATAGAGGCTCCCCAATAAGTGATCAGCCAAATGAAGCTCGTTTTTCTCTTCTAGCATTCCTCTGTAACTCTGATGGTCTTGTTCTAAAAATTATGCTAAAAATTAAGATTTTGTGTTGCAGGTAGCACAGTGAGATGCTGGGCCAAGCTTCTGAGGGTCTTCCCCCTCCTTCCCACATCTCAAAGAGGGAAACATGGCTTTACCTTGATGGTGAATTCCCATCTGGAGTTGCAGCACCCACATTCTCTCAGCGTTTTGCCTCTGTCCTCTGTGCTGCTCACTCTTCATAGACTGCTAATGCCAGATAGCTCCAGACCTTGGACACATTCAAGTTCCCTTGATGTAGGCATCTCTTACTCTTGTCTATCCAGAGCCCTGCAGTCCTGATCCATTTAGAATCTCCCAAGCAGCCCTCCCAGCACATCCTCTCCTTGTCTTCTGTGTTTCCTGCCTTCTGTCTGGTGGTGACCATGGAATTGTTAGCCAGGTGATGCCTTGCTGAAGATTACTGAGATATCAGGATGGATCTCTTGTCTGACTTAGAGAAGGGTTAGGAAAGAGGCTGGTGTTCATGCTTCCCCTTCCAGTGAGGTGATCAATAGGAAGAGCAATAACAGTGAGTTGCAAGAGTTTTTAGCCAGGTTCAGCCATGTTTTTCCCTCAGTGCTTCAGCTCTGGCATTACCTTCAGTCTTTGTCCATCTTTTCTGGGCTTTATCATTCTTGAGGACACTGCCAACAACAGGGAACATGGTACATATTTTTCTCTGTTTGCTCTTGTAGTACTTCTGGAGAAGTTTTCAGCCTGGACCCAGTTGCTTTTCTCAGGTGCCCAAAGCAAGCAGTCGCTAGCCCTGGATGCAATGTCCCAGTAGCCATCACAATTAGCTTTTGCTGTTCTGGGCTATCCAAGAGGTTGTTTCAGTTGTTCAGGTCCAGAGTTGTATCTACCAGAGGAAATTCCTACCCTTAGATACAGAAATGATCAGTGAAATCAGATTTTTTTCCAATGTGGCAGACTGCCTGTTAGAGTGTGGCTGTCACACCCACCCCTTCTAAGCCCAACGTCATCTGTATGCAGGATGCAACAAGCCAGATTTGAGCCAGCACCTGGGAATATGCTTGTGTGGCACCCTCCCAGTCCATTGCTGTTCTTGGGATCAAGCAGCAGGTTTCAGCTCCGTTGCACCACCATCGTCAGACTCGTTCCTCTCTTCCTGCAAAAACAAACAGGACTCTGAGCTGCAGCAAATCGATTCGCTGTGCTGTAACAGAATTACAAGCCTGAAATGCTTCCTCTCTCTCCCTCTTTCATCTTCCTTCTGTTCCCTGCCTTGCAAAGAGAAGGAGCTTTTCTCCTAGTGAAGCCAGACATGGACAGAAGAGCTGCATGCTGTCATTCATCTCCAAGGGTAGATAGCTCAGCATCACTGTCTGATGCTAAAGGACTTCTCCTCTCTGAAGTGGAAGGGAATTAAGCATATGCTGATGGGAAAGGGTCAGGAGAACAGTCACCACAAGGACATGGAAGAATATGTTTTTCTGCTCACTTGAAAGTTTTCTCCATTGCTAGACCCTGTGGTCTGCCCCTGCAAACTGTACTAATGTCCCCAGGCCTCCAAACATAAGTATCTTATGGTGAGGAAGGGAATTTTAGAGTAGAAGAATAAGCTTTTCTCTCCTGGAATGGTGAAGGCAAGAAGCTACTCTCCCAGAGATCCACAAAGTAAAAATTGCTGTGGGTGGCTTGTAGGGCAGTAAGGCAACAAGCAGTATCCTTCAAGGTAGAACAAGTATTTTCAAAAGGTGAGAACAATTCACTTCAGAGGATAATAGCTACTTTTGGATAACCACTGCTTGCTGTCTGATGTATCTACTTTCCACCTGTGAGCTATGAGCACTGATCATGTGGAGAGGCGAAATGGACTTCACCCCTCAGACAGGCATAGGAGGAATAACACTCTCTACAGAGCCTGGGATGTGATCTCTGCACCTCTTCTGGCAAAATGTACTGGCCATCTTGGTAGGATAATTCTTTCCCTGCTGTGCCCCTGTCCAAGGCTTAGCAGGTCAACTAACTCCTGAAAAGTGTCAGTGCAAGGGTGGCCTTGCAGTAGGTCTGAGAGAAAGGTGCCTTTCCCTTCTGCACAATCACACAGCTGTGGAATTATTTTGAAAACCACCAGCCTCCTATTCAAGGAGAAAACATAACAAAAAANNNNAAAAATCTGTGTATCCTCCATTGGAAAAATGTCCTGTGTGCAGAGCATTTTGAGTGGAGTCACTGAGAAAGCACAGGAAACTGGCAAACAGACTTCCTTTATGGCTCCCAGAGGAAAAAACAGGACAAAACTGAGTGTCCATAATGAAGGCAGAGGAAAAGTGTCTGCAGCTTGGACTCCTGGTGACTTTGCAGTTAGTGTCTGGTCTAAGGCTGTCATCAAATTGCCTCTCTAATCAGCAGAGAGAAATCAGAGCTGCTTTAGGGTGATTCAAGTCCACTTATCTCAGACACCTCTCTCAGGAGGGCTGAAATATCCCTATCTCCTTCCACAGTGTGAAGATGGGGGTGAGGCCAATAGCTTAGAAAAGAAACTAATCTTGCAGGCAAGATGAGTTTGCAGAAATGCATCTGAACCTAGGAGCTCTATTCAAGATTTTGGCAGGCTCAGGAGCAGAATCTACTGGTTTCTGAACAGCTACAAGGATGCTCACTTGGTCCTTTGAGTTCAATCAAGATTGTCACTTTGCACCCCTGAGAGCTATGGGATTTAATGTTGCAAAATTCACCTTTGTCTGCCCCTCAAGAAGACTTCACCGTCAAGGATAGAATCGTCGAATGCTTTGGGTTAGAATCTTTAAAGGTCATCTAGTCCAACCTCCTCTGCAGGAAGCAGGGACATATTCAACTAGATCAGGTTGCTCAGAGCCCTGTCCAACCTGACCTGGAATGTTTCCAGGGATGAGGCTTCTACCACTTCTCTGAGCAGCTTGTTACCCAGGGACCCTCAGTGCCTACCATACCAGCCTGATGAGTAAGGAACAGAGCTCCCTCTTACTGCCCCCCATCTGGCCTTTACAACCTCTTCCCTTCTTGCACATCCACTACCATCCACAGCCAGAAACTCCTGCTTTGCTTTCCTAACACACAACTTTCAATCCCCCTGTCCCGCTCTCTATAGCTACAGTGAGGTTTCATCTGAAATTGGTAAGGCAAAGCTGTCCAAAGTAAATGAGAAGCAGACTTGTCCTGCTCTCCATGCCCAAGGGGAAGCCACGCTTAAAGCTCAGCTCCTGCACGCCTGTGATAAATGGGATCCACCCAAAATAAATAAATAACCTCGGAGGCACACCAAAGGGGAGCAAAATCCCTTGGTTATTCCTGTATTACTCAGTCATCTCAAGGAGAGAGCAGCTATCTGCCGGCAGCTGGCTGAATCATCAGCTACCTAATGCTGCTTGGAATGAATACAGATGTTTTGGAATTGCCTTGTGTGAGCACCACAATAAAGACAGCTAAAGCAGCTTTGCTATCTCCAGAATGGTGGCTGACAAATTCAATCGACAAAGCGACTCTGAAAGCACTCCTGGCAAGGTATGAAAGGGGAATTAGGGGCACCACAAGCCCTGCTGCCTGTTGCCTTCATGTCTTTGCTTGGGAAAAGGCTGGCAGTGCCCAGCTCACCTGCTTTCTGCAGTCAACACCTTCTAATTCGTCACAGCCACTTGCTCTTTTAGTGATTTATTTCATTGCTTTCATTACTCTCAGAGCCTTGATAGCATGTGAGTGTGCCTGTGTAGGGCAACATCCCCTCTTCATCATATCTATTGGCAGGAGTCTGCCACCAGGGGCCTAGACAGATGAAAAGAGTGGGGAAGATACATTGGGATGGATTGACCACCTGGAACATTCATCTCAGATGTAGGCAAGAGGCAGTGAGTTTAGACTGCAGGACCAGCAGTTAAGGATGAGATTTCTAAGGGGCTCACACAGGGCCATAGCAGCTCTGCTGAGAATGCTGCTGGCTAACAAATTCATCATGAGCCAGCAATGTGTCCTTGTGGCCAAGAAGGCCAACAATATTCTGCAATGCATCAAGAAGAGTGAGGCCAACAGGCTGAGGGTAGTTCTCCTCCCCTTCTACTATATGCGGAGTCCTTGGTTCAGTTCTAAGCTCCACAGTTCAAGAGACACAGGGAAATACTAGAGAGATTCCAAGAGAGGCTACAAGGATGATGAAGGGACTGAAACATCTGTCTTACAGGGAACAACTGAGAGACCTGGGTCTGTTTAGCCTGCAGAAGAGAAGACTGAGAGGAGATCTTGCTAATGTTTACACATATCTAAAAGGTGGTTGTTAAGAAGAAGGGGGCAGTCTCTTTTTAATGCTGCCCTGTAATAGGACAAGTGGCAGTGGGTACAAACTGGAACACAGGAAGCTCTATGTCAACCTTGGGAAAATCTTCTTTCCTGTGAAGGTGCTGGAGCACTGGACCAGGCTGCCCAAAGAGGCTGTGGAGTCTCCTTCACTGGAGGAGCTCAAAATCCACCTGGACAAATTCCTATGTGGCCTGCCCTAGGTGATCCTGCTTTGGCAGTGGAATTGGACTGGATGATCTCCAGCAGTCACATCCAGCCCCTACCATTCTGTGATCACTATGGCCTAGCTCTCCAAAGATACTAAATATCTCCAAGTACCACTGTCCCATGGATCCAAATGGAACTCTGCCTTTAGGAGTGGGAAGAGGCAGTGTAATCGCTGCCATGTAGGTGTTACACAGACCATATTCTATCTTTGCTTGGTCCCTAGGGAAAAAGGACTTGATTGGTGCTCAGTCTGAAGATGCAATTACTTGTATTACAATAAATGAAACATAATGGGGGCTGTTGCCATGGCTTAGAACTACTTTTGCTAGCAAACTTCCTTGGACTCCAGATCAGTGTGCCTGAAAACACACTGCCTATTGGGAAATGCCAGAGTTAAAATGTTCTTGATTGGTAGAGTATCCAAACATTGCCCAGATCATCAAACCTTCTTTGAGCATGGCTGTGAGGTGGAAGGAAGTCTTCAGCTCCATGAGATGCTGCAACACTACTCGGACTTATGACTTGTGCCAATGTAACAACACAAGAGATGCTCTGGCTGACCAAAGATTTGTTAAAAGCTGGCACCAAGACATGTTTGTCTCCAGTAAGAGAACAAGCAGGACCTGGGCTCTATAGAAACAGATGCTTTGGGTGGGAAGGAGACCAAGAATTTGGAACACAGGAGGAGTGTTTTGGGTGCTTGTCCTCATCTGTAGCAGAGGAGCAGTGTGATTGCCAATGGGAAGGTTTGGCAGCAGATGGAATGGACCTCACATGATGGGAGACAGGGTTTAAGCATCATGTTGCCTAGCAGTGGGTTTCAGGCATAGAAAATTGCTCTGATCTGCTCTATGGTGAAATGGCTTAGGACAAAGTCCCTCTCTGGCCCTTTAAGATGATGAGGAGATTCAGGCTGGAGATACGTCACCTGGCATAAAGATATTGTCTCCTCTGCACCAAGTTTTACTCACGATGCCTCAACATGTGCCAGGCTTAGCCAAATACTTCCTCTAAGGTGAAGAAGGTCAAGGAAAGCCAGCATGGCGCAATTTGGAGAAGAGACAGAGGTACTAAGGAAGGGAACCACTCCTTATATCCCGGTTACATTGGCAAGCACCACAAGTGACAGTGCCACCTAGCTGGGAGGCGCCTAGACTTTGAGACCAGTGACCAGTGGTTGGTCACTGGTAGGTTGAGGCAGCAGGTTGCCTGGGATGGCCTTGCTAGACAGTTCTGGAGTCAATGATGGTTTTGAGATGTCCAGGAAACTCATAAGCTGAGCTGACTTGTCCCATATATCATATCCTAGACAGCATAGGAGGGATCTCCCCAGGTCTTGTAAGACTCCAGTTGCCAGAACAACTGCTCCTTTCCAAGCTCAATTGTACCGTGTGATTGTGCATTAATTTAGAGCTAATTGTCAGATAATGAATCCAGTTTTGCTCACTCCATTTTAATCCCCTTATGCTTCTCATTGAACACTCATTTGCATCCCACTCTGGATCCTCTTTCAGAGCCTTTGCTCTTACCCCTGTTGCTGCATTTCAAGTTTATGGGATGCACCGAAGCAAGCATCAGTCCTTTTAAAGGAGCAGCCCTCAAAGCACAGTCATTGGTTTGCATGCAGGTGGGTAGAAAGTATGATTCAGGTTCTTCCAGATCCTTTTATCTTCAGATACAGAAGGGAATTGAAGTATCTTGATTTATAAGGACAGAGAGTTAGGGACCAGTCTGGCACTTGGTTCAAATCCTTGGCTGTTTCATTGACATACCACATGTCTCTGAACAAATCTGCCCCTTGTATTCCAAGCTGGAGGAAAGGGTCACAGAAGCTTCCTCTTTTGCAGGGCTATGTGGCTTGTTAAAGACTGCAGAGTCACTCAGGTCCTCTGAAGTTTAGAGATATTCCCTAGACCGTCATAATAGAATGTATGATGCAAGTAAGTAAGGTTGTAGTAAGAATGGGGTCAGTGCTTTCTTCCTAGTATCCAGCGAGAGATCGAGAAGAAATGGCCTCAAATTGTGCCAAGGGAGATTTAGGTTGGATATTAGGAAAAAAATATTTACTGTCAGAGTGGTCAGACAATGTAACAAGCTGTCTAGGAAGGTGGGGGAGTCACAATTCCTGGAGACAATAAAAAAAAAAGTGTAGACATATCACTTTGGGATGTGGTTTAGTGGACATGGTGGTGTTGGGTTAACAATTGGACATGATGACCTCAGCAGTCTTTTCCAACCTTAATGATTCTACAACAAATCTCTGATTCTATTTAAGATCTGATATTCTTGTAGCTGACTATGTCTGAGGCCATTCTGTGATTCTATGAATAATGGCTGGAAATATGTTGAAAACCAACCGAAAGAAACACCCTTTCACCAAGATTTATCAGAGAAAGCACCACCTGCGTACCCTAAGTATTTCATAATCCTGTAGGATTTGGAGAAAACCTTGTTTTGGAGGAAGGAAGGGAAGGAATAAACCTTCCTGTCCATCATAAAGAAACTGAATTAGAGTTTGTTGGGATTTTTAAGCCCTTGCCTCCCCACTGTTTTAAATGACAGCAGCTACCCTAGCGAAGCCTGCTCTGCACGGGAAAGAGCAGCAGGATGCCTGGAAGCCGAGGTGGCAAATCATGGCTTTCAAAGAGCACTAATGGGAGCACAGGGGAGAGCTTGTTTGCGTTCAGGTAGAATGAGTTAACTCTGTGGGGTGTATGGCAGCAGCTGCCTCAGGGAGAAGGATGGGGTTGGAAAGTGCCTGATGACTTTGGCAAGGACAGCGTGGGTGGGGAAGGGATAAAGATGTGCCTCTGCTCCTGGATGGCCATCCAACTCGGTGCTGAGCCCTGTTTGTCAGCCCCAGGGAGCCGCCATGCCAGGCTTGTGCTTGCTTCCAGCACAGAGAGCTTCAAGGGGCATGAGGTAATGAATTCATGTTCTGCAGGCTACAGGAGCTCATTTCCAGTAGCAGCGAGTGCCTGTCAGCCTCACAGAAAGCTTCAGCCTATTTGGAAATGGTGAAATAATCCCCAGAACATGCTAGCACAAGGAGAAAGAAGGGCAGAATTAGACCTTTATGCTAATGCAGAAGGATGTGGACTCCAAAATGTTTTTCACTTCTACTAGCTACCCCTTAGCTATAGTGTGAGAGCCAACAATCTCATCTTCCAGCCCGAGTTTGACTCCAGTGAGGGGTAGAGGTATTAAAGCTCCTTAATGTGACAGGCTCTACTACAGGTTTTGTGCATCCATGGAGGGGTGAGATCAGGCTGCAGACAACCAGCAGACACTTCTTGTAACAAACAACCTCATGAAATTCAACAAGGCCAAGTGTAAGGTCCTACACCTGGGTCAGTGCAATCCCAAGCACAAATCCAGGCTGGGTGGCGAGTGGCTGGAGAGCAGCTCTGAGGAAAAGGACCTGGGGGTTTGGGTAAATGAGAAGCTCAACATGAGCCAACAGTGTGTACATGCAGCCCAGACAGCAACTGTGTGCTGGGCTTCATTAAGAGAAGCATTACCAGCAGGGCAAGGGAGGTGATTCTCCCCCTTTACTCTGCTCTCCTCAGACGCCACCTATAGTACTGTGTGCAGTTCTGGAGCCCCCAGCACAGGAAGGACATGGAACTGCTGGAGAGAGTCCAGAGGAGGGCCACAAAGATGCTCAGAGGGCTGGAGCACCTCTGCTATGAGGACAGGCTGAGAGAGTTGGGGCTTGTCAGGCTGAAGAAGAGAAGACTTTGAGAAGACCTTATAGTAACCTTCCAGGTTCCTATAGGTCCTGAAGGGGGACCTATAGGAAGGCTGGGGAGGGACAATTCACAAGGTCTTGTAATGACAGGACAAGGGCTAATGGGTTCAAACTGGCAGAGGGGAGATTTAAACAGGATGTTAGGAGGAAGTTCTTCACAGTGAGGGTGGCAAGACACTGGAACAGGTTGCCCAGGGAGGTTTTGTCTGCTCCCTCTCTGGATGTGTTCAAGGCCAGGCTGGATGAGGTCTTGAGCATCCTGATCTAGTGGGAGAAGTCCTTGCCTATGGCAGGAGGTTGGAACAAGATGATCTTTGAGGTCTTTTCCAACATAAACCATTCTATGATTCTATGATTCAGTGATGGAAGGGAAGAAGTAAGAGAATGGGGCAAAGACTGAGGCACAAGGATTATCCTTCTCTGATTTGACTGCATCATGACTGCCCAGCTGCACACAGAGGCATTTAAAGACTGTGAGACCTGGTGCTATCTTTACCACTCCCTTAGAGATAATAGAACTGTAAAATCCCAGGTTGAAGGGGACTCAGGGATCACCTGGTTCAAACTTTGTTAGAAAAAGCCTGGCCTGCACAAGGTGACCCAGCACCCTGTCCAACTGAATCTTGAAAGTATGCTTTGTTGGAGACTTCACTACTTCCCTGGAAAGATTATTTCAATGGATGACAGTTCTTGTGAAAAAGATTTCTCTTATATCCAGTTGGAATCTCCCCAGGACTAACTTATACCCAACACCCCATGTCTTTTCCTGGTGAATCCTTGTAGAAATGGAGTTTCCATCTTCTTACTTGGACCTGAATAAGGCCTTTGACTCTGTCCCACATGATATCCTGGTCACCAAACTGGGAAAAAAATGGACTTGATGGGTGGAACACTGCTGGATAAGGAATTGGCTGGATGGTTGCACACAGAGAGTGGTGATCAATGGCACAAGGTCCACCTGGAGATCAGTGACAAGTGGCGTCTCTCACGGGTCAGGGACCAGCGCTTTTTAACGTCTTTGTCAGCAATGTGGACAGAGAATTGAGTGCACCCTCAGTAAGTTTGCAGATGACACCAGGTGGGCCCAGGCCAACCTCAAGAAGTTCAACAAGGCCAAGTGTAAGGTCCTGCACCTGGGTGGGCACAATTCCAAGCACAAATACAGGCTGGATGACAAATGGCTGAGAGCAGCTCTGAGGAACAGGACTTGGGGATCTGGGTTAATGAAAAGCTCAACATGAGCTGACAATGTGAGTGCAGCCCAGACAGCAACTGTGTGCTGGGCTGCATTAAGAGAGGCATTACCAGCAGGGCAAGGGAGGTGATTCTCCCCCTTTACTCTGCTCTCCTCAGACCCCACCTGGAGTACTGTGTGCAGTTCTGGAGCTTCCAACACCAGAAGGACATGGAACTGTTTGAGCCAGTCCAGAGGAGGGCCACGAAGATGATCAGAGGGCTGGAGCACCTCTGCTATGAGGACAGGCTGAGAGAGTTGGGGCTCTTCAGCCTGCAGAAGAGAAGGCTTGGAGGAGACCTTACAGTAGCCTTCCAGTACCTGAAAGGGGCCTACAGGAGGGCTGGGGAGGGACCATTCACAAAGTCTTGCAATGACATTATGAGGGGGAGTGGGTTTAAACTGGCAGAGGGGAGAATTAAACTAGATGTCAGGAAGAAGTTCTTTACAATGCATGTGATGATACACCGGAACGGGTTGCCCAAGGAGGTTGTGGCTGCTCCCTCTCTGAAGGTGTTCAAGGCCAGGTTGGATGAGGCCTTGAGTGACCTGTTCTAGTGGGAGGTGTCCCTGCCTATGGCAGGGGGTTGGAACTGGATGATCTTTGAGGTCCCTTCCAACCTAAATCATTCTATGATTCTATGATTCCCTCTAACCACCCTTTAAATGCTGGAACATGGTGAGAAGGTCTACCCTGAATCTCATTTTCTCCATGCAGAACAAACCCAGTTCCCTCAGCCTTTACTCACGTGGCAACTTCCCAGTCCTTGGATCATCTTTGTAGCCCTTCTCTGTACCCTATCCAGCAGGTCTCAGATAACCTGTGTGTCTGAAGTGGCACTAGACACCAATGTTTCAGAAGCTGGATGGAACCCAGAAGACTCTGCCTGAGATCACCCTGCCACAAGGCGTATCAAAAGGCATACATCTCCTGAATCCATGTTATTGCTTCCATTAAGAGTTGCATAGTTAAATGATCAGGCAAATTTATGTTTGGAAAAATCCATACAGGGCTGTTAAATATAAAAGCTCTCTCTCTCAAGTCTGTGAGTTGTAGCTCACTGGGGACAGAAGGAGTGTTTTGGAAGGAATCACTCCACGCTTAACGTTTCCTTTAGACAATTTCTTGACACCTTCTGTTGCCCACTTTTGGCAGCAGGACACTGTGCTGGAGCAATCTTGTGTTTGACCTGCTGTGGCTGTCCTTATCCTCTGACTTTTAACATCCCTGTGATGGCTCACTCACTAGTGTAAGCAGTGTCTATTTTGACAATTCCCTTCTACCCACACCTCCTATTCACACAGCCAGGCATGGGATCTGCAAGCTTTTCCACCATCTCATGGGGCTGTTTGAGGATCTGTGTTTGGTACTAGTCCCTAAGAGCAGAAAATGAGCTTTTGGACTGATCTGTGCATGAAGCACATCTGTGCATGGACAGTGTGTGTCCAGCTTAGCATATGATGGAGGTACCAAGAATGGAAGAGACCAAAGCACAGCAATTGTGGTCGTGCTCACTATTATCAGGGCATGGGGTGGAAGAAATGGTCACCATGGCCTCATTGCCATCTTGGTGACTTGTAAGAAAAGGATATTTGATCTGCTCCTTCAAAACATGACAAGGGTCATGAAGGAGATGAGAAATGTAGGTGGAATCAATTGGAAAGGCTGAGTGGAGGGTTGTAGGAAGCAGAGGTGCACCTCCTTGGATTTGGAGTATGAGAACCTATGAGAACCTTATTTGTATCTACTATAAACTTATCCATATTATGGAAAATAGGATTTACACTCAGCAGGCAAGAGAGTCTGCAAACACTGGTACATTCAGACACAGTCCTGACTCACCAACTTCATGTTTCTACTGAATGAACTGTTGGGTGAAGTGACACTCGAACGAGAAGGACCCATTGTGAAGTATGACATTAACATCTGGCTATAAATGTGTTCCTCTTCAAGGGATAGTGCTTAAGAGGTCAAGATGCAAGCACATATCCTTGTCTCAGTCCAGCTGTGCCAGGGACTCCTCTAGGCTCTCCTGAAGTTTCTCCCTAACCCCTTTCATAGCTTAGCTCTAACAATTTAAATACTGTGACCTTGCTGGCCAAGCTTGTTTGAACCAAAATAGTCTGAACAGTGTTCACAAACACTTTAAGGTGATCAACAAGTTTTGTAGGGTACATCCAAGCTCACAAGTCATTGGACCAGTCTGGTCCACAATGTGGTGTGACTTTGTGATGTGAGCTCAGAATATCCTTGTTTCTACACCTTTGTGTTTCCATATGGCATCTTGTGCCAGCACAATTGGCAGGGTCCACACTGTGAGCAAGAGCAGAGAGGTTAGTTTAGGAAGAAGAGACTCAGAAAGTTTGTAGAAAAACTTTTAGAGCTATGTCAGTTGACTACTCCTCAGTGTGGCACATACACTTCTGAGTCAGTGTACCAACATGGTAGGACCAGACAGGGACAACCAGCAAAAGGAAGGGACACCTAAACCTCCTTTCACCTCCACAGGCTACACATCTACAGCCTAAAGGAAAAATCAGAAGAAGCTAGGAATATCGTAGAATTAAATTATCCCTAAACATGGCATGCCACAATTCCCCCATTCCAAATCCTTCCCATGCCAAGTTAAACACCTTGGAAAACCACATCAGTGTGCACTGGGGTACTGAACACTGGGATGGCAGGTGCTGGGGCTCCTTGTTACTGGGAGCAGTGATGGGAAGTGATGTGCAAACGATGAGTTGATTTTCACGGTGTTGAAGTCCTGAGGGGATGTTAATCTGCACCTGGGAAGTGTCAGATCCAGTCAGCGAAGCCCTAATGGATTGTTTGCTTTTCTGCAGTGGGGGAGGAGGAAATTTGTATCTCATGTAGACTTGGTTGAGTCAGAAAAGAAACAGCTATTCCCCTGTGCTGTCTGGAAGAAGCAGGACGTGGTGATTGCAGAGAAGACCAAGGGCTGTGTTCAGACACTCGCTATTTGAGATGCTCTGCCTCGTCTCTCCAAGGAGCCAGAGTCTGGCAGAGACTGGCAACAGGATTTCTGAAATGCCTTCTCCTTGCTTGAGCTTAGATGTCCTTGCAGCTGCAAAGATATGTTGTCATGAGCCTACTCTACTCCCTCTGTCTCCTATACAACTGAGAATTTTATATACCATCCATATATACTCTGTATATGCATTCACAGGTATGGGTACACAGAGTAGTATATAAATACAGAGATAGTAAATACCTTAAAAAAATATAAAGGGTTTTGGAAGAGTGGTTAGGAAAAAGATGAAAGAAAATGACCTGGGATTTTTGGTCAACAGCCAGCTGAACATGAGCTAGTGTCTGCCCAAGTGGCAAATAAGGCCAATGACATCCTGGTATCTATCAGCAACAGCATGGCCAGCAAGACCAGGGAAGTGATCATCCCCCTGTACTCACAGAATCACTTTAGAGGTTGGAAGGGACCTCCAGAAATCAAGTCCAATCTCCCTGCCAAGGTGGGATCACTGGGTAGTTTGCTCAGGAACTTATCCAGGCAGGTTTTGAAAACCTCTGGAGAAGGAGATTCCACAACCTCTCTGGGCAGCCTGTTCCAGTGCTCTGTCACAGTCACTATAAAGAAGTTTCTCCTCATGTTGAGGTGAAACCTTCTCTGTTCCAATTTGCAGTACCCAGCACTAGTGAAGTTACAACTTGACCACTATGTTCAGCTTTGGGCACCTCACTATGTGAAGGACATTTAGGTGCTGAAGCATGTCCATAGAAGGGGAATGAAGCTGGTGAAGGATCTAAAGAAGAACTCTTATGAGGATCAGCTGAGACAGCTGGAATTGTTCAGTCTGGAGAAAAGGAGGCTGAGGGGGCACCTTCTAGCTCTGTACAGCTACATGAATGAATGTAATAGGGAAGTCAGGGCTAGACTCTTCTCCTTGATAATGAGCAACAGCATAAGAGGAAATGACCTTAATTTGCACTAGGGGACATTTAAATGGGACTGAAACCAATGAAAGAGTGGTCAGGCATTAGAGCAGGCTGCCCAGGGAAGTGGTGGAGTACCCATCCCTGGAAGTGTCCAGAAGGGTGTAAATATGGCAATTTGGGGCATGGCTTAGTGGTGGACTTGGCAGCGTCGGGTTAGTGGTTGGACCTGAGGATCTTGGAGATCTTTCCCAACATTAACAATTCCATGATTCTATGGATGCAAGTCTGAATTTTTTTATAAATTCACATTGACTGTACTGAGTAATTTATAGTAAGAAAGAAGAGGCAAAAGGGGAAAAAAAGATTCCAAAAACTTGTGCTTGGACAGTTTCAAGAAGAATGTTTCTTTTGTTTCAGAGTAGAATTTTTATTAAAAAAAAAGCAAATGTCAAAAAGAAAAACAATCAAAACTAAAAACCATAAGAATAGAAGAAAATTATTAATTCAATGTTGACTAAAGCTTTTATCTTTTAATACTCAAAATGCAAACAAAACTGCTTAGTTTCAGGTCAGTGAGCTACAAACATGAATTGTCATTTTTTTTCTATGTTTATTTCTCTTTTAAAATATTTATTCTGGTCCAAAAGCAAACTGCTTTGATTTTTTATCAGCTTTTATCCAAAGTGAATCTATTTCTTATGTGGCTCCAGAGTCATCCAAAGAGCTACTTTCCTCTCTCTCTCTTTTTTTTTTTTTTTTTCCCCTCATTTCTTGGTATCAACTTGTTCTTTAAGTCCACCTACACTGCCAAGCTCTAAGCCTCTTCTTTACTCAGCTTGACCTGCCACCTCTGCTAGTGTGTATTCAGCCTTGTAGTCTGCTGTGGAAGATCCATGTCCTAGCTTACCCAGGCATGATCCTATGGTCCCTTCCCTCTGCTGGAGGGAAAGAGGCTGAGTGAAGGGAGAAGACAAAAGGCTTGGAGACAGCCACTTTGAGAGTCCAAGACTTGCCCAGACTTGTTCCTCCCAAATAAAGGGAAAGCGAGCTCCTGACTTCACCTAATATGGTCAGGTTTGGCAAAGTGCCATTCTGATTGGTGAATTTGTGTGCCCATGGTGGCCATTTACATTCAGGCAATCAATAAACAGGCTTCTGCCACATGCTTTGCTGCTTTCACTTTCCCTCTTGATTTGCCTGCTCTGCCCTGCTACATGGTCTGCCTGCAATGGCCTTCAAGATACCAACAGAATTCCCTTCACACTTTGAGTACTGTCTGACACTATATTGTGAGTAAATATTTCAAAGTCTCTAAGAAATTCTGTAACTAGATTCTGTTGTGCCTTTCTGCCTTCATAGCAGAAAGGAGCCTATTGAGTCCCCTGGTGGACAAGAGGTATATTTGAAATTAAGAACCTCTTTCCAGTTTTAGTGTTTGCATTTGTTACTTATTCCTTAAAGTGTTCTGGTTCTGCCTGTTCCCTGTGTGTATAAATATCCAAATCCTGTGTTTCAAGCATTGTGAATAAGTTCTCTGGTGAGATTTAATCTTAATAAACAATTTTCATAGTTATTAATAATCTTCACCTGGACATCAAAATTAATATTGATTATTAATTTTGCATAACTCCTAGCATAGCCCACTTGCTATGATTTTGACCATCACTAGCAGAAGTCCATGTCATGCCCTGAGCTGGATGCCTCTGTGTGCTCATTTGAGGCTAACTGGAACATTTGAATGAGAGAAATTAGATCACTGGTTGTGAAAAGAAAATAATTATGAAGTCTATATCATTCATTGGTTTGCTGAGAGGGATAAAAAGCCAAAATATAAATAATCTCACCCACTTGGGGTTGTGTCACTGCATCTGTTTACTTTCTCTTAACTCTGCTCTAATATCTCTCCTCTAATCTTGTTTGTCTGGCTGGGAAGGGAGACAGAGAGGGAGAAAGAGGGGAGTAGCTTTGAGCCCTTCTGGGGTGCTTCTCTGTCCTGGTATGGGTATGATTAACACCCTAGAGTTGGTTCAGTTCCTGTGGTCCCTCCTCCCCCTTCTGTACAAGGCCTGGAAGGGGTAGAAGGTGGGGGGCACACCACGTGGCCCCGGGACCCAGGGAGACCTTGGGCTGCACGTATGCATGGGACTATTTTGAACCAATTGGTCAGTTAGAGAATGCTGGATACCTATTGGTCAGTTTCACGCGCCCTTAGGAGGTATTTAGGCAGGGTCCAGCGACTGTTAGAGGTTCTTCTTCTACGTCTCCCTGTCGTGCTGTGAGGAGTTCCAGCCACGTGCAGCAGCAAAGACAGCAGCGGCATCGCAGCTTAAGAGAGAAGTGGCAAGGCAAACGCCCCCTTCTCTCTCTCTCATTCTCTTCCTATCTGGGATAAGTCAGTCCTTCTTTTTTTTTTTCCCTTTCTCTCGGGAAGAAGCATTGTTCCCCCTCGTGCCCCGTGGATTTTATAGGCGTGGCTGGGGTCTGTTTTGTATGTAAGCTCTCTGTTCCCTGAGTTCTGACTGTTAAACTGTTTATCTGGCGTTTTAAGCAACTCGTGCAGTTATTCTGCCAAGCGCGTATCCAAAGAACCCGGGGCACTCCAGGAGCCCCCACCGCGGATATCAACACTAATTAAATTGATATCCCATGACATTCTCTTTGTCCAGGAGGGAGTTTGGATTTCTGTATTGTTTCTAGTTTGTATATAATTGTAAATACTTGTACATACTTGCAAATATTTTGCGTATATATGTGCTTGTAAACTGTGCTTTGCTGTAAATATGGCTTCAACTTACTTCCAAGCTGAGTTAGTCTGATAAATTTCAATAGGGGGTGGGGGGGAGTATAAAGTTGGTAACCCAGCACACCCTGTGATCACAAGTGTTCTTTGAGAAAGAGCCTAATACCTGAACTGTCTGAGCTCAGCTCTGCAAACAGCTCACTTGGCCAAGAGATGCTGTGCTGGAGGCATGCAATTATTTGTGCAGTTCAGACTTGCAACACAGAAAAGTCTTGTGACACCGAGTGAAGAAATGGCAGATGAAGACCAGTGTCAGTAGAGATAAAGACACTTGTGTGGTAGTTTGAGGGATCCCAGGTTCCTTAAGAAAACCACAGAGACGAAGTCTCTGTTGTAATATTGTTATTCTACTCCGCTGTGCTGGTTTGAGCTAATTGGAGAATTTGGGTGAGAAATTAGACTATTGGCTGAGAAAGGAAAACACAGTATGTCACTTCACCAGAGTTTTGCTGAGAAAAAAAAAAAAAAAAAAGTTTTTAAGTATTGTACCCAAAACATTAGGTATCAGATGGTTTCTGACTGCTCTGGCTGTGGCTGCTTCTCTTTGCATGGTCTCCTTTGTCTTTGCCTTGGTAGCTAAATCTCAGTAATTCTACTAACTACTTTCCTGCTACTAATCCCTCTGGCCGATGTACCTCAGCTTTTCTTCAGCATCAACAGGTGGTGAGATAAGATTGGGGAAGGGGGGAGAGGTGGTAGGGGGTGGTTGGTTACCCCTCTTGGGGATTTGGGTCTCTGGGAGGGCTGTGGTGTTTCTGTATTACCTTTTCATTGTATATATTTGTAAATATCTGTTATACCTTGTAAATATTTGCTTGTATATTGTGCATTGATGTAAATATAAAGCTTCATTTATCAACTTCCAGTGTTTCTGAGTCCTAGCCGGGGTTTATAAAAAGGTAGGGGGGAAGGCAACTTCTTAAACCACCACATCCACTTTCTGGTAGCATAGCTTATAAGGTAGTGCCTGGCTACAGTGTCTGTCTGATATTGCTCTTTTCTCTTCTCTTCTCCTCCCTGCTTTTCCTCCCTCCTCTTCTCTCTCCAGGCAGAGCAGCGTCTCTGCTTATCTCATGGTGTGTGTGGGGAGATGGCTGCTGGCTGGCAGGGAATGTGGAGCTGCATCATGCAGCCTGCTGAGGCCTTCTAGGTCTGGGTGGAGAGGGCAGCTCTGGCCTACTCTCAGGCCTGATGAGTGTGGGAGGGGCAGAGGATTCCAAATGGTTTTAGTCCAATAGACTTGGCCTAGCTCGTGGGTGTATTAATTCTACCTGATTGCCTTCTGTGTATACGCACTAGTAAATAGAATCTCCCTTCCGATCAGTGTGCAGTATCTTCATTCTTCTGCTTCCAAAGGAGTAAGTGGCATTTCTGTTCTCCAGTCCTGGGTAGCTCGTGGCCCCAAACTGGGACATCTTGTCTGTCTTTGTGTGAAGAAGAAGAAGAAGAAGAAGAAGAAGAAGAAGAAGAAGAAGAAGAAGAAGAAGAAGAAGAAGAAGAAGAAGAAGAAGAAGAAGAAGAAGAAGGCAAGTCAAGTCAAAGTATCTGGTGGTAAAATCCCAGTACTGTTTAGTAATATAATACCACTCGGGAAAGAAGCTTGTGGAATGACTTTCAAAACGCCCTATCTATGATCAGCTGTGCTCCAGAAGGCGAAGAATGCCTTAGATTCATCACTATGGTACTTTGTAGGTTTACCTGTATCTTGTGACAAGTGTACAATTCTGGTAACCTTATCTCAGAAATAACTGAATGAGAAACTCTTAGAGAGGAGTAGAGAAGAAAGAAGGCAAGGAGTTTGAGATGTGTATGACAAGATTTTATAGAGCATAGGCCTTTTACTTTGGAAGAGACAGGCCTGAGGAGAGGCAATGTATAGTATCTGAAGGGGGCCTACACGAAGGCTGGGGATGGACTGTTCACAAGGTCTTGTAATGACAGGACGAGGGGGAATGGGTTCAAACTGGCAGAGGGGAGATTTAAACAGGATGTTAGGAGGAAGTTCTTCACAGTGAGGGTGGTGAGACACTGGCACAGGTTTCCCAGGGAGGTTGTGGCTGCTCCCTCCCTGGAGGGGTTCAAGGCCAGGCTGGATGAGGTCTTGAGCATCCTGATCTAGTGGGAGGTGTCCCTGCCTATGGTGGGGGGTTGGAACTGGATGATCTTTAAGGTCTCTTCCAACCTAAACCATTCTATGATTCTACAATAGTTAAAAAGAAAGAAAAAAAATCAAATATCTGAAAGTTATCAAAAACAGAGAAACAATAATTAATCTGCCAGAGGCTGTTAATGCTGTTGGTATTCCTAGAGTTGGGAAATGTAGAAGCTACCAAACTTAGCAATGCTATTACCTGGAGAATTGTTGTTCATATTTGTGCTTCTGCTTTCATTGTTCTCTTCAACATCTTGTGCTTCCCACATCCAGGGATCTCTGTAGGGACTGGTTTTATATGGCCTCATGTTGAATCAAAGGAAGCTGAGATTTGGTATTAGGAAGGATTTCTTTACTGAAAGGGGGAACTGCTTGCAGAAGGCAGTGATGGAGTTTCCACCTCTGGAGGTATTTAAGAGTTGTGTTAGACATAGTGTGTAGAGATATGGTTTTGTCAATGACTTGTGATTTTAAGCTATGGATTGAACTTGATGATTTTTAAGGTCTTTTCCAGTCTAGGCAATTCTGTGATTCCACAATGGTAGTGTAAAACAGAAATCAAAAGTGCCATTAGCCAGTCTTAGTCCAGACTAACACAGCAGCATGTGTTCTGGGTTAGGACATGGGACCAATTCTGAAGCCTGAAAATGAACACATTTTGGAGATAGTATTAAATTAAGCCTTGAGCACCATGTTAAGCTACAAAACAGCAGTCCTTATTAGCAGGAAAACCTCAGAACTGTAACAGCTTTCTGATCACACCACAACAATGGTAGGGCATCCTTCTTAACTATGCTGGGATAGGCCTCAGAAGATGCTGCTAAAACCACATCCCTATAGATGTTTTAGGCTTAACTGTCTCATCTAACCCTTAGCTGATGACCCCAAACAAACGAGAGGGCTGCAGCACCTCTGCTATGAGGACAGGCTGAAAGAGTTGGGGCTTTTCAGCCTGGAGAAGAGAAGGCTTCCAGGAGACCTTATAATAGCCTTCCAGTATCTGAAGGGGGCCTACAGGAAGGCTGAGGAGGACTATTCACAAAGACTTGTAATGACAGGACGAGAGGCAGTGGGTTTAAACTGGCAGAGGGGAGATTTAAATGGGATGTTAGGAGGAAGTTCTTCACAGTGAGGGTGGTGAGACAGTGGAACGTGTTGCCCAGGGAGGTTGTGTCTGCTCCCTCCCTGGATGTGTTCAAGGCCAGGCTGGATGAGGTCTTGACCGACCTGTTCTAGTGGGAGGTGTCCCTGCCTATGGCGGGGGGTTAGAACTGGATGATCTTTGAGGTCTCTTCCAACCTAAACCATTCTATGATTCTATGATTTCACTGTATTCTTGGAAGGATGTTATGTTGTCTTCTGGATTTGGAGCAGTCAAAGTTCAAGCTGGCTACTGAATGCCTACAAAGGACAACATGTGGGCCAATTTGGACCTTATCTACCATGTGGGCAGTGATTTGGGAACATTTATATTTATTTTGGTTGAAGTCATAGCTGAATGTCTTTGGGAAATGCTCCCCAAAACAGATGAATTTTTTTTTTTTTGTGCCTTCAGTTAATTCACTCTAAGCCATGGGAAGTGACATTTCCATGCAGTTGCATGGGTGAAAAGCCACATCCTCCTGAAAAGGGCCACTTCCTCCTAGCATCATCCTGGTATTGTGGCTTTCAGCTTTTGAGCCTCTCAACTTTTGTGTATGAGTCTGAATAAACAGAGAAGTTCCTTTTGGAGCTCAAGAACCTCAGCCTGTGCTAGCATCAAACATTTCCTCCTTCATCTTCATCAAACCCAGCTTCCCTCTCCAATCTCTTTGCTGATAGAAACTATCCACTCTTAGCAAAGATGTCATTTACTGGTACTTGAAAGCTTAAAAGCTTATACAGCTGCCTGAATAGAGGCATTTGAGAGGAATTTTTTTTGTTAATGAGAATGTTTTTAGCAATTATTATGTTTTCAGTTATGTGACATTTTTTATCATAATACCATTGTCTAAAGGACTTACCAAGCAGTCAGCAAAGCAAGTTCAGTAAAGCAAAAATATCAAATTCCTTGCTTAAAGAGATGGCCACTGCAAATCCTTTCTAATGTGATGGTGTTTCCAGCTCCTGGAAAGGAAAACAACATCGCTCCAAATGGAATTCTTTTGCACTCTTCAGCCAGCCCTGTTTATAGAATAGCAGAATGGTTTGAGTCAGAAGAGACCTTCAAAGGTCATCTAGTTCAGTCCTCCTGGAGTGAGCAGTGACATCTACAATGAGATCAGATTGCTCAGAACTCTGTCCAACATGACCTTGAGCGTTTCCAGGGAGAGTGGTTTCTACCACCTCTCTGGGCAACCTCAGTCAGTGTTTCACACCCTCAGCATATAAAATTTCTTTTTTGGCCTAGTTTAAGTCTCCCCTCTTTTAGTTCAAAACCATCACTCCTTGTCCTGTCACAATAAGCTCTGCTAAAAGCCTGTACCCATCTTTCTTAAAGGCCCCTTTAAGTAGTGAAAAGCCACAGAGGAGCTTGGCATGTCCCTCTGGCATGCCAACTGCTCTGCTCAGCTTGGTGTCTGCTGCAGTCTTGCTGAGGGTGTACTTGATCTTGCTGTCTGTGTCACTGATAAAGATATTAAACAGTTCTGGTCCTAGTGCACACCCAGAGGGACATCACTTGTCATTGACTTGCCTCTCTGATGACTCACCTCTGGCTCTGGCTCTCAGTGGCAGTGGTGGGTACACCTTCTCATGATGGGATCCCTTGAGGTAAAGTTGATACTCCAGGTCAGATGTGTGATACAGGTTGAAAAGCTCTGAATGTCTAAAGTGAAGAAAAGCCTTGCAAACCTGTTCTCCTCTCTGGCTGTGGTATCTCAGCAGGCAGCAAAAAAAATGTAGTCGTTGCTTTTCCTTTCTCTTGTACAATGTCAGTAGCACTTCTCTGAACTGAGGTCCCATAGGGCTGCTGAGAATTTTCCTCTCCTCTCTTGAATCCATCTGACTCCCTATTTCAGCATGTTTCTTATTAGTTGCTGAAAATTTCTAGAGAGTTGGAACTGATTTCAACAAGAGCTGTCAACAGTTCTTGTTTAATTACAAGAAAGAGGGAGAGGGGAGGCCCTGGGAGAGTTTGGGGTACATGGGCTTACCCAAATCTGTATGACAGGAATGACTAAGGAAAACAGTGTGTGCTGAACTGGGCATGAAGTTGGGCAATAGTTATCCTGGTAGGGAGTGTGTCTAAACAATGTAGAGAAGAAGGCTGCTAAACTGTCATCATGCATTTCTGTGGTCCAGGGCGATAGGAAACATTTCCTTACAGCCTAGGATGCAAGAGAAAGGAGTAGTGCTGAGCAGACTCGCAAATCAGATATTTACCATCATTTGTGTTCCTTAAATTCACTGTGATAATCTTCAGACAGTGAATGGTATTGCCAAGTGGCCAGTCTTCTCCAAACCTGAGACCCATCCATTAAGAACAAACCTGAGTTTCCTTCACTCCAGCTCATGCTTCAGGCACTGTGTGCATCCTGGCTCAGGGTTTTGTTCTTTACAATATACTAAGGGACTTATCTTGGGGAATGGAATCCCCAAACAGACTTTACAATCCTACCTTCTCACCCTGCCACAAATCCAGATCCCTTCTCCTCATCTCTAAGATGCATCTTTTCCTCAAGAGGACCTAGACCCTGTGCTTACAACCTCCTCCAACCCTCATAGAATCATAGAATGGTCTAGGTTGGAAGAGACCTTAAAGATCATCCAGTTCCAATCCCCTGCCATAGGCAGGGACACCTCCCACTAGATCAGGTCACTCAAGACCTCATCGAGCCTGGCCTTGAACACATCCAGGGAGGGAGCAGACACAACCTCCCTGGGCAACAGGTTCCACTGTCTCACCACCCTCACTGTGAAGAACTTCTTCCTAACATCCTGTTTAAATCTCCCCTCCGCCAATTTGAACCCATTCCCCCTCATCCTGTCATTACAAGACCTTGTGAACAGTCCCTCCCCAGCCCTCCTGTAGGCCCCCCTCAGATATTGGTAGGCTGCTATAAGGTCTCCACTAAGCCTTCTCTTCTCCAGGCTGAAAAGCCCCAACTCTCTCAGCCTGTCCTCATAGCAGAGGTGCTGCAGCCCTCTGATCATTTTCGTGGCCCTCCTCTGGACTCTCTCCAACAGTTCCATGTCCTTCTTGTGCTGGGGGCTCCAGAACTGCACACAGTATTCATCCCTCCCTGAAAGCTATCCCAGCACAGGACTCACTACTGCATTTGGGAGACTTCATTTAGATGTCTCCTGGGATACTCACCATGACCTAGAGTTCTCTAGTATTTTTGGGGTGACCTAGCAACTCCTGTATGGGCACAGTTTAGCTGTACCAACACACTTGCCATCCCTTCTGGTTTCTCTAGTCCCTGAGTTCCTGCCCTAGGGTAGGTAAGAACATCCCATTTTGTCTTCCCACATCTCGGAATGGGGAAATATACCACTACTATGATGAAGCTGGAGAAGTCTCCTTTCAGATAAATTCTGGCAGCCCAAGCAACCATAGTCCCTAGAGCCAAAGCAGATAATCACTGTGTCCTGATGGCACATCAGAGCACCTCCTACCTTCTTTTCTGTCAACCCTTCAAAAACACACATTCCAGCTGCGTAAAGGGTGGTGTTGTCTGCTGTGGCCTCCCCTAAGGTCCCTCTGTTGTCGCCTGACCATGCATAGGGTTTCCAGCCTATATCAGTTGAGCCAAGCCATGAGGCATGTCTGTAAAATGTATGAATATTGACTGCTTTGTCTATTTAGTCCAGAAGCTCCTTTGGCCTCATTTCTCACCTAGTGCTCATGTAGCACCTAGCACGGCTTGGCATTTGGTGGGGAGAGCTGCCATAGTTCTAATAACTGATAATAATACAGGGCTGAGCACATCACGCCAGCACAGCATTGACTGTAAAACTGGCCACGCAGCCAAAAATGAAGATTAAAAGGAGGGGAAGAAATCTGACAGAGAATTACTTAATTTAGTACATTTGAAACCCAATAATTATTTCTTTTAAAATAGAATTTGCTGAAGCAACTTTTGGCTTTTCATTCTTTTCATTTCCTTTTTTTTTTTTTTTCTTCCTTAATCATTGCATAATAAAGTAATTAGTAATTTGTGTCATTTCTGTAATTTTTTTTTCTGCTTGGTAGATTCACAAGGGGTGACACTTTTCCACAGAACACTTAAAATAAAGTAAAATAAAGAGTGGCAAAAATCAGAGCTGATGTTTGAACCCTTTCAAGGTAATTAATTCATGTCGTGTCTCCTCAAAATGATGGTTACATCACTGCTGGCAATTTATTAGAGAAACCCTGGATGGTGGAGTGGGGCAAACATTCTGCCACAGAGTCTGGTCTTAATCATGCCCAAGAAAATCCAGCCACTTCTCCAGGGTAAGGCAAGCAGATGCATGGCTCCACAGTGATGACTTTTCCCTGTCTGTACTTTATTTGGATGTAGAAGACACAGCAATGTGTCCCTGTTGGCCTAACTACAATCATAGTGGGCTGGTCTTGGCTGGATGCCAGGTGCCCACCAAGCTGCTCTATCACTTCTCTCTTCAGAAGGATAGGGGAAGGAGAAAATAAGATGGAAAAAAATCTTACTGGCCAAGAAAAAAGCAGTTTAGTAAAAGTGAAAGCAAAGGTCACACATGGAAGGAAAGGTAAAAAGAAGGTTTATTCTCTATTTCAGATTAGCAATGTCCAACAACTTCCTAGGAAGCAGGACTTCAGTACTGCAGGATCACAGGATGTTAGGGGTTAGAAGGGACCCAAAATGATCATCGAGTCCAACCCTGCTGCCAGAGTAGGACCATACAATGTAGCTCAGTTCACAAAGGTATGCATTCAGACAGGCCTTGAAAGTCTCCAGAGAAGGAGACTCCACAGCCTCTCTGGGGTGCCTGTTCCAGTGCTCTGTGACCCTTACAGTAAAGAAGTTCCCCCTTGTGTCGAGGTGGAACCTCCTGTGCTGCAGCTTCCATCCATTGCTCCTTGTCCTATCACAGGGAGCAAGTGAGCAGAGTCTGTCCCCACCTCTCCTGAAACGCAGCCCTTAGATATTTATAAATATTTATCAAATCCCCTCTCAGTCTAAAAAGCCCCAGGTCCCTCAGCCTCTCCTCATCAGTCATACCCTCGAGTCCCCTAAACATCTTCATAGCCTTCCACTGGACTCTCTCCAGCAGATCTCTGTCCCTCTTAAGCTGGGGAGCCCAAAACTGGAGGCAGTACTCAAGATGGGGTCTCAGCAGGGCAGAATAGAGGTAGAGGAGAACCTTCCTCAATCTGCTCATAGCAGTTGCTGCAGAAGACAAGCATCTTAAATACTGAGTTCCCCACTTTCTTCCTCCTTTATTTTAGCTTTTAGCACAGAGCAGACATATGGAAGCTAACTTTGGTCAGTTTAGGTCATCTGTCCTGGCTACACCCCTTCATAACTTCTTACCCACACTCAGCCTACTGATGTCAAGGGGAATGTTGGAGAGACAGCCTGATGTTGTAGGAGAACTGCACAGCAGCAGCCAAAACACCAGTGAGTTGTCAACACCTGTCACGGGACTGGGCTAATCAAACACAGTATCCCGTGGAAGGAGGGGGGAACGGTACCCTCCTCACCGGTTCTTCGGGTTTCGGTCGGCAGAAAAGACACGGATATCGCTTAAACGTCAGGTATAAATGTTTAACAACCAGGACAGGGGAAAACAGAGAGCTTGCACGCGAGACAAATCCCGATCGCGCCTATGAGCATCCGCGGAAGTGCGAGGCAAAAGGGGGGAAACACGCCGCTTCCCGAACCGAGGGGGAAAACCGCGGAAGGAGGGAGACCGATTTAAGGAGAGTAAAAGAGGGATTAGAAGGAGGGAGAGAAGGGTCAGCCTTGCCGCTTAGGAGAGCTGCCTGCTGCCTGCTGCCTGCTGCCGTGCACGTGGCTGGGGCTTCTCCCAGTTGCTGCGTGGGTGGCGGTGAACGAGGAGAGCGGGAAGAAGAGAGAAAAAATGGCTGCTGACCCGTTTAAGTACCCTGCAGGGCGAACGAAACTGTCCATCAGGCGTCCAACATCTCCCGGCCGGCCAATTGATTCAAGGTTCGACGTATATGGGCATCTCGAGGTTCCCACCCTGGGTCCCAAGGACACCTGGGATGCCCCACCCTTCACCCCCTACCAAACCTTTTAACAGTAGAGGGAGGAGAGAGCCCAGGAATTGGATTAATTCTAGGGTGCTCCGTCATTCTATGCCGGGACAACACCTTTTGTGCTATCACTACACAAGACTATGAAGACTGCTATGAGAGATGTTTATTCCATTTCACCCAGACCCAGTAAGTCAACCAAAATGAGGATGGAAGGGAGAAATGTCTGGAGCAAAAGATGGCGAATGTGACCTTCTCTGAATAAGGCCGTGGAGGAGAGCTTCAGTCAGTTGTCTCTTTGTCTCAACAAGTCATGTAGAGCTGCAGACTTCTCTCAACCTAATGCCTCACTTGGTGAGATCCATTTGTGTGGCAGAAAAGTCTACCTGCTAATCACTTTCGTTCAGCTTGTGGCTTAGAAAGGTCCTGCTAAAGTCTTGGAGGGATTTTGCAATAGTTCATTAGACTCTCTGTCTTCTCCATGTAAGTCATACAGTCCTCCTATGCATTCTTTGACCTCTTAATTCAGTATGTATCAGCAGCCTGGCATGGGGCAAGGGAATTGTCTTGTAACGGGCTTTCTGGCCACTCCATGGTCCTCGCTGATTCAGGACTTGCTAATTCTTTATCCCCTCTACTGACCATATCTATGCTGCTTCCTGATGCCCTGCAAAGCATCAAAGACAGATGGAATGAAACATCAACTGGACTGTGACCAACTGCTGTGTTTGCACTACCCTGTGCCCTCTGCCACAGAATGTTTGCAGAGTACCCCCAGGCACCTCCTTCACCAGCCTGAGGTGATTATGGGTCCCACTGCTCCTTTCTCCTAAGGTGTCATCAGGTTGGAGGCTGGCATAGGGCTCTTCTAGGGAAGGATGTGAAACCCCAAATCAGCTTTGCAACACAGCAGTAAGGCAAGATTCAGTCTTGGCTCCTTTTCTGAATTGCGCTTCTGATTTTGTCCAATGACTCACTCATGCAAAATGCATAAGCAGAGAAGAGAGCAAAGGTGAGCCCTCTGGACCTGGTCCTTGCCCCAGAACGGATGTGAAAGAGACTCCTCTGTACTTAGAACCAAAATAATGCTGACACTCCTTTCTTTCAGACTGATTTATCTGAAGACCAAGGCTGGAGCCCTTGAATGCTGACAGAGTGAGTCAGAAGACATTAACTGAATTAATTTGGCTTCCTCCCTCAAGAAAAGCCCCATCACATGTACCTTTAGCTGTGGTCTTCACAACTTTTAGGTGACTTTTGTCCAGTTTAGACTTCCCTGAGGCCTCTTTCCTTTCAAAGAAGGTAAAATGACAGAGCCCAACCTACCAAAAAGAGGTATCCTTTCTTCCCACTCAGATTGATCCTTATCTTTCCATAATGGTTTTTGCTCTCACTTCCTCTCATCCTGGCATGATTTTAGAAGATAGGGCAGTAATATTAACAAGCAGAAAACCCCTGAGAGACAGATTTTTCTCTCCAGCAATCCAGCTTTTCCAAAAATATCTGAGCCAAGAGAACATGGAGAAGCAGTGTCCTACCACATAAATATTAATGTTGCCTTTAATCCCTCTCAGTTTGGAAGAGCTAAGTGGGAACTTTGATGTCCTCAGGCTGGAGTGTTTCTCATTCCTGTCCCTCTCTGCTTACACCCATATTCATACCATTGGCTCCAGGTTGCCCCTGCTGCCAGACATCTGCAGGTCACCTTCTTGCTCATTCCCTGGCCTAATTTCTTCCCCAGCCACATGCAGTAGCCACCACATTTATGTTTCATCCAAATCTCAGATGGATGAGTCAGAGGCATCAAGTTCAAACACAAATTAAGCCCTGTCCACATTTTTTAGGAAGTTTTTCATCTCCAACTGTATTGGATGTTATCTGGGTCTTATCAATCCTGAGACCATCTTTGCTAACATCTCTGTTCTATTAGAGCTAGAGCAAAGGTGTGCATCTCTGACTTTTGTTGGATGTTGCCCAGGATTTATGATTTCTGAGTACATCTTGCAGTCAGTGGGTTTATTACTGCCAATCTCAAATCTCTTACATCTGTTACTTTAGAACAATTAAACCATTTCATTGTTTTAGCTTCTGAGCTGTGTCAGAGCAAGTCCTTATCAAGGCACCAAAACTGGAGGCAAAAGTAGATTTTGCCAAATAGTTCCAGCAAGTGGGTTCTGAGGCAGACAGACATTTGGACATCTGAACATTATGGTCCCTGTTCCTCAGCAGATAAATGAGGCATTTGTGGTTTTTACCCAAAACAACAAAAGTCAGGGCACAAAGAGAGATGAATTAGGTGTCCTGACCCTTCAGACCAAGAGTGAAGCCAACCTGCTTTCATGACCAGAGATCTTAATACACACAGGAATCTATCACATTCTCAAGCACTGTGTGAGGAAATTGTCTCTATGTACTTTGGCTGTGACTCCACACTCCCTTCTGCGCATCCTGTACACTGATGAGTGGTTGCATTTTCCAAAAAGATCTTTAGCTCCCTTTCCCCTTGATGCTACGCACAAATCATTCATTTTCACTACTGGTCAAGTGTAAGTCCAAGCTTAAGTCCGGTTATGGAATCCACATGTGTGCAACATTGGACTGCCAGGCAGGGTTGGGGCTGTTTTTGCCATACCCTGAGTAGCTGATATCCTGAGGTCAGTCCTTTCTCAAAACTCAAGTGTAAACAAAGAGCTAACAACAATGAAGACTGAAAGGAGAATGAAGCTAGATAAGTGAAAGCGCTCAGCATCTAGAGTGCCTCTAAAGAACAACAATGAAGCAGGTGAAGGGTCTAGAACATAAGTCTTATAAGGAGCAAGTGAGGGAACTGAAGTTGTTTAATCTGGAGAAAAGAAAGCTCAGGATTAACCTTCTTGCTCTCTACAGCTACTTGAAAGGAAGCTGGAGCCAGGTAGAGGATCAGTCTCCTCTTACAAGTAAGAAGAGAAAGGACAAGAGAGAACAGCCTGAAGTCGTGGTAAGGGAGGTTTAGACACTAGAAATAATTTCTTCCCTGAAAGGATTGTAAAGGTCTGCAACAGGCTGACAATGGTAGTGGTGGAGGCTCCGTCCCTGAAGGTGTTTAAAAGATGCATAGGTGTGGTGTTGAGGGAGATGGTTTAGCGGTGGGCTTAGCAGTGCTGGGTTAACTGTTTGACTCAGTGATCTCAAAGGTCTTTTCCAACTTAAACAGTTTTATGACTCTATGATGACGCAATTCTATGATCTCTTGTAAAAAATTCCAAACTCAAAGGTAAATGCAGAGCAAAAATAATAATTTAGTTGTGGGAGGCTGATGGGCAGATGGTGGGCACTTTGTGTAACTAATGAAGGTATCTGATGCATCGTTCTATGCTGTATGAACTTGGTGGCAGAAATCTGAACTATTTCAGACAGAATACTTTCTTCCTACAAGCTTTGCTGTCGACAGTTGCCAAGGGAACAAGCCCACTCAACAGCCAATCACGTGAATAGATTTGCTTTGTTAGTTGTAGTAATATTAGCATTATTTTTGGTATGAGAGACTGATCGTTGCCTCCACTTATGCTCAAATAACCCTTTAGTGTAATATCTCTGATGGGATGTGTGCCTGTGCCCAGTGCTGTCTGGATAAAGAACTGCTGGCAGATGTGACATTGGTCCTGAGTGGCTAAGGGAAACCTTTCCTTCATTAGGGGGTGATCTATTTGCTTCTTGCTGTTAGGTCCTCTATCCCTGTACCAGGAGGGAGGGAAGTGAGCTATGAATCTCAGATTGTCATCCCTGCAAATCTGACACCGAAGCCACAGAAGAAGGAAAACAGGAGCGGTGAGGAGGTGAAAGTAGGAGTGAGTATTGTAGTGGCAACAGAGCTAATGGGGAGAGTCGGGGGACTGAGGATGAGAAGATTAATACTGAAGGGAAGGAGCCTGCACTGAAGTGCAGTTTGTCATGCTGCTTGCAGATCTGGTCATGCATTTTGCAGATCTGTTCATTGGCCATAATAAATTGTGCACTCCATACATCATATCTGGAAGAGCAGATCCCTTTGCAAGTGACAGTCACAAAGACACCTTGTTAGCAGAGGAGGATTGGAATAAAAAGACAAGTTGAAGTAAAAGATGATAAATGAACAACCTCTCAGCAGCAGAATAAAAGGGTTATGCCACTTTAGACTGTGTGCTTCCTACAGAGAGACAGAGGACAGTGGGTATCTGAGCACTAACTATGCTGATATGGATGGAGGTCACTTCTCTTCATAAAGCATGTGCATAGTACAGTCTACATGTACAGGAAAATTAGAGAAAGAACAGTATTTGGGATCAGTTCACCTTACAAGGAACCATGACCACTGTTAAGTTGTGCCTCTTCCAAAACGTCCACAGGTCTGCAGCAACACAGCAGGGATGAGAAGTCTGAAATTTGTGAATCTTTTGTGTTCTGTAGCCATCAAGACCTAATGTGGTAGTCTTCTTGTATTCCATCCTGTGCCTCCCAGATCTTTTTGAAAGTCATAGAATCATAGAGTCATCTATGTTGGAGAACACTTTGAAGATCATTGAGTCCTACCTTTAACCCTATGCCACCAAGTCCCCCATTAAGCCACCTCCCCAAGCACCACAGCTATGTGGCTTTTAACTTCTTGCAGGAATGGTGACTCAGTCACCTCCCTGCGCAACCTGTTCCAATGCCTGACAACATTTCAGTGATTTTTCTTTTTTTTCTTAATGTCAAGTCTAAACTTCCCTGTTGCAGCCTGAGGCCATTCCCTTTTGATCTATCACTAGTTACTTGGTTCCCTGGTTGTGAGGGTTATCCATAGGTGTGGATATAGTTGAGCTGTATTTGTATATATGGGATGAGAGAAAGCACCAGTGAGGTGACATAAACATCATCTGTGTCTCTTCTGCCATTTAGGAATTGGGAGATGTATATACTTATCTCAAAGACCCAAAGTATGCTAATATCACAGGTGGAAATTAACTGTCCTTAGTGGTTGCCCATGATCCCTGACCTCATGCTCGGGCACAACATCATGATGTGTTGAGATATGGGATATGTTTTCAGGCTTCATCAAACCCATTATGAGCCTCCTATCATGCAATAATTTTTCCTGTTGTTTGCAAACAGTTTTTGGTATCATCAGCATGGTTAACATGAAAACAGCATCACTCAGGAAATGTATCTTACGGCTTTGCCAGTCTTGCCAAGGAGAAGATCCAGATCTCTTAAAATATTTTTCAGGGCATAAATCCTTGAAAAGGTTACAGATAGATTCCAAGTATCTTCTGTTGTTTGGATTTTGTTTTGTTTTGTTTGCTGTTTTATTTTGTTTTGGAGTTTTTTAGTGTAAGCAGAATATTCTGTGGTTGTGATGTACTGATTGAAAAATTCTAGTAGCATCAATGTTATGGGATATATAAGCTGATGATTTACCTCCTTTGCATTTCCCCCCCTGCATTTCTTAGCCATCACAGCATCATGTTTGTTTTCTCATGGTTGGTAGAGATCCCGATGTTGTCAAACTTCCCAGCCAAGGCTGGAGCAGTCTTTCCTATATTCTGCCATCCAGAACAATGTGGGATGATCCAGAAGAACCTCATTTCCAGAAAAACCAGCTGGACCTCTGCTCTGCTCCAAGATAGCAGGCTGTGACTTCAAGGTTACCAGCTGCATAAGGGGCTCGGAAATGTGTTTTGCTAGTAGCTGTTTTTAAGTAGAGGGGATCAAAGCCTTGAACATCAGCAGTGTGAATCCTACTCTAGATCATGCATCCTGCAGCGAGAACATTCAGTTGCTCCTCGTATCAAATTCATATTAGTGCTTCTTAGGGCTTTGCCATAGTTACTAATCAGCAGTGATACTAACAATCATCTCCTCTGTCTGACTAAGGAGGACACTGCCTTTGCTTTCCTTTTTTAAACCCATAAACCAGATTATTGAAGTGTTTATTTTTTTGTCTGTAACAGGGGAGCTTTTATACATAATTATACCCACTATTCAATTTGTATCAAGTGGTGTTCCCAGGTATAAATCTCCCTTCATTTGCTCCTGCTGAGTGAAAAAGAAACCTCAGTAGGGTCAGTGTGGTGTCAAACTATAAAATACAAAATGCTTTGGTTTCCTGGAGGAGCCACTTGTCAAGTCTGATGTCATTCTACTGCTCTCTTTCTATATCTGTTGTTTGAGACAGATGATTCCTCTGGTAGGAATTTATTCATAAACAATACAGAAACTTCATAAGGAAATGTAGAGTGCTTATGCAGTACACTATTGAGTAGAAAGGTTTTTAATCAGGTTCCCCCCCCCCAAAAAAAAAAAAGGTTATATGGTCAGCATGGACTGAAGGATGGAATTCATCTCAGCTAACTGCAGGTATCTGCATGTGGACACCTTGGAAATGGCATAGGCTGAGAGGAAATGGTCTGAAGCTGCACCAGGAGGGGTTTAGATTTGATATTAGAGAAAAAATCTTCACTGAAGGGGTTGTTAAACACTGAGACAGGCTCCCCAGGGAGGTGTTTGAATCCCTGTCCCTGGAGGTGTTACAAAGATGCAGAGATGTTGTGCTGAGGGACATGATCTTACACCAGACTTGGTAGACTTAAGGAATTATTGGATGCAAGGGTCTTAAGGGTCTTTTCCAGCCAAAACCATTCTATGCTTATATTCTATGACCATCATCTGAACTTGTAATCTGACTCTTTTACCTTCAAGGGGGAAAAGATACTTCAAGGGAAGCATTCATCTGACTTTAATTCTAGAGATCTGCTTTAGAAGACAAGGTCATACCTTAAGCACCTGTATCCTTCCATAGACCATAAGCTAGACCATTAAATCCTGTGGAAAAATCTACATCCAACTGCAGCGAGTCAGGTGAGTAGCAGTTCCAAGAGTAGAAATGTATAACTATCTTGCTTATTAATAACTACCTCACTTGATCACAGTTTCAACCAACGTGACCTTGATCACTTCTGCTGCAAATCACACCATTTGATTAGATGTTGGCTGCTGTCACACTAGATGAACTTCATCTCCAACCTGGCATGGTTTTGTTGTTGGAGAGAAATCTGAAAATATTTATAGGAGATATTTCTTTAATTAAAAAGGGAAAAAAAAAAAGAGATAAAGTATTCAAGAATGACTGATGAATGGATGGCTCTTCTAAGAGTTCATCTAGATAGACAGACAGATGTAGATATCTATTGGCATATGTCAACGCATGACATGATAAACAGCTGAAATTGTTGTCCATGGAGATATTCCTCTAAAAACCATATCTCTTAAGCAGGCTGGAAGACAAATAATAATCATCCAGTAAGCCTAACTAGAATCTTCCTTAGGATAAGGGTGGAGGAGGCTATAGAATCTTACTTAATTAATCAAGTGGTTCACATAATTAAACCAAAAGCAGAAAAACCATTATCTGGATAACTGCTAGTTAGAAGACCTTTCTTTTAATGACTTTGCTCCATTCCATTTTTAGTTGTGATCCTCTAAATGAGATGAGCTAGATATGAGCTTCGACTTGCTAGAGGGCAGGGATGCCATACAGAGGGACCTGGACAGGCTGCAGAGGTGGGTCCAGGCCAACCTCATGAAATTCAACAAGGCCAAGTGTAAGGTCCTGCACCTGGGGCGCTGCAATCCCAAGCAGGGTGGGGAATGGCTGAGAGCAGCCCTGAGGTAAAGGACCTGGGGGTCTGGGTTGACCAAGAGCTCAACATGAGCTGGCAGTGTGCATGTGTGGCCCAGACAGCAACTGTGTGCTGGGCTGCAGCAAGAGCAGAGTGGCCAGCAGGGCAAGGGAGGGGATTCTCTGCTCTTGTCAGACCCCACCTGGAGTACTGTGTGCAGTTCTGGAGCCCCCAGCACAAGAAGGACATGGAACTGTTGGAGCAAGTCCAGAGGAGGGCCATGAAGATGCTTAGAGAACTGGAGCATCTCTGCTATGAGGACAGGCTGTGAGAATTGGGGCTCTTCAGCCTGGAGAAGACTTCAAAGAGACCTTATAGTAGCCTTCCAATATCTGAAGAGGGCCTACAGGAGGGCTGGGGAGGGACTAATCACAAGGGCTTGTAATGACAGGACGAGGGGGAATGGTTTTAAACTGGCAGAGGGGAGATTTAAACAGGATGTTAGGAGGAAGTTCTTTACAGTCAAGGGTGATGAGACAGTGGCACAGGTTGCCCAGGCATGTTGTGGCTGCTCCCTCCCTAGAGGTGTTTAAGGATGAGGTTTTGAGCAACCTCTTTTAGTGGGAGGTGTCTCTGCCTATGGCAGGGGGTTGGAACTGAATGATCTTTGAGGTCCCTTCCAACCTAAACCATTCTATGATTTTAGGCTAAAGAGTGCTATGTTGTCTCTGCTTAATGGCGGAAATTATGAGAATGAGAAGAATATGTGTGTACAAACCTGTGTTCCCACATACACACATTTTTGTTCTCCATTCCCTGCACAGAGCATTAAAGCAAAGTGCTCGGAGTCTGAAACAGTGGAGCATTAAAAAGCCATTAATCACTGCTTTGTATTCCTTGCTGCTAGATGTTAATTTCAATTTACCACCACCTATTCAGTTCCCCTTCGTTGGAGTGGCTGGCTCAGTTCCTAAAGGCCAGGACAATGAAGGAAGGGCAAGAAAGCCACCTCAGGCAAAGATGTGGAGGATGGAAGAGCTTTCCTGGGACACCATTCTTCTCTTCCCCCTTTTCTCTGTATTTACATCAGGAATTAGATTGCCCAGATGGAAGAGCTTTCAAACTCTACCGAAGGAGACAATGACATTTCCCACCTGCTCTTAGAAAAACAACAAGAAGGGAAAAAAAAAAGAAAAGGAAGGAAGGAAGAAGAAAATTGCTGATCAATCATGTATGGGTCACGACATAACAATTATCATCATGTTAATTGAGGAAATTCAATAACCACAATAGAAGAAAAAGATAGCCTGGTCTTCTGTTGGCCAGTTTCCAAGTTCTATAAGAATGACTCCAGCCATTTGTGGGGACAGAGCTGTGTACTATCCATCTAGATTTGCAGGTGAGGGAATAGAGATCTTAAATATGTTGTGCTTTATGGAATCATAGATCATAAAATTGTTTCTGATAGAAAAGTTCATCAGATCATCAAGTCCAACCTCTGACCTGACACCCCCTGGGCCATTAAACCACGTCCTGAAGTGTCATCTCTACATATTCTTTGAACAGCTCCAGGGATGGTGACTCCACCACCTCCCTGGGCAGTCTGTTCCAATGCCAGACAGCTCTTTCAGTGAAAAAGTTTTTTTCCTATTATCTAATCTAAACCTCTCGTGGCACAATTTCTCTTGTCTTATTGCATGATACTGCTGAGAAGAGACCAAACCCCACCTTGCTACAACCTCTTTTCAGGTAACTGTAGAGATCAGTAAGATCTCACCTCAACCTCTTCTCCAGACTCAATAAGTCCAGGTCTCTCAGCCACTCCTCACAAGGCTTCTTCTTCAAACCCTTCATCAGCTTTGTTGCACTCATCTGTACATGCTTTGGACCATCTTGGGGAACACCTTATGCCTCCGGAGCTGCTGGGAGCAATGGCAGTCCTGGCTGAAACTTCTCACTGTGGTGCTTGAAAGGAACTGGATGTTAGATCTGTCTGGGTCTATGATGTGAAATGTTAACAGGAGTTTCAGCTTGCTTCCTCACAAAATTTGACATTGTAGGTATTAAATGATAGGAAAAAGGTTTCTTATGTCTGGCCACGACATAGAATCATAGAATCATAGAATGGTCTAGGTTGGAAGAGACCTCAAAGATCATCCAGTTCCAACCCCCCACCATAGGCAGGGACACCTCCCACTGGATCAGGTCGCTCAAGACCTCATCCAGCCTGGCCTTGAACACATCCAGGGAGGGAGCAGACACAACCTCCCTGGGCAACAGGTTCCACTGTCTCACCACCCTCACTGTGAAGAATTTCTTCCTAACATCCCGTTCAAATCTCCCCTCC
>VWZI01007323.1:652827-689483 GCA_013396835.1 Psilopogon haemacephalus
CTTGGCCTTGTTAAATTTCATGAGGTTAGCCTGGGCCCACCTCTCCAACCTGTCCAGGTCTCTCTGGATGGCATCCCTGCCCTCCAGCAAGTCAACTGTGCCACACAGCTTGGTGTCATCTGCAAACTTGCTGAGGGTGCACTCCATTCCTCTGTCCATGAAGGGGCTGTGGCATTGGGCTGTAAGAAGAAAACACCATAATTGCATATTTCTTTTATATGTAATTCTTGGGATACCTATAAGTTTTGTTGTCTGTACCCACTGCCTCTCATTATCTTAGGGACACTTTCTTCAGAGGATTAATTTCTTCTTGAAGTTATGTAGTCATATGAAGGGGCTCAATGCTACCTCAGTTTCCGCAGTCACTGCATGGCAAACCCCAGTCAGGAACACATGGAGTCGTGTAAGAGCTCCTATCCACAGTGCTGACTGCAACCCACAGGTAGCATGACCATAAAACACCCACTCTGTGTTTAGGAAGGTTTGAATTTTGCACAGAGAATGCAAAATCCTTCTATGTCTTCTGTAGTAGGGAAATCTTCAACTAGATAAGATCACCCAGAGCCCATTCGAGCCTCAGCTTGAATATCTCCAGGAAAGGAGATATCTCTGGGCAACATGTTCCAGTTCTCAGACACCTTTGTTGTAAAGAACTTTTTTCCTAAGTTCAGAAGTTACATTTCCCTAGGAGGAAAACAACTTCCCTGCGATCCACCTCTGGCTTCTCTTCAAGCCTAACCAGGAGGCCACCAGACCCACCCAGCCTTTGTCCCCTTCACCCAGTAAGCACCTTGGGGGAACTCATCAGTGATGATGGCAGGAGAATCCCTCTGCCCAGTTGGGCAAGCTTAGGGCTTCTGCTTTTCCAGGAGCAGCTTAAAAAGAGGAGTGAGGAGGGAGGGCAAAGTGGTCACACCTGGGGTGGGAGGAAGGTCCAACAGAACCCAGGTGACCTGGGCCTTGGGGAAAATGCAGTGTGGGGTGGAAAAGGGGCAGTTGTTGTGGGAAAGGGGAGATGGTGCTGATTAGGGGCTGGAGCACTGTCTGATGAGGAGAAGCCGAGGGAGCTGGGGATTTTTACTCTGGAAAAGAGAAGACTGAGAGGGGATTTGATAAATGTCTGTAAATATCTGAGGGCTGGGTGTCAGGTTCTTCTCACTTGCTCCCTGGGATAAGACAAGGAGCAATGGATGGAAGCTGCAGCACAGGAGGTTCTACCTCAACACAAGGGGGAACTTACTTACCATAAAGATCACAGAGGACTGGAACAGGCTCCCCAGAGAGGCTGTGGAGTCTCCTTCTCTGGAGATTTTCAAGGCCTGTCTGGATGTGTTCCTCTGTGATCTGAGCTAGATTGCATGGTCCTGCTCTGGCACGCAGCTTTGGACTCAATTATTTCTTTGAGTCACTTCCAACCCCTGATGTCCTGTGATCCTTTGATCTGCTAGAGTCTGATGGAGAGCCACAAGGATGATTTGGAGTCTTGAGCATCTTCCCTATGAAGAGAGACTGAAAGCCCTGGGGCTGTTTAGTCTGGAGAAGAGAAAGCTGAGAAGGGATCTGATCAATACCTTCAACTATCTGAGGTGTGGGTGTCAAGTGGAAGGGGCCAATCTGCTTTCCCTGGTGTGCAGCGAGACAAGAATCAACAGGTACAAACTTACAAACTGGAACATAGAAGGTTTCACCTCAACATGAAGAGAAACTACTTTACAGTGAGGGTGACAGATCACTGGAGCAGGCTGCCCAGAGAGGTTGTTGTGCTGGTTTGAGGTTAACTGGAATATTTTAATAAGAGAAATTAGGTTATAGGCTGTGGAAATAAAACAACGATGATGCCTACTTCACAAAAGAGCACAAACATAGATAAGATAGAGCCACTCAGGTCTGAGCTCTGGCTGCTGGTCTCTCCCTTTCCCTGTCCTCTGTGTAACTCAACTAATCAATTCCTGCTTCAACCCCCCCTGGCTGATCTTCTGTTTCCCTGGCATGTAAGACACAGTCTGGGATAAGATTGGGTAGTGGGGGAAACGTGGAAGGGTGGTTTGGAACCCCTCTTGGGGACTCTGATCTCTGGGAGGGGTGTGGTGTTTCTGTATTACCTTTTTTACTGTATACAGCTGTAAATATTTGTAATATGTTGTAAATATCTGCTTGTATATTGTGCTGAGCTGTAAATATAAAGCTTCATTCCTTAACTTCCAGATGGCTGAATCTAGGCTAGGTGATTTTAAACATGTAGTGGGGGGCAGGTAACGCCTTCTCTGCAGACTTTCAAAACCCACCTGGACACATTCCTGTGCAGACTATCCTGGGTGATCCTGCTTTGACACGGGGCTGTTGGATTCAATGATCTCTGGACCCTTCCAACAAACCTCTAATGTTCTGTGATTCTGCTGGCCAGTGACACTGACAAACTATTTGGTCTAGCTGAAGCTATACTCTTTGGCAGCAAGGTATGTCAATGTCCCTCAATGTTTTTTTTCCAAAGCCTGTTGCCAAGGTATGTGTTTTATGACCTGGAGTGTGGTAGAAACTTGTCTCAGTGAGCAAGTACTGTTGGGACAGCGTTGGACTCAGTTAGTACAGCGTGTGCATTATGTTTCTCTGGAGAGCATCCCAGTGAAATTATCCTGTCAGCTTGCCCAGATTTCTGCCTTCAGTGAGCCACTGGCACATTCTGGAAGGGTGCCCATGAGCACATGTGTAGGTAGGATGACCAAGAGAGCAGAGACTTTGAGAAGTGAGCCCAGTCCCCACTGGGCTATGTGCATGCTCTGCTCAAGATGAAAGAGATGAAGCAGGACTATGTCCAGTGCCTCCTCCTGTGAGCAGCTCTTCAGATCCAGCAGATGGGTTCAGCATGGTGCAAATACAATCAAAAATAGCTTTGGTGCAGCTCTCCAAGTGATTTCAGAGTGTGCCTTCTCTGGCCATGTGGCCAAGCTGGAAGAACTGTTGGAAAAAGTCAACTCTGAGCTTGCAGAGCCAGAATCTCATTAGGCATGGCAAAGAGGAGCATGGAAAACAAATACCTAGCACCAAGATTCCTCTTTAGCAAGGAGGGCATAGATTCCAGTCTAGAGGCAAGAAGAGTATTTGCAACAGATCCTCCCACCTGTCATGCCCTGTTGCTGATAGAAGATCTCATTAAAGTAATCAGCTGTGGAGATGACACTATTTGTGATCTCAGCTTAGGCTCTGAATCGGCATCAGGGTCTCTGAAATAGCAGGCTGGTGAGGGAGCTGCAGAATGCATGAGCAGTAAGAGGGGTCTCCTATTAGCACTGACCTTTGTGGAAATGAAAGTGAGGAGAGTAGAGAAGAAAGAAAAAAATACTCAGTCCAAGCCAGTGGAAAGCCTCTTGCTTTGCCTGGTTTATTCATTGCTGCCTGCTTCCTTATTTACTATTTATTTACTTGGAGGCGAGGTGACCTTCAAAGCTGCTGCTTGTCACTAGCAGCCTCTCGGTTGCAAGTTGCATGTTAATTTGGGCTTAGACACTGAAACTGAATGTCCTAGGTATGCTGCAGTGGAATCTGTGGCTCTCATTTTCTGTGCCACTTAGAAGCAGGGGTATACTTTGGGTAGCAAGTCTCGATTCACAGGCTTAAGCGTTAAGAGGTTGTAGGGAACCTACTGGCCTGATGATTCAAAACTCCCTTCATTTTTATTCCACCTCAGCCCACTCATACAAGGGATAGCATAGGATCATACCATAATTTCATTTGAAAAAGGCTTTTTGTATCATAAAGTCCAACCATTACCTAATTCAACCAAGTCTGGTGCTACACCATGTCTCTCAGCACCACGTATCTGTGTTTTTCAAAACCTCCAGGGATGGGGATTCAGTCACCTCCTTGAAGAACCTGTTCCAATGTTTGAGGGATGGCTTGCAGCTCCCATGGAAGCTGTGGGAATGCTATCTTCTTCCAAACTCTACCTTTGCAGGGAACAAACATCTGTTTCCCACCAACTCAAGGCAACAGAGTTTGATTTAATTTTTAATGGTCTGTAACACCAGGCATCTTTCCTCCATCCTTTTCCACCTATCAAAGAAGTCCTTTCCACCTATCAAGTAGGTCTTCAAGGTGATTTTACAACATCCAGAGCACCAAGAGCATCACACCACCATCCACAAATGCATCCAAACTGCCTGTGAGTTGAAGCTGTTCAGTTTGGAGAAGAGGAGGCTCCCAGGTGACCTTATTGTGGCCTTCCAGTATCTGAAGAGAGCCTACAGAAAAGCTGGGGAGGGACTTTTTAGGCTATCAGGTAGTGATAGGACTAGGGGGAATGGAGCAAAGCTGGAGGTGGGGAGATTCAGATTGGAAGTGAGGAGGAAGTTCTTTACCATGAGAGTGGTGAAGTCCCAGAATGGGTTGCCCAGGGGGGTGGTTGAGGCCCCGTCCCTGGAGGTGTTTGCAGCCAGGCTGGATGAGGCTGTGGGCAGCCTAATCTAGGGTAGGGTGTCCCTGGGCATGGCAGGCGGGTCAGAACTAGGTGATCCTTGTGGTTCCTTCCAACCCTGACTTATTCTATGATTCTATGATTTATGATCTACAGAATGACTATATTCCCAGTGTCATGATGAAAGGAGGGACCTTCCAGAGAAGAAGCCAAAGGAAAATATCAGACGTCTGTGGTATTTGCGCTGCTGCCAAGATGACAGCAATGATTTGTTGGCAGCCATACAATTCAAGCCAGGACCTTCAAGCCAGGCCTCTCATGGCAGGGTCTATGGAGTGCCCTGGACATGTCCCCTTTGGGACATTTCTCTCTGTTTCTTTATTATTCAAAGTAAATGCAGTGCTCTGCTTAGTGTCTCAATTAATGCTGCCTGCTCTGAAGCAGGGGCTGACTCTGGGCTATTCTGAGCAAATAATAACTTTTCCCTGTACTGCTAGACAGATGCCATACTTCATCCAGAGATGAGGTTTTGGGTGGGTTTGGTTTATTCCTGGGAGTGAAAACTTATCACCCTGGCACTCACTTGTACAAACAGAAAATTCTGCTTCTTTAAAAAGCAGAGGAAATGAAGGCAGGCGAAAAAATAAAAGCAGGAAACTGGTTTCTTGAAGGGGAGGGGTGTGAATGGTATAAAGTCTTCCATTTTTAACCCGAAAAATGAATGATGGTAAAAATTATCCAGAACAGTGGTGATACTTCATTAAAGATAGGGGCTGTCTCTTTTGTGAATACACACCCTTTTGTGAATACACATCCTACACACAATTTAGGATGAAAAGCCCTTTAGGAGGAGCTGTTTCTTTCCTTTGGCAACAGGGTCTGCTTCAAAGATAAGAATAGACAGATGTACTGAGGGAAGAGGAACTCCACACTGAACATCAGAAAAACGTGTTACAACAGATGAATGGCAACACAGACACAGGCTGATTTCAACTAAGCTCTGATTTCTTACCAAGATCTTGAGAGACTACTGCCAATACAGAGAAAGACTATTTTGGATGTCTTTGCTGACTACGGGACAATCGTAGTGACTGGGCTCCTACTAAAGGCATGTCAGCTCCCTGCCTTAATTTAGGAACAATCCCAAGGAGGAGAGAGAGCTCTCTGCAAAGATTTGCTTCTCTGAACAAAGAAAACCTAGAGCATGGGCAGGAGCAGGAGAGCCTGTGCTGGAAAACATCAACCTTGAGACAGCCAGGCTGGTCCAATGATTTGAAACAAGGTCTCAGAGCAATGCCCTAAATCCATCAGAAGAGCTAATGCAATCCTTGGATTTGTAAGCTGGGGCATGTTGAGTTAGATGAGGCAAGTCATTTTTATTCTGGGTATGGAGACACCCAGTTCTGTGCCTGCAAGGGAACATCCAATGTTTGCAGACACATCAGAAGAGAGCAAGAAAAATGACTCAAAAGTCTGGAGGAAAATCTCTGACCAGGAGACATTTCAAACTCTTATTCTGTCCAGTTGAAAAGAATGAAGTCTGAGAGGTTACCTCTTTATGGAGTTGGGGACGTTTCAGAGAGAGGAATGAAGAAAAGCATAGCATCAGTCTGCCGAGATGAAGTAAAGACTAAGGTGAAATAGGGAGAGGTTTTATCATGCTGGAAAAAACCTCCAAGAGAACTGATTTGTTTTCAGTTCCTTCAGAACAAACTCTGGAAAATAGGCCTTAGTTCAACAGAAGAGGCTGAACCCTCAGTGAAAGCAGATGGGGAAAAACAAGTGGGTTAGGATACAAAGATAAGATTAAATACACTTAAGGGCCCTAGTTAATTTTGGTTATGCAAATCTGTGACATAAAGATGGTGGAGACCTTTCCCGGTTTTGGAGCAAGATACCCTCTATTTGAACACATGTAAGGCCCCACCACATTGCAAAGTTCAATTTTGCAGCTCTGCTCTGATGAAACAGGGGACAAGTGGCTCCAGGTATGAAAAGGAATAGGATGGAGCAGTCATAGCTGCAGAAATAGAAGAGATCTTTAGAGACTAAGCTGCTACTGCTAACAGGAGGGAGCACAACAGCTCTCCTGGGAACAGCTACACCAAATTCAAGATTTATCAGTCCCCAAAACTAAGCGAAGGACATGACTTTGTAGAGACTGGCTTGGTCAGTGCAGATGATGATCTGATTTTCCCTGCTGCACAACTCCCGTGCTTTACCTATTCCAAAGGGATTGTCCTAGCAGTCAAGAGCTGAGCTTAATTTTCACCCCTTGTCTTTCTCAGAATTCACAGAATAATAGAATGGTTGGAGTTGAAAGGAAACTCTGTACACCATCTAGTCCAACCCACCTGCTAAAGCAGAGTCCCATAGAGCAGGTTGCACAGGATCCCAATGTCCAAGTGGTTTTGGAATCTCTCCAGAGAAGGAGACTTCGCAACCTCTCTGGGCAGCCTGGTCCAGTGCTCCAACACCCTCACAGGAAAAAAGTTCTTTCTTAGGTTCAAACAGAACTTCCTCTGTTTCAGTTTGTGCTCATCACCCCCTGACGCCATTAAAAAGAGTCTGGCCCCATCCTCTTGCCCCCCTGCTCTTTGACTCATCAAGAAGATCCCTTCTAAGTCTGCTCTTCTCCAGGCTAAGCAGTCACAGTTCTCTCATCCTTTCCTCCTCACAGAGGTGTGTCAGTCCTCTCAGCATCTTTTTAGCCTCCACTGATCTCTTCCTCGAGACTGGGGAGCTCAGAATTGGATTCAGTAGTCCAGATGTGAACCTATTAGGCCAAAGTAGAAGGGGAAGAGAACCTCATTCTACCTTCTGGCCACACTCTTCTTACCACTGCTCTTCTTGACCACAAGACCACACAACCCTCAATTCAACTTGAATGTAGCTTTTACTCTGAGCTTTCCTATAGACGTATTTTTTTCCTCAAATTACCAACTCAACTCTCTTTGTCAGAGATAGAAGTTCTTCTCCTGCTTCCACCAGCTTGCAAAGATCTTGTCCTACCTCTCCAGCCCTGCCAGCCTTATCTAAGGCCTCATGACCTGCTGTCAGAAATTATGAAGACGTTCCCAATTTCCAGGCTGAGCAGCCAGGATCACATTTGCAATCAGTTTTAATCACAAGTGTAACTGAGTGGATTGCAAGTGATAAGCCCCATCTGCAGACAGCTGTGATGTAATGAATATGACAGTTCAGAATTGGGTCTGAAGGTTATTTTGGGGGAAGGCAGAGAACCACAAAATTAGTGCAGGGGAAAAAAGAGAAAGATGCAAAGAGACTCAGGGCTTCAAACTCACATCGCTAAGAGATCCCCTTCCTGTTAGGTAAGACAAGCTTAAATAATAAAAATTAATTTGTGGAGGAGGGCAATCACTCAAAAAGAAATCAAACAGGTGACCACAGCTGGCAGAAATTTCCACAGGAAGAGAAGGGAAGAGGAAAGAAATGAAATATCTACCAGCTGTTCCTGCCATCATGAGCCTGGAGGAATAAAGATGCCTTTTCTTGAAATATTCAGATGCTGAATTTGTGAGAAACAACCCTTTGGAAAAAGGGCCAGGAAAAATATCACCTAGGAGAAAACCTGGTGTCTTTGAATACATTCTTGTAATGGATCTGGCTGCATACTGGATCCAGACTGTTCTGCAACCCACAAGCATCCTGAATCCTTAGACAGAGTATTATGTAGTAGCAGTAGTGCAGCAGATCAGCATGGGGCAGATGGTGCCTGCTGGGGAATTCCCTTCACATCACAAGCCCTGGCTCATCCACAGATCCAATCACCTAACCAACTACGCTCCACTGCCCTGCACCAGTGTCAATGTTATTCATGAGGCCCAGAGTCATGTTATAACAAATGTTATTGGCTGGGGCAGAGATTGAAGTAACTGAGATTACTGATTTGCAAGAGAAAGAAGGAGAGACATTAGTCCATCAGTTAAAGACCAACCTCTGGTTAAAGAATCCATGGGCTTAGGAAAAGAAGGGACTTGGTTCATCAAATCATAGAATGGTGTCCCAGCATAGAATGGCGGAGCATCCTAGGATTAATCCAATTCCTGGGCTCTCTTCTCCCTCTACTGTTCAAAGGTTTGGTAGGGGGTGAAGGGTGGGGCATCCCAGGTGGCCCCAGGACCCGGGGGGGGACCTCGGGATGCCCATATACGTCGAACCTTGAATCAATTGGCCGGCCAGGAGATGTTGGACGCCTGATGGACAGTTTCATACGCCCCCGTAGGGTACTTAAATGGGTCAGCAGCCATTTTCTTCTCTCTTCCCGCTCTCCTCATCCACCGTCATCCACGCAGTAGCTGGGAGAAGCCCCAGCCACGTGCACAGCAACAGGCAGCGAGGCACGGCAGCTTCCTTCTACGCGGCAAGGCTGACCCCTCTCTCTCTCCTTTCCCAGTTTCTCTCCCTCTTCCTAATCCCTCTTTTATTTTCTTTAAATCGGTTTCCCTCCTTCCACGGTCCCCCCTCGGTTCGGGAAGGAGCACATTTTACCCCTTCCTTGCGTTTTGCGGGCATAATATAGGCGCGTCGGGATTTATTCTGTGTATAGCTTCTCTGTTCTCCCAAGCTCTAGTTGTTAAACCGTTGTACCTGACATTTGAGCGATATTTGTGTCTTTTCTGCCAACCGAAAACCCAAAAGAACCGGCGAGGAGGGCACTAGGACCCCCTCGTCCCACGGGATACTGCATTTAATTAGTGCTATCCCGTGACAAATGGTTTGGAATGGAAGAGATGCTAAAGGACATCTTGTTTCAACCCCCTGACATGGCCAAGAACAACTCTTTCTAGACTGGGTTGCTCAAAGTCCTGGTCTGGAGCACTTCATAGACTGAAGTATCCACAGCTTGTCTGGGCAACCTCTTCCATTATGTCATCACCTTCACAGGGAAGAATTTCTTCTTTCTATCCAATATAAATCTCCCCCTTTTCAGTTTGAAGCCATTACCTCTTGTCCTCTCATTACACTCCCTCCCTATCTTTCCTGTAGGATCCCTTTGTATTGGGTTGAGGCTAGCTGCCCCCACCCTGAGCCCAAAAGCCCAATAAAAGACTCAAAACGATTTGGAAGTAAAAAGGGTAAACTTTAACAACAAGTAAGAGGGAAAGGGAATTTTTTACAAAAGGTGGGAGAAAGGGGAACAAGCTTTGGGATATGGGGAATAAGGGAGAAGGGTACAGAGACCAGGGAGAAGGGGGAGAAGAAAAAAAAAAATTACAACCGCTGCAGGCAGCTGAAGTTCGATTGGCTTTGGAAAGCAGGATGCAGGAGTCCTATAGCGAAAAGTCTCAGTCCCAGTCTCAGCAGACAATACCGGTGCTCTTCCACAGGGCGGCAGGGAGACACATGCTGCAGCAGCACAGAGCGCGAGCAGGTGCTCGACCAGCCGGCACGAGGGGAAGAGGAGAAGAAGCAGAAGAGCCGAGGGGGGGGACTGGGTTCCCCCTCTTATAGTCCCAAAATCCTAGCAGGAAGTGGGAGTGTCTAACCATGCAACCTGGGAAAAGGGTGAAACCATTCCTTGGGAAAAGACAGGGGGTCCCAGGGGGCTTAAACCATCACACCCTGTAAGTATGCAAAGACCACAATAGGATCTCCCTGGAACCTTCTCAACTCTAGGCTGAAAAACATCAGCTGTCTTAATCTGTCCTGATAGGAGAGATGTCCTAATCCCTTATCACCTTCATGATGTCACAAAATCTCACACCATAAATATGTGATTGTATCATTAACTAAAGAGGGTTATGTTGGATTTATACCATTGACATGGGAATGTATACAAAACAAAGTCCCCTGTGGTCCCTTCCAACCCCAACTGATTCTATGATTCTACATATCCTGCCTGTGCTGGGTCATTTCAGGCCATTGTTCCATCCATCTGAAGCTTTCCTCTTGTCACAAGGGATCATGGCATCACCCATTTCTGCATCCTGTGTCCTGCTGTAGTCCTGGTGTGCTACCTTCTGACCTGTCAGATCAAATCACTGGCTTCTCCTGCCTCCAGACATTGCTAATATTCAATGAGTCAGAAAGGAGCTAAGATCAGCTTGACCTTCATCAGTAGGATGATGTCACATAGAGAAGGAAGGACATGACAAAGGTAAAAGCAGGCAGTCTGACATCCCTCCAGATTTCTCTGTCCAGGATCACAAACTATGTTAAAAGTATCTATTCTTAACAAACATTCAGATACCTCTGCTGACCTCAGTCTGCATGTTGTGTGCTTGGAGACAGGCTTCAGTCCAGAGAAGAGTGACCTTCTGCATAGAAACTTCCTAAGTAAACCCTGAGAGACTTGGGGCTCTTCAGCTTGGAAAGGCAAAGACTGAGAGGGGATCTTCTCAATGCTTATCAATACCTAGTGGGTGAAGGTCACACAGTTACAAGGACAAGGGGCAGCAGGTACAAACTGGAGCACAGGAAGTTCCACTTGAACCTGAGAAACTTCTTTACTTTGGGAGTGCTGGAGCCCTGGACCAGGCGGCCCAGAGAAGTTATGGAGTCTCTTTCTCGGGAGACTTTCAAAACCTGTACAGAGACATTCCTGTACAACCTGCTCTGAGTGACCCTCCTTTAGCAGGAGGGTTGGACCAGATGATTCACATAGATACCTTCCAAACCCTACTATTCTATGGTTCTGTCATTCTATGATTCTATGCTTGTATGATAAGACTGCACTGAGTAAAGGTCAGTCTGAGTAGAGGAAAGGAGAAAGGCAAAAAAAAAATAATCACTTAAATCATCTTTGTTAAAAAATATATCTGGTGCATTTTTTTTTGTCCTAAAATGCCATCAGTCTGTCCACTTGTCCTAGGGAAGTAAATCTGACTGAACTGTTAATGTGGATTAGGTGAACTACAAGAAAGTGCAAATATTTTCATTCAGAGTTAAAGTATCCTTAGTCTGACTCATCCTGATCTCTCTGGGCAGAGTTATTTTCCCTGCAGATGGTGATGCTATTTGACTAGTCCACTTGTCCACTCTATAAACTGCATGTTCTCCCTTCCAAATTTCTGTGTCCATTCCCAGCTTGCATGTTGCTCATGCTGCTCTCCAGCCAAAGACTGGGGGATGCTATAAAAAGGAAAGACAGGTCTGATGGACTGTCAGGCAGGACACGTACATTGAATTTCCACTGAGTGAGTGACCTTAAGGTTATTGAATCATCCTGCACCTCCTTGTCCCACGTGTCTAAACACAACAGTGACAGCCATCTGTTTTGACTTCACACCCAGCCTACATGTTTCTTAGATGCTTTTGGCACAAGCCTGGGTGGTGCAGGCTTGTGGTCCCTCATCAGCACTGCAGGGTTGAAGATAAAGAGGGCTTCTAGAGTGATGATGACAGTGTGTTGGCTTGAAACTGGTCACTGTGAATACATCATAACAACTGGCCTCTATCGTAGCCAGATAGAGAGAGAGGGAATTAGTGAGGGACAAAGATCTGTCTACAGTCGTTCCTAACCCTAACCTGGCTGACTATGAAACTCAAGCTCTGGCATTCCTACTCATTCAAAAGGTTTCTTCAAGCTGTCTTCTGCCTTACCAGGGAAAATGTTCAGTTCTCTCTTCAACACACAAGCTTCCCACTGATTCTTTTTTTGCTGCTGAATGCCAGTGACATATTTCTGAATCTTCTGCCTGCCTACATTTCCCTAGACTAGCTTACTAATATCGCACAACTGAGTGTTTTTAACCCTATAATAAAAGAAAAAAAAAACCCAACACTAAAAACAACCAAAATATCATCATTTCACAAACTGCAGAAAGAAAATATGTGTTTGCATCTTGGCAAGCATGTCCATAACAAGGATGTTTCAGCACTAGGACTTGTCTCTGAGATCTTTGGACCAAGTCAAAGTCTGTTCTGATTCAGCTGCTTTTTAAAGACATTTCAGTGAGTAAAACAAGCAGCTGGAAGCTTCTCTGTCTTTCATGGGAATAATCTGAGCAAATGCAGGCATCTTCTCTGCAATACCATTAGAAATGTAATGTGAGGTCAGACTGATGGTCTAGCTGGTCTGTCTGCCTCAATGGCCCTGTAAAAAGTACAGACAAGCCCAGCTACTGCCCATAGTTCATGTCCTTGGTAAATCCCCATCATCCACAGCTGCTGCATTGATAATTTTAGATACTTTCACCTTGCAAGGTCCCTCACTGCAAGAAGGACATTGAGTTGCTGAAGCATGTCCGAAGAAAGGCAACAAAACTGGTGAAGGGTCTAGAGAGCAGGTATTATGAAGAGCAGTTGAGCAAACTGGGATTGTTTAATCTGGAGAAGAGAAGCTCAGTTGAGGGGAGACCTCATTGCTCTCTACAACTCCTTGAAAGGAGATGAGAGTAAGGGAGGGATTGGTCTATTCTCCCTAGTATCAGGTGATAGGACAAGAGGAGGTGGCCTGAAATTGTGACAGAGGAGGTTTAGATTGGATATTAAGAAAAAAAAATCACTGAAAGGGTGGTCAGGCACTGAAAAAGGCTGCCCAGGGAGATGCTGTATCACCATCCCTGGATGTGTTCAAGAAACATGTGGACTTGAGGACGTGGTTTAATAGCCATAGTGGTCTCAGGCTGATGGTTTGACTCAATGATCTTAGAGGTCTTTTTCAACAGAAACAATTCTATGATTCTACATTTATCCTATTTATGAATCCTGGGATGATCATTCCTGGTCACATCTAAAGTCAGTGAAGAAATATTACTACTTCTAGGGTGTTTATTTTAGGTTCTTTGGCTTGAAACAAACACCTTAGGTCAGATGTACTATACCCTTTCAGTCCACTCTGACTGTGAGAGGAGTACAGCTCACATGTTGACAACTATCTGATGAGATGTTGGTGAGATGTCCCAGTCCTAGCAGAGATGAATCTGCTTGCTCCTACTCATTGACTCATTCATTCTGTAGAGGTGCAAGCTATTGTTGGATGGAGTGATGACTGTGCTCCTTAATTAGAGGTCTCAATCAAGTGAGGAATGCTAGCTGGGATAAATTAAGAACTCATAGTTTTTTTGACCAGTCTCATTTCAAGTGTCTTATTTTTTCCTTCTGAAACCCCTCTTGTATTGTGATTACTCTGAAGGACTTACAAATCCTCATCAGACCTGGCCTGTATGTGCAGAGACAGCTTCATCTGCTGCCAGATTTCAAAAGGAATCCTCACACCCTGTACTTGAAGCACACAAAACAGTCTCCAGCTCTTTCCAACTCTCCAAGAATGTCCATCTGGATTAGTAGATCATAGATCTGGCATGTCACCCAACAGCACATGGACTATAAAAATAAGGCCTCAAGGCATCAAAAAGGTCAACTCCTGAGTGTTCACTTTCACATGAATGCCTGGTCCAGAACCAGAAGATCTATCAGCAGATGCTTCCTCCTGCTGCATAGGCAGACTTTACACATCCACCCGGTGCCACCAGTGACACAAGCTACACTAATGTGTGCCTCTGGGTTTCCCCTCTGATCCAGATCATACCCTTTGTGACCCTACCCCCACCACAGACCAAAAAAATCACTTTGCAGGATCATCATCATCCACCAGAGGCTGGTCCTGTGAATTGCCAAAACCTCCTGATTCTCACTGATTTCCTGGTAGAACCAAGCTGCTAAGTTTTCAAAGAAGTCTGGACTGAAACTGAGAGACTTAATGACTGTCCTTGTGGGTATTAATAATATTGCCTTTGACATATGTGGATGTCAGCTACAATCAGGCAAAAACGCTCATGACATTATCAGTCTTGGCCATCTTCTAGTGCAATTCTCCTGAAGGAGAGACAGCTTCACCATAAATAGGGAAGTTTCATTGTATATAGCAAAGCTGAAGTACAAGGAGCTGCTGTGCCATGGACAAGGTCATAGGGAAAAGGAAGCAAGGTAGATCTCATGAACTCTCCGCTGAGATTCTACGTGTCTCATGGTCTCTTGTAGAGCTGAAATCTGGCATAGTTAGTATTTTTTGTACTGTTAAATACTTCCCCTTTCCTGGTCTAATCACAATATTGAAAGGCAGTGTCAAGTGCATAACTCAGCTGCAAAGCAGTGAGGTTAGATTTATGGTCATACCTCCAAGAACTTGCGAAAAAATTCAGAGAATCACAGAATTAATCAGGTTGGAAAAGACCTTTGATATCATTGAATCCAATCTGCCACCTAACTCCTTCTAATTAATTAAGCCATGGCACTATATGCCTCATCCATTCTCCTTTTAAACACTTCCAAGGATGGTGACTCCACCACCAACTTGGGCAGCCCATTCCAGTGCCAATCACTCTTGCTGTGAGGAACTTCTTCCAAACATCCAGCCTAATCTGCCCTGGTACATCTTGAGACTGTCTCCTCATTCTGTTACTGGTTGCCTGGGAGAAGAGACCAACCCCCACCTGTCCATGATTCAGGTAGTTGCAGAGAGCATTAAGGTCTCCCCCAAGCCTCCTCTTCACTAGGCTAAACAACACCAGGTCCCTCAGGTGCCCCACACAAGGCTGTGCTCCAGACCTCTCACCAGCCTTGGTGCCATTCTCTGGACACATTCAGGCACCTCTGAGTGGCTCAGAACTTGACACAGTACTGAAGGTGTTCAAATCCTGCAGAACATCACATGGTGCATATGGAGCATCACTGTGCAAAAGAAACCTCTTCAGGATACTTGAAAAAATGTTAGAGTTCTCCCTGCCTGAAAGCCACTACAACTTCCCAAGTCCTTTAACACGTGTGTCAAGTTGCCACCAGGAACACAAGGGACACAGGCAATCAGGTAGTGACAGGACTAGGGGCAATGGAGTAAAGCTGGAGGTGGGAAGATTCAGATTGGATGTGAGGAGGAAGTTCTTCAGCATGAGAGCGGTGAGAGCCTGGAATGGGTTGCCCAGGGAGGTGGTTGGGGCCACTTCCCTGGAGGTGCTTAAGGCCAGGATGGATGAGGCTGTGGGCACCCTGATCTATGGTAGGGTGTCCCTGGGCATGGCAGAGGGGTTGGAATTAGATGATCCTTGTGGTTCCTTCCAACCGTGACTGATTCTATGATTCTATGAAAAAGGCACTAAGCAACCTGGCAACAGACTCACACAGGATGTGATTGTACGTCTCAAGAAATTTATGCTGGAAGGACGATGGACATCTCTGGAGGCTGATTTTAATGATAGCAGGATGAGCATGGCTGGGAGAGAGGTGCTCACTATGCCCAGGATAGGGTAAAGACTTATTTGGAGAAGGCAAAAAAATTACCTCTATAGTCATTAACATAGTGCAAGCACTGATGACTTCCGTGGTGGATCACATCATAGGTCTATCTAGCCCTGTGGTATGAAATCACACGCAGAGTAACACTGGTATTTTTACAACCTCTAAAAGATAGAATCATAAATATTCCTAAGTCCTCTTTGCATTCTTTAGGAGTTGCATGAACCTTTTTCCCACTGAGTTGTTTCATTTTTTTAAGGTCAAGTAAACTTTTCGCACTTGCAGCATCCCTTGACAAGGTGGGGATTAACTGCAGATTAAGTGCACATTTTGTGAAGCAGGTTCTTTGTTCTGACCTGCTATCATCTCAAGCACTGCTTTTTGTCCTTTCAAAGAAACAAAAAAAAAAATAGTTGCTCTCTCTCATCCTCTTTATGCCACTCATAATCTGATAAAACATTATCATACTCTGCTTCTATCATCTCTTATTCAGATGAAATACTTCATTGTTCTATACCTCTGATCAGTCTACTGCCCTTCTACACATCTTTGCCACTTCTGCTGCATCCTTTCTGGGAGGGGAGACAGCAGAGCTGCTCTAAACATTCAAGAAGCAGGCACACATTGAATTTATCCAAGAGCATAATAATGCTTTCTATTTTGATCTCCATTCCTTTTCTATTAATTCTTAACATTCAATTTGCTTTTCCTCACTACCTTTGGGCTCTGAGGTGACATATTCATAGAACTGCCTGTTATAAACACCATCTTATTCCTGAGTAAGTAATAGTTCATTCAAAGCCCATCAGTGTATGTAAAGCTAAGATTGCTTTTTTTGCCTTCCCCCCCCCCCATATATGTACCATCCTCTACTTATTTCTACTGAATTTCAGCTGTGGTTTTATCATAAAATCACTCAGCAGCATGATGTTCCCTCTGCAATCCTTCCACATCATCCTTCATCATTGCTACCTTGTAAAGCATCATTGGAGGATATAAGTCACCTCATTACATCACTCAGCAGCAATACACCTGAGTTATGTCTCCCAGAAGGGGATTTGCCCACCTTTCCATCATAATGGCCACTCTCTGTTGTCAGTAGCAGTAATGCAAACCCCTGCAGAGAAAACACACTTGTGCTATTTGTTTCTTGAAGTTCTCTGGTACAGGCAGGTAGAAGTGACACAAGTAATGGCTTTGCCTTTATCTGTGAGTGGTAAGTGCATGTCCTGAATTCAGAGCAAGCTGTTTTGAATGGGCTGTGAAATGGGAGCCTCTGTGTGCGTCTCTGCTCATGTATCCTTTCATCTCCTTCTTTCCACCGGTGCACATGTGACTTTGTGTGTGGCCTTCCTCTGAATGCATTTCACATGCCTTTTTTTTTTTTTTTTTTTTTGCAATAATAACACCAGCCTTAAAAAGAAACCTTTCTCCTTTAAATTCCCCAGTGCCGAGAAATGAACTTTGAAATATGAAGGTTAGCAAAGACTTTGGGAACAACTTTGAAAGCAGTTAAGCTGTAAGCGATCGCCTTGTCCTTTAATCAGATGCCTGGCTTTGCAGCTCCAGCCATCTTCACGGATTAACTCCCATGAACTTTCTGAACTGCTTTTATGGAAAAGCACATCAAACAGATGACTCTGCCAAGAAGGAATTAATCAATTAAGCAGGAGCAGAGATGCCTACTCTCTGCTGAGAAACTAGTCTGCTGACACCTTCCCCCCTCCCAACCGCCTCCCTTCCACCTTCCTCTAACATTTGTTTGCTTTGTATTAGATGAAGGAGATTGAAATTTAGGAGTGAGTTCACCCCCCCCATACAACTTCCCTTCCTGCCATTTTTCTTCTAAGAGAAATACATTTTGTCCAGCCTGTAAGTGTGAGCTCTGCAAGGACCAGCAGTCTCTAGCTGGCGTTTCCTAGTAAACTCAAATAAATGGACTGAGTGATCTTGCAGTGCCACCAGTGATGAACATTTGTCTCACTGAGGTGAAGGATTTTCTCTCTGCACCTCCAAAAGGAGCTATTTGCAGCATGTCCAGAGAGAAGGGTAACAAAGCTGGTGAAGTGTCTGGAGAACCTGTCTTATGAGGAATAGCTGATAGAACTGACATTGTCTAATCTGAAGAAGAAGTGACTGAAGGAAGACTTTAATGCTCTCTACAACTCCCTGAAATGAGGTTGTAGTGAGATGGAGGTTGGTCTCATATTCCAAGTAATTAACAATAGGATGGGAGGAAATGGCCTCAAGTTGTGCCACAGAAGGTTTAGATAAATCTATTTTAGATAAATTTATTTTCTGATAGAGTGGTCAGGCATTGGAACAGGGAGGTGGTGGAGTCACTATCCCTGGAGGGGTTTTCAAAACCTGTAGTTGTGGGTTGAAGGTTAAACTTGATGATCAGAGAGGTCTTTCCCAATCTCATTGCTTTTATGATTCTGTTTTGGTTCTGGCATTTCTGTAGCTCTCTTTGTCAGAGACCAACTGTATGCCCCAGTAAGCCAGTGAGATGGCAACAGCAGTGTGGCTGGTACTGAGTGGGAACCAGTGTGATTCTAAAGGTGCAGTGGGGTCTCCTAGCAGATGAACAAACTTTGTGCTTAGGGAAGGACAAAATGAGCTCAAACATATTGCTGCTGCCAGGAATGTCAGGAAGTTAAATGGTTCTATGATCTCTCCTTAGGTGTTCATGATCTTGTCAGTCCTGCCCTTTAGAATAGAATAGAATAGAATAGAATAGAATAGAATAGAATAGAATAGAATAGAATAGAATAGAATAGAATAGAATAGAATAGAATAGAAGAATANAGAATAGAATAGAATAGAATAGAATAGAATAGAATAGAATAGAATAGAATAGAATAGAATAGAATAGAAGCCAGGTTGGAAGAGACCTCCAAGATCATCCAGTCCAACCTATCACCCAGCCTTATCCAATGGTGCTAAGTGCTCCATCCAGTCTTTCCTTGAACACCTCCAGGGATGGCAACTCCACTACCTACCACGGCAGCCCGTTCCAATGCCAATCAATGCCAATCATTCTCTCTGTGAAGAACTTCTTCCTAATATCCAGCCTATACCTCCCCTGGCACAATTTGAGACTGTGTTCCCTCGTTTTGTTGCTGGTTGCCTGGGAGAATAGACCAACCCCCACCTGGCTACAATCTCCCTTTAGGTAGTTGTAGACAGCAATGGATTCAGGCTGTACTGTAGGACAGCACTTCTTGGTTACCTCCCAACTAAAGACTATGCAGTATCTCAGTGTTTGGCCTCAAGAAACATGTATGAGCTCATATATTTTCATTTGTGGTGACAAGTTAGGGGTATTATTGAGGAAGCTGAGGGTTCTGAGATGGGAGCAGCCAGCTAGGATGCAGCTCAGCTCTCCACCTCTGTGTGGTCTTGGGTGAGTTGTGTAGACTTGTATTCAACATACAGCTTTAGCCAGGTAACAGGTGCCTGGTCCAGGCTGGTCTTCTAAGGGCTTCCAATTCTCAATGGAGAGAGAGATGAATTTCCAAAGAGAAAATTATCTTCTTGATTTAACCAAGCAAATCAGGTAGCATGAAGTGGTCACTGGAGGTGTGAAGGAAGGAACTCATGTGACTTGCCAGTCATCATGCTCCTACGTGCCATCACAAATCTCTCTACTTATCAACATCACCCACCAGTGTTCTAAAACTGGATTTACAATATTTAGCTCCTCTTTGTGTGACAATATAGAGAAACAGGGGACGCAAGCTCAAATTTCCTTTCAGGCTTCTTTTGACATTAAGCAGAGATGATCTTCCATGGCAGGAAGAGCTATGAAATTATAGTGTTGCCACAGATGACATTCAAGGGAGGTTCCTCCCATCTGTTTGCTCTTGAGAGTGTTAAATTCCTGATGTTACAGATTTTTTTTTTTTTTTTGTAAAAGGCAAAGCGTATTTCCAAGAACATGGAGCCTGAGCTATCATATCAGCCTTCAGAGTCACATGGACAATAAACATGAGGATATTCTGCACAGGCTTGACTATGACCCCTGTAACAGAAATTCTGCCTTTCTTTTGCAAGGTGAACTGACCTCCTCCCAGGGTGATTTTATCTACAGCTTCAGGAGTGCTTAGAATGCAAGTCACAGCTTTTGTTAACTGGAGAGATGGATTTTCTCTGGCAGAAACGAAATCATTCCAGTAGTTCTCCTGAAGAATAATCCTTGTAATCTGGACTAGGATAGACTACATCATCAAACCCTTCTCTTCCCTGTCATATTCACTCCATCATACCCAGTAATTAGAAGACATCCTAATTGTTCTGTTTCTTGTCCATGCTAACCACAGAAGGAGACTAATCTAGAGGAAATTTTGAGGTTTTCGTCTCTTTCCCACCCCAAACCACTTTCTGGTCTATTTATCATTGTTTTTACTCACGTTAGAACTGTCATTTTTCTTAAGTGTTTCTTCATCCTCCCTGGTGCTTATCCCAGGTGTATTTAGAAAAGTGCTTTTATAAATGGAAAAAGATGTGTTGGTTTTCAGCTTGTTTCCAGCTGGGTAGGTGTTTGAAGTATGGCTGTGCAAGTCTCAGGTGGTAGGAAGATGGAAGTGTATCAAAGAACTAGCAACATCAAAGCAACTTCCTCACAGAGAGATCTCTCTTTATTCCAAATACTGCTTTCTTAGATTCTGTATGAGATCTCCTATTTCTGGGTATCACAAGAATGGCAGTGGTCAAAAAGCTTCCGCCAGCCATGTATGGCTACTTTTCAACTGTCATCCATCTGGCTCTGTGGCTGATTGGTGGAGCACCTCTCCTGCAAGGACAGGCTATGAGACTTGAAGCTTTTCAGCCTGGAGAAGAGAAGGCTTTGAGGAGACCTCATAGTAGCCTTCCAGTATTTGAAGGGGGCCTATAGGAAGGCTGGGGAGGGACTACTTACAGGGTCTTGTAATGACAGGATGAGGGGGAATGGGTTTAAACTGACAGAAGGGAGATTTAAATGGGATGTTAGGAAGCAGATCTTTACAGTGAGAGTGGTGAAACACTAGAACAGGTTGCCCAGGGAGGTTGTGGCTACTCCCTCTCTGAAGGTGGTGAAGGCCAGGTTAGATGAGGCCTTGAGCGACCTGTTCTAGTGGGAGGTGTCTGTTCTAGTGGGTTGGAACTAGATGATCTTTGAGGTCACTTCCAACCTATATGATTCCATGATACAGCCTTTAGGCTATGGTTTGGGATGTAATTATAGTTTATCAACTCAAACATTCCTTACCTTACAGAATCATCAAATGATTTGATTTGGAAGGGACCTTAAGGAACCACTTAGTCCAACCCTGCTGCAGTGAATAAGGACATCTTCAACTAAGTCAGGTTGCTCAGCGACCCAAACAAGATGACCTGGAATCTTTCCAGGCATGAGATATCTACCACCTTTCTGGGCAGCCTGGGCTAGTGTTTCAACACTCTCACTGGGAAAAAAAAAAATTCTTCCTTACATCTCTTTTACTTTAAAGCCATCATTCCCTTTTTTGTAGCAACAGATCCTGCTAAAAAGACTGTCTCTATTCTTCTTACTGTTCTCCTTGGAGCTTTCTCTTCTCCAGGCTTGAACAACCTCAACCCTCTCAATCTTTCTTCGTAGCGGAGGTGTTTCAGCCTTCTGATTGTTTCTGTGTCTCTCCTCTGGACCTGCTCCAACAGGTCCTTGGCTGGTGGGTTTTGATTGGCAACTGAGGATGGAGAATTCATAGTCTCTCAGGGTAGCCTGTTCCAGTATTCTAGGAGAGAAAAAGAAAAAAAAAAAAAAAAGATTGTTATATTATTTTAAACAGGATTATTTGTATTTCAATTTCTACCCATCACCTCTTTTCTGTTTATTTGTCTCTGTTTTCTTTATGTCCTTCTACCAGGTATTTATACACATGGATAATATATCCTCCTTAAGATCAGCCTGCTACAGGGTGAACAGTTTCATCTCTCTTGTTCTCTCCTTACATACTATTTTTATTATACTTTACTGGGCTCTGTCCAGTATGTCCATATCTCTTTTCTATTAGGTAGCACAGATTAGAGCTGGCACTTCAGATCTGACTTCACCAAGCCTGGTTAAAAAGAAAGGATCACCCCCCCTCTACCAGTTGGCAATTCTTTTCCTTAGAAACATCCTCTTGTTTTCAAAGCAGAAGACCTGAAATCAAACCTGTATTGTCTGTCTGAGAGCTACAGCACACAGATGAGTGGTTTCAATGCCCAGCACACGTAGTCCTCAGTTAAGACATTTCTGTAGTAGGAAATTTTGATAAAATTAGGGTGTCTGCAGCATTTTTAAAGTTTGTCAAGATCACTCTTTTTGCAGTAAGCACTGAAGTAGTGGCTCGTGAAGAAATAAAAAGCAGAGGAAATGGCATGTTTTATTTTTGGATGGAGAGCTAAGACCTTTCAGATAGTTCTGTTTCCTGACTTTAATGAGCAAGATCTCTTGATCCAATCTTTTTCATTGCTTTTTGCTTTTTTTGTCCCCCAACTGTGGGATTTTTATTTTAAAGGACAAAAGCCTGAAAACATTGCAGCCAGCTCTGCTTGAGTCTTCTGGAAAATAACATGCAAGTTTTGGAGAGGATTGCAAAGAGTAATTATATGCTACTCACAAGCCAGCAATGTGCCCTTGTGGTCAAGATGGCCAGTGGTATCCTGGGGTGTATTAAGAAGAATGTGACCAGAAGGTCAAAGAAAATTCTCCTCTCCATCTAGTCTGCTCTACTGAGGCCACATATAGAGTATTTTGTCTAGTTCCAGGTCCCCCAGTTCAAGTGGGGTGGGTATATCCTAGAGAAAGTCCAACCAAAGGCTGCAAGCATGATGAAGAGACTGGAACATCTCTCTTATGAAGAAAAGCTGGGGTGTTTAGTCTGGAGCAGGCTAAGAAGGGATCTTATTAATGTTTACAAATATCTGAAGGGTTGGTGTCAAGAAGGGGCCAGTCCCTTTTCAATGGTGCCCTGTGATAGGACAAGGGGCAACAGATACAAACTGGAGCAGATGAAGTTCTGCCTCAACATGATGAAAAACTTTCCTGTGAGGGTGACAAAGCCCTGGAACAGGCTGGTCACAGAGGTGATGGAGTCTCCTTTTCTGGAGACTTTCAAAACCTTCCTGGGTGTCTTCATATGTGGCCTGCCCTAGATGATCTTGTTTTGGCAGGAGATTGGACTCAATGATCTCTAGATGTCCCTTTCAACCCCTACCATTCTATGATTCCCTGACTCTATGGTAAGAGTGGGACTGTGCTTTATATTTGCATGTCACTTTGAAGAACAGAAAATGGCTGATCACAGGGAGGAATTCTGCAGATTCAGTGCCCCTCCACTGTTGTGCTGGTTTGAACTAATTGGAGGATTTTAATGAGAAATTAGATTATAGGCTGAGAAAGGAAAACAAAATTTGATTCTACTCCACTCATTCATTTACTGAGATGGTATAAGAGAACCCAAAGAAAGATAAGACAGAGCTGTTTGAACCACACTCACTGCTGCATCTCTCTCCTTGCCTTCTTAGCTGGATCTGTGTAACTTCGTTAACCAGTTTGTGCTACTACCCCCTGGGTCGATCTACCTCACTTACCTAGCACATTAGACAGATAGTGGGATAAGATTGGGAAGTGAGGGGAAGGTGGTAGGGTGGTTGGGCACCTCTCTTGAGGACTGATCTCTGGGAGGGGTGTGGTGTTTCTGTATTACCTTGTTGTTTTATATATCTGTAAATATCTGCTTGTATATTGTGCAAAGCTGTAACATAACATTTCATAATGTAACTTTCAGCTGTCTGAGTCTAGCCTGGGCAGTTTCAGAGTGGGGGGAAGGTGATGGGGGGGGGTGGAAATTGTTGAACCACCACAATCATGTGACCCTCAAAATCTTGCTGCCAATGAGAAAGACACACTGTATCTGTAGGAAAAAAAACAAAATAGCTCTTAGTTTTAATCTAATTACAATATTAACAGTAAGGAAAAAACATAATTCTTATTATAAGTCTAGTTGCATTAATGCTAACACAATCCAAAGTAGCACAAGGAAGCATCGTTCACAGTAAAGACAAAACCATTATGCAAAATAACTTCTTCTTTCTCTGATGGGGTGCTCACACTGCCAGCATCCCACCAGGCCCTCCAGTTGAAGGCACCACAGTCTTGGAGCAGAAACTTGAGAGTTATCACTGCAGTCTTCACCATTCTGAGATTTTTTTCTTTCAGAAGTGTATAGTTCATGGTGGGATTTCTTCCTCCTCACTCCTCCACTCACAGTTGGGTCCCTTGAGGAGATACTTCATTCCCATTCCCCTGCTCCCTGATCCCCAGCACCAGTAGCTGTCCTGGTAGGGCATAAATCCTGCCAAATTAGTTCAAACCCCTGCTCTCCTCATCCTGTAGCAAGGTCCAGGGGTTGATGGTGTGAGCAAAACAATGAGGGTTTGGCCCAATAAGCCCTGAAGGTTAACTGTTGGGCACATGATCAAGTTAGGTGTCTTGTGCTGCCCCTCAAGTCCTGGGGTGGACACCTAGGGACAGGACTTTGAATTCATTGGCCGGTTTTGTCTTTCAAAATAGTGTGTTTAAGGAGGGGATTTAGAGCCCTTGTCCTTTTTCCTGCTGCTTTTCACTGAGACTGGATGTCTATTTGCAGCTCTTTCACAGCAGCCAGGTGTTTGAAGCATGTATGGCAGTTTTGCACCAGCAAAACCAACAGAAAAACAGCGCAAGGCAAATCTTTCCTCCTCCTCTCCGGGGATGCTTTGTATCTATTGCGGCAGTGAGGGAATACTCCCTAGGTATGGTTAGAATTTACTCTGTTTTCAGGTGTGCGGGTTTGAGCTAAATGGAGAATTTGAGTAAGAAATTAGACTATAGGCTGAGAGAGGAAAATACAGTATGTCACTTCACCAGTGCTTAACTGAGAAAGAAAAAAAAAAATTGTTTTCAAGTATTGTGCCCAAAACGTTACATATGAGATGGTTTCTAACAGCTCTGGCTGTGGCTGCTCTCTGCATGGTCTCCTTTTTCTTTGCCTTGGTAGCTAAATCTCAGTAATTCTACTAACTACTTTCCTGCTACTAATCCCCCTGGCCAATCTACTTCAGCTTATGTTCAGCATCAACAGACAGTGAGATAAGACTGGGGAAGGGGGGAGAGGTGGTAGGGGTGGTTGGTTACCCTTCTTGGGGATTTGGGTCTCTGTGAGGGGTGTGGTGTTTCTGTATTAACTTTTAATTGTATATTTCTGTAAATATCTGTTATACCTTGTAAATATTTGCTTGTATATTGTGCATTGCTGTAAACATAAAGCTTCATTCATCAACTTCCAGTGTTCTGAGTCCTAGCTGGGGTTTATTTCAAAAGGTGGGGGGGCAGGTAACTGCTTAAACCATCACATCAGGTCCCTATTTTCCAAGTTTTTACTGTTTAAACTCTTTAATTCTGTGTTCATAAATAATCTTTATGTAATTGCCTCTTGTCGACCAAACATCCAAAGAACCTCAGGGAATTTTCCCAATTTTTCAAATATTAATTTAAAAAAATAAATAAAAAATATTAATAATTCACAACCAATTATTAATAATGATAACAGTAGGAGAGCTACCTGGAGCCCCAGAACCAGGCACACAAAGGATTGGGGCTTACTGGGCAGTGCCTGCCCAGGTGTCGCAGTTTGAGGGGTTCCAGGTTATCCCAGATTTCCTAAAAAATATACAGAGACCAAGATCTGTCCCAGGGGAAAAACTGATCACCCCCAATATTGTTATTCAATCCCATAATACTGCAAGCACTTTAAAAGTAAGCAGCAAGGTCAGCTTGTTCTCTTTTCTCCTTGCCTTTTTCACCCTCCAGGTGGACAGGCTGGAGAGGTGGGCCCAGGCCAAATCATAAAGTTCAACAAGGCCAAGTGTAAGGTCCTGCATCTAGGCTGGTGCAATCCTAAGCACAAATCCAGGCTGGATGGTGAGTGGCTGGAGAGCAGCCCTGAGGAAAAAGACCTGGGGGTCTGGATGGATGAGAGGCTCAACATGAGCCTGCAGTGTGCACATGCGGCTCAGACAGCAACTGTGTGCTGGGCTGCATTAAGAGAGGCATTACCAGCAGGGCAAGGGAGGGGATTCTCCCCCTTTACTCTGCTCTTGTCAGACCCCACCTGGAGTACTGTGTGCAGTTCTGGAGCCCCCAGCACAGGAAGGACATGGAACTGTTGGAGAGAGTCCAGAGGAGGGCCACGAAGATGATCAGAGGGCTGGAGCAGCTCTGCTATGAGGACAGGCTGAGAGAGTTGGGGCTTTTCAGCCTGGAGAAGAGAAGGCTTCCGGGAGATCTTATAGCAGCCTACCAGTATCTGAAGGGGACCTACAGGAAAGCTGGGGAGGGACTGTTCACAAGGTCTTGTAATGACAGGACGAGGGGGAATGGGTTCAAACTGGCAAAGGGGAGATTTGAATGGGATGTTAGGAGAAAGTTCTTCACAGTGAGGGTGGTGAGGCACTGGAACAGGCTGCCCAGGGTGGTTGTGTCTGCTCCCTCCCTGGATGTGTTCAAGGCCAGGCTGGATGAGGTCTTGAGCAACCTGATCTAGTGGGAGGTGTCCCTGCCTATGGCGGGGGATCGGAACTGGATGATCTTTGAGCTCTCTTCCAACCTAAATCATTCTATGATTCTATGATCCTTACCTGGCAAGTAAATAACTATGTAGGAGTACCCTGTAGAGCATGGCTTCAAGCCCATGGGCCACAGTGAACCCAGCCTGCTTGGGCCAAATGGGAGACAATGGAGAGTGGGAGAAAATGAGCATTGGGTTTTGGTTTGGCTAGGGAGGAAGGTTTTTGGGGGAATTCTTACATATCCTGTAACTGTATTAGCTGTTAAAGATTCATGTATGCTGTAACATTTCCTGCTCATTTTCAAACACAACCTTTATGTATTTATTTCTCCAATCCAGTGAGAGTGTCATTAATTTGCTGCCCTTTTTCCTTAGAAAAAGAGTAAAGCAAAATAATCTCAGTGTGTCACTCTCTTACACAAAAACCTACAACACCAGGGAAGCATTCCTTGGCCATGTAAGGTGTCCCCAGTGTGAATCTCAGGCAGATGGGGCACGACACCCTTGCCTGTCAGGCACATGATCACAGGGGCACCTAGCTCAGGGTATGGCAAGGCCAGAGACAACTGGAAACCTTGCAGTGCTGGGTGGAGGCAAAGTGCATGATCTGCTGCTAATGCCAGCCAGTGCTTTTCTCAGTAGAGGCACGTACCAGAAGGCATGTGTGAACTTTGCTGGGATTGTTGTCTCCAAACTGTTCCAAAGTCAGAAACTGAAAAAGAAAGGATGTTTCTTAGTAACTGCTGGACTCAGAGGCTTGTCATCTTGGTTTCATGAGAACATAATTGAAAGCCAGGCTGGTTTTCACTTCATTTTGTGTCTGTGCTCACCCCCTTGGCCACAACTTCCCACAGCCCTCTTTAATGATGAGAGCAAAAGCCTGCTTTCAAAGGACATATTTTCCTGTGTTTTCGGTCCTGATCCTAGAGAAAGGAAGCACAGAGCAGCACATAACACATCAGAGTTTGCCATGTGGTAATGACCTCCTCCTCCTCTCTTCCTTAGTGTAACAATTTCTTAAGTCTCCTTTCCCTTTCAGATTTATTACAGAAGATGAATGTTATAATAGAATCATAGAATAATAGAATGGTAGGGGTTGGAAAGGATATTTGGAGATCACCCAGTTCAACCCCCCTGCTAAAGCAAGGGTACCCAAAGCATGTTGCCTGGGACAACACCCAAGTGGGGTTACAAGCCTCCAGTCCTCATTTCTGAGCTGGTGGATGGCATAATGCTTTCCTTGCCATCTCTTTTTCTGGCCATCCAGGGCACTGGCACCACTTTTTTTTGTTAGTTTGGGTTTTGTTTTTTTTTTCTGTTTGTTTGCTTGTTTGTTTGCTTTAGTGTTTTCAAGCATGGTCATTTACCTAAACAACTGCAAGGCTCTTGCTATTTCTAGATGTTTGCTTTTTTTTGTTGTGATCTCATCCCTGACCAAGTTGCAGCTTCCCTTGGCAACACGGCAGGCAAATGGGAAAGTCCAGTTTGTTCTAAGTGGCTGGGATAAGTTTCTGTGATGAAAATAAAACTGCATCAAAAAACATGTTGTCCCTAGAGTGCAGTCCTGGACAGGCCTTTTGTATTTGTCCCCAAGGTGAAATCCACAAATCTGAGCCCACAAATCTTTCTGTGCCTTGCAAATAGGGACACAGACTCCCATGCTGATGGCATGTGCTGGTCTGGTTGCTGAAGCTCTCACCTAGCTTCTTCACAACAGTCTATTTACACATGAGATGGGGAATCCTTCCTACCTTTACAAGGCTTATATTTTGACTGGATTAGAAAGGTCTATTTATAGCATGTTTTACAAGTGCTGCTTAGTTCACTGACCATAGAAATAGAGTGGCAATCTGTTGCACCTCCTCATCCCTCACTAATGAGTTTGTTTTTCTCTAGGCATCAGGCTAGGCATTTGCCATAGTCATAGCATTGCTCTCCTAGCTGAAGTGTGGAATACATCAAGACCAGTTGGCAAAAGGAAAAAAAAAAAAAAAAGGCTGCTTGTATCTAGTAGCATCAAGACCAAAGACTTGTTCCTTGTTGACAACTTCTCAGGCTACACTGAGTTGATGAAGCAGCAAGTCAAAGTGGTTCCATCACAGAATGACAGAAACATCCAGGTTGGAAAAGCCCCTCAGGATCACTAAGTCCAACTTATAAGCCTACTCTACAAGATTCACCTTAAACCATAGCCCTAAGCACCAAAGTTGGTGACTCAACCACCTGCTTGGGCAGCTCATTCCAGTGCCTGACCACTCTCTCTGTGAAAAACTTTTTCCTAACATTCAGTCTAAACCTACCCAGCCTCAGCTTGAGGCTGTTCCCCCTTGTTCTGTCTCCTATTACCTGTAAGAAGAGACCAGCAGCAGCCTCACCACAACCTCCCTTTAGGTAGCTGTAGACAGCTATAGGTCTACCCTCAGCCTCCTCTTTTTCAAAGTAACCATCCCCAGCTCCCTCAGNTTATAAGCCTACTCTACAAGATTCACCTTAAACCATAGCCCTAAGCACCAAAGTTGGTGACTCACCCACCTGCTTGGGCAGCTCATTCCAGTGCCTGACCACTCTCTCTGTGAAAAACTTTTTCCTAACATTCAGTCTAAACCTACCCAGCCTCAGCTTGAGGCTGTTCCCCCTTGTTCTGTCTCCTATTACCTGTAAGAAGAGACCAGCAGCAGCCTCACCACAACCTCCCTTTAGGTAGCTGTAGACAGCTATAGGTCTACCCTCAGCCTCCTCTTTTTCAAAGTAACCATCCCCAGCTCCCTCAGTCACTGCTTGTAAGATTTATTCTCCAGACTCTTCCTCAGCTTTGTTACCCTCCTCTGGACCTGCTCCAGCACCTCCACATCTCTCTTTTATGGTGGTGCCCAAAAACTGAACACAACACTTAAATTGTGGCCTCACCAGAGCCAAGCCCAAGGGGACAATCATTTCCCTACTCATGCTGGCCACAGCATTTTTAATCCAAGCCAGGATATCATTGGGCTTCTTGGCTGCCTGAGCACACTGCTGGTTCATGTTCAGCTGCCTATCTATTACAACCCCCAGATCCTTTTCAGCCAGGCAGGTCTCCAGCCACTCTGCCCCAAGTCTGTAGATCTGCTTGGGGTTGTTGTGGCCCAAGTGCAGGGCCTGGCATTTGGTCTTGTTGAAACCCATTCCATTCATGTTGGCCCGTTGACCTAGCCTATCCAAGTCTGGGAGTCCCCCCAGCCATGCAGAACCAACCATTTGCTCTGAGGTAATGAGAATTACCTGTACATACTGGAGACCTCTGAAAAATCCATCATCTCAAGAATATAAAGCAATGGTATTACTGGTCGGGATGCTTGCATATGCAGTGAAGAAGTGGAGAAAAGGGGAGAAGAAGTGGAGAAAAGGAGAGCTGAAGTGGAGAAATGGGGAGAAGAAGTGGAGAAAAGGAGAGAAGTGGAGAAAAAGTGGAGAAGGGGAGAAAAGTGGAGAAGTGAGGATAAAGTGCCACCAACTCTTATTTGCAGTTGGGTCTTCTGCAGAACCAGTTTTTCTAATTCATGTACAGAGGTATTGAGACATCTGGTCTGCACCAGGCCAGGAAGGGCACACGTGTGCATGGAGAGGGTTGTGACATAATGCTGAGACCTTTGTTGAATGAGTCATGTCAGCCTGGTGAACAGCAGCTGAGAGGTCAGTGAAGGTTGCAAAGAAGAGAAGCAGTCTGTAATGTAACAAATAGGACAAAGCAGGTGCTAAGGGATGGAGCTTGTGTGACTTCAGCTCCCTGTCTCAGGCCTGAGGAGGTGTGGTGTGACTGCAGCTTGGTGAGGGATTAGTTTAGGAACCAAAAGCACCTATTTTAACACCTTCTGTATTCCTCCCTTAAGACTTTAAGAAAAGTTTGTTTGGTTTTCACTTGAAGGGTATTTTTTCTGGTCTGGTTTCATGTAGCTTTCCCTGACTTATTCTCCTGCTGATAGTCTTGGCTGCCCTATCAAGTGTCCTTTATTCTCAGAAGCTGCATTTGGAGGCCATCTCCCAGACCTTTATCATTGTCCTATACCAACGTTCTCCATATATCCTAGGTTTCCCCTTAATCATGGTAGAGACTCTAGTCAGGTTTGATGTAAATGAATTACATACTGATGAGCTTCATTCCATGATTGATTAATACCTCTCTGACCTTCAGGAGTAATTGTGAAGCACAGAAATCCTTGGAGGAATGTTTGGTTGAATTTGGGTTAATTTTTGTCTTCCCTCCTCTTTCTTCCTTATTGTGACAACAGAAAGATGGGAACAGCAGAGGGGATGCTGGTTTCCTCCTCTGACAGTATCCTGGGAAGGTCATGTAAGCACCAGATCATGATGAGACTGGCACATTTTAAATTCTCATTACAGCCTCTGTTAATGCTATATTACAATAATTGCTTTAGTTCTGCTATGGTATTTTCAGATCTCTTCATGTAGCCATCAGCTCAGTGTGCAGGGAACCAATACCAGCCAAAAAAACAAACAAAAGCAAAGGAGAGGCAACACTCAACTGAAAGCCTAGCAAACTTGTAGTGAGGGTCCAGGATGGGGCCAAATTATGTGTGAGAGTAGGAGGAGGTAATGTCCAGGCTTGCTAGAACTGCTGCTCAGATCCCCCTATGAAAGGACCTGTGTGAGCTGTAGAGAGGTTTGGATGCTCACAATCTCACACTACAGATTCCCACAAACTCATCTTTGTTCAGAGAAACGTTAGAGTTTTACATTCTACAAGGTCTGGCACAACAGAAAGGGGAGTGACATTTTTTCATTTGCTTGCAGTGTTTTGTAGCACCTTTCATTACCTGGGACACTGTGGGACACTGACAGCCTTCTCTTTTGGGCACCAATCTAAACTTAAGACATCTCTAGGGTTTCAGTGCAAAATAGACATTTACCTACAGCACAAAAAACATTGAAAAGGAAGACTCATCATCCACCCTGAGGTGCTCACTCATCTCAGCAAACCTTCTAGGAGCTGTGCTCTCCATCATTTCAGCCTTGGTCCCCGTAAACGCTTAACCCCTCCTGGGGGGCTTACCTGAACTGGATCCTGACTCTTCCCTGGGAGTGGTCTGACCTGCCCCCAGGTGTCCTGTTTAGCCCCTTCCACTTCCCGCTGAGATCCTCTATAAAGGGGAGACGAACTTCCTGTTTTTCCCTCTTGGCCCATGCTCCCTCATCAACCAGGGTGTTGCTTTCCTGCTGCTGCTATTTTCCCCATGCTCTCCAGCAAACATGTGGGGAGAGCAACCATATTTGGAACTCTAACTCAGTGCATTTCACCAACATCTTGCATCCATCTGTATCCACCACAATTTTTTTTTCCAACTTCCCCACTTGGGTTCAACCTCAATCCAATCTCATCTACCGCTTGTATACCTTTTTTTTTCTTTCCCTTCCCCCCTATCCTCTGTAATTCCCCTTACCTTATATTTTGTATTTTGTTCCCTTTCCCCATATCCTCTGTAATCCCCCTTACCTGAAATACCTTCTATTTATTGTTAAAAGTTGATTTTTTACTTCCAAATCGAATCAAGTCTATTTATTGAGCTTTTGAGCTCAGTGGGGCTGAGCTCCACAGTCCCTGTTACAGCCATCCTTGGCTTTTTAGTTGCTGCCCTTAAGCAAGTGAATGAGCTTTGGCTGTGCTCTCTGGGCTTGCACTGCTGTGGCCATCCTCCAGTACCTTTCCTCACAGCAAGCCAGCTTTGCCTCCCAGCCCCTTCTGCTCCTCCACATCTGCAGCAGCCTCTGCACTCCAACCCACAGATCAGCAGCATCTTGTGCAAACACTGCCTCCCACCACAAGAGAAATATGTCAAACTCCCCACCCTCAAAAATGCTTTCCTGGCCACTGCTCAGTTCAGAAACCTATAAACACACCATAGGAAGACCCTGCACAAAGCAGACATTCTTCCTTTCCCATATGCCCATGCTGCTGTTGCAGGCAGCAAGCTCTCTGCTCCTATGTGTACTTTCCTCCTCACATATTCTGTGCATTCAAAAGTGCAGAACACAGAATGGTAAGAGTAGGAACAGACCTCTGGAGATCATTGAGTCAAAACACCCTGCTAAAGCAGGGTCACGTAGGGCAGGCCACACCGGAATGTGTCCAGATAGATCTTGAAAGTCTCCAAGAAGGACATTCCATAACCTCTCTGGGCAGCCTGTTCCAGGTTCTATCACTCTCACAGGACAGAAGTTTTTCCTCATGTTGAGGTGGAACTTCCTCTGTTCCAGTTTGTATCTATTGCCCCTCATTTTGTGTTAGGGCACCAATGATGAGAGACTGTCACCTTCTTGCCACCCATGCATAGATATTAGTAAAGATTAATTACAGTCTTCCCTTTTTCACACCAATCAGCCCCAGGTCTCTTAGCCTTTCCTCTTTCAGTCCTTCAATGATTCTCATAGCCCATGCCCACCACAAAGGCATGACCCTTTCTGAAACCCACAGACTCATGCTCTCACATTCCCTCCATTCCCACAGCCATCCCTGATCCGTTAAGTTCTCCACAGGATTTCTCAGCTCTGCGAAGAATTGTTCAGAATTAGTTAACAAGAAAGAAAATAAAACCTCCTAAGCTGTCAGCAGGCCTCCAGAAAACCAGCAACAGATCTGAGCACCATTTGGTCTAATTAGCCCAGATATTTCACACAACATATTTCTCAATTTTCGGCGGAGAAAGGAATTTAATAAAATCTCTCTGAGGAGATCAACAGGAGTACTTTTTGTAGAGGGATTTGGTGGCAAAGCCAAAGAGAGATCTGAGTAAACAAATGTGCGTTTGTGTTCCTTTACTGAATCTTTCATGACAGTTACTTCATCTCCTGCTTCTATGGGCATATGCAGGCCTAAGGTGGACCCAGTCTGAAAATGGCATGAATCAAAATAGTTCTTCCCTCAGTATATCCTTAATTTTTCTCTCCTGTGGTGAGGTTGAAGATCATTGGTAACTAGGCTGTGCCTTCCATCCTTTAAGATGATGGTTTTGTTTTTGGAAGTGTGCAGCTGTATCATGGTATCATTCTCAACAGAGAATTACAGAATCACAGAATGGTAAGGGTTATAAGGAACCTCCAGAGATCATCTACTCCAACCTTGCCACAGTGATGGCAGTGTCCCATGGCTTGCAACAAATTCACAGGTTGTCCATGTGAGATGTGCAAGAACACAGTGACTACATTCCCTTCAATAAAGAAAGAAGATGGGTGTTGTCATCAAGTGAGGTATCTGAGATGGAGGCATGGACTCCTTGCTTGCAGGTACCAGCCTTGTCAATGATTGTCAAAGGACTCTAGACTGTTATCCAGCAGTTACAACACAGAATCTGCTTCTTAGAATGCCATCCTCAGCTCTCTTGATCAGAAGAGACAGCCAGTGTGAAAATTTGCTGTGATTCATCTCTTCCTGAGATGGCACCCACTTTTCATCAGTTGAATGGCAGCTTAAACTCCACTGATGATATTGACTTAATCTCAATTGTCTGCAAAGAGAGCCAAGACACCTACCTCAGGTGTAGACTTGGACATTAAAAATACCTAAGGAAGGGAGAGGAATTTAGCTCTGTAAACAAAGATGCTCAGTGGCATTTGCAAAGCTGTAGGCAAGAGTGGATATACAAATATCTGCCTGTATGTTCATGAAGACCTTATCACGAAAGTAAATAAAACACAGAGCTCACAAAATGCTAATATTTGCTATAGGGTGAGATAAAGTTCTTTTTAGTAGTTTTAGGTATTTGTTGGATTTGGCAGGACAACGATCACTAGAGTCATGTGGACATCCATGCTCCACATGCACTGAAGCTTAGATGTTTCCATTTGAAGCAGACTCCCACCATTAAAGTGAAGTGAGACAAAGCCCACTCACAGGAGATCACAGGATTACAGGATGTCAGGGGTTGGAAGGGACCCAAAGGGATCATCGAGTTCAACCTCCCTGCCAGAGTTTAAGTTTTAGATGTAGGGAGTCAGTTGAGATGAACCTAGGATTCGATGTGGAAGGCAAATTAGAGTCAGTAAAGTGCAGATCTCAGGTTGTTTAAACTTTAGTAGTAGGAATGTGATGGGTGGTTGTGCTGGTTTGAGGCTTATTGGACTATTTTAATGAGAAGAAATAGATTCTAGGCTGTGAAAAGAAAACAATGGTGATGGCTACTTCACTCATAGGTTTGCTGAGACATACAAAACAAGGACACAAACATAGATGAGAAAGCCTGTCAGTGTCTGTGTTTGTCCCTCGCTTTTGCCATGTTAACTGCTTCTAGCTGGATCTGAGTAACCCAACTAATCATTCTGCTGCTAACCCCCCTTTCCAATCCTTCCAACTCACCTTGCCCATAAGGCAGGTTCTGGGATAAGAGACAGGGGTGGAAAGAAGTTGGAAGGGTGGCTGGGATATCTTCCTGGGGACTCTGATTTCTGGGAGGGGTATTGTGTTTCTGACTTTTAACTTGCATATTTCTGTATATAGCTGTAAATATTTGTAATATATTGTAAATACCTGCTTGTATATTGTGCTAAACTGTGAATATAAAGCTCCATTCCTTAACTTCCAGCCAGCTGAGTCTAGCCTGGGTGAACTCATTGTGTGGGAGGTGGGTAACTCCCAAACCATCACAGTGGTGTGGGAAATAATCCAGAAATATGTTTAGGCTGGATGTTAGGAAGAAGTTAATCACAGGAGGAGTGCTTGGCATTGGAATGGGCTGTCCAGGGAGACAGTGGAGTCACTATCCCTGAAGGAACTTAAAAGGAGGCTGGATGAGGCGCTTGGTGCCATGGTTTAGTTAATTTGAAAGTGCCAGGTAATAGGTTGGACTTGATGGTCTTAGAGGTTGTTTCCAACCTGGTTAATTCTGTGATTCTGTGAAATATGCGAGTGTCCAAGGTGTCTTGCTGACAAACATGCTGCCTTCTTAAATACCATAAGGTAGATGAGAGTTCTGATAAACTCCCAACTAGGAAATTCTAAATCACCTGAGATACTGGCTTTATTTTTGGGCCTCTCACTCCAGGAAGGATATTGAGGTGCTGGAGTGTGTCCAGAGAAGGGCAACAGAGCTGGTGGAGGGTGTAGAAAACAAGTGTTGTGAGGAATGGCTGAGGAAGATAAGATTAGGAGAGACCCCATTGCTCTCTACAAGTCCCTGAAAGAAGATTGTTGTGAGGTGAGGCTTGGTCTCTTCTCCCTAGAATCAGGTGATAGGGTGAGAGGAAATGGATGGAAATTGCACCAGGAAGGTTTAGACTGGATATTAGGAAAAAATTCTTTACTGAAAGAGTGGTCAAGCACTGGAATAGGTTGCTCAGGGACATGGCAGAGACATTGTTCCTGAGTGTGTTCAAGAAACATGGGGACATGGCATTTCAGGACATGGCTTAATGGTCCCTAATGGTCTTAGGTTGACAGTTGGGCTCCATGATCTTAGAGGTGCTTTTCAACTGAAACAGTTCCATGAATCTATAAATGTACCTCCCCCCCACCCAAAACAACCTCTGCAGGAAGTCCAAGTAAGTCCTAGGGACCTCACAGCTCACATTCTGAGGATTTCAAGAGGATCTGTGTTATACTCCCAAATGGGAGCAAAGTTCATCCAGAACTAATGAGTCTTGGCATGTACAATGATGAATATTTAAATGAAGAGTAAAAGAGGACAGGTGAGATATAAAATTGGCCTACTCTCACCCATCAGTCAGCTGAATTCTGCAGGGAATTTTGCAGTTGTGAAGAGGTTAATTTAGGTACTGACTATCCACTTGACTCAGGCTTCCTGCTCCTCTGAGGTGGATATGATAAACTTTTTCATTTGCTGTCTTCAAGTATGGTATAGCACAGCTAGGGACCAGTAATGGATCTCAGCAGGAAACTTTTGTGTTCATCTAGTGCTTTGTGAGTGATAAATGTTGCCAAAAATATGCAGAGGAAACCGAATCCTTCCTCACTACAAACACTTTGTGATCTCCAATATTTAGTAACCGTAAGGCAACTTTTCTGACTCTGGTGGTGAAGACACTGAGGCTGTAAGAGGAGAGACAGAGCAGCAGCAGAAACACCATACCTCTCACTGGCTGTAGGTATCACCCAGAAATGCCATTGCCACATTTTTGCACACTCTGTCCTCTGGAACAAAAAGCCCTTTAGCATCTGATGCTTCTGTCTCATAGTAGGGATGGTAACTGACACCTCAGAGAACGAAATGTCCAGGATGCTTTTTTGTATTTCTGCTACACATCCAGCAGCTATAATTCAAAGTGTACAGGGAGACAGCTTTCCGATAGATGTTTCATTCCACAGACATCCAAAACTGTAAAAAATTGAAAAACTATTGCACTAGCACAAAGGGTTTTATTTTTCCCTCTTTTCTTTTCTTTTCTTTTCTTTTCTTTTCTTTTCTTTTCTTTTCTTTTCTTTTCTT
>VWZI01007323.1:690061-709747 GCA_013396835.1 Psilopogon haemacephalus
TTCCTTCCTTCCTTCCAAATTCCTTCCTCAATTCCTTCATTCCTTATTCATTCTTTCTTTCAAAATTCCATCCTTAATTCCTTCCTTTCTTCCTTCCAGATTTCTTCCCTCCAAATTCCTCCTTCTTTTCACATTCCATCCTTCCTCCCTCCTGATTTCTTTACTTCCTTCCTACTTCCTTCCTTCTGAATTCCTTAATTTTTTTTTATTACTCTGTGTCATAGTTAATCTTTTCCTATCCACTGTTCTCTTTTTTCCCCATTCCTCTTCCATGTCCCATGAAGCATATTCTGCCAGAGGACACATTGACAGTTAGCAGGACACACCAGCCTTGCTCTCACCCAAGGATTTATCTAGCACAGGGTCTGCCTGCCTCCAGCACAGCTTCCTTGCATCACTTCCCCCTCCTTCTCTGCCTTCTCTGGGGGGAGCAGGACTGAGTGCTTTATGACCCCTTGTCTCCAGCAGATTAATGAAAGCTGAGAGGACAGAAGGAGGTCACAGCATGCTGAACCATGACCAGATCTTACTGCTACACACCTCTCTGATACAGCAATGATTTCTGGCTCAATCTCTCACCCTGCCAAGATACACAACAAATGGTAAGGACTGGTAATAAAAATCACCCTGTTCATTAAAATGAGGACTATCATAGTCTGTATCCCTAAGATGGACTCACATCCATGAGTTTTCCCAAACGATGCAGTTGTGGTGCTAATCCGACTGGGTACAGTTTGGGCTTTCCATACTTAATTTTTTAGCCTATCACAGCTTGGTATTGTTTTGCATCTCTCCTTGACACAGTCTTGGAAAATGCATCCCCATTTGTAGTAAGACAAATGTTATGCATTTCCTTGCAGAGCATCTTGTGCCATTTGCGATGTTCTATGCTAGCAGATATGGCACAGCCTATGAGAATCCCAGGCCCTTCAGAAATTGTGTCTGGTAGAATTGTGTGTGCTAGGTAGAAAATGAGATGTGTAAAATAGTACCCAGCACCTATCTGTAGACATTTTGAGGGCCTTGTTTCTCCCGAAATCAGCAGGGGTCATAGTGGAAACTCCCTCATCATTTCGTTTGCACATCATTGCTTAAAATTTCACAATGGCTGGCAAAAGGAAGATCTGAAATCATTCCCAAAAGTCATGAGAGTTTTACTCACTGAAATAGTGTCACCACTCTCTTCAAGATTTTCTGGCAATCAGTAAATAAAAATATCAGAGTGTAAAAAGTTCTTCTAGATAATTAAGGTCCTTAGAGACCAGTCTCTTTTCAATGGTGTCCTGACATAGGACAAGGGTCAACAGAAACAAACTGGAACAGATGAAGTTCCACTGCAACATGAGGCAAAATTCCCTGCTGTAAGTGTGGGAGCACTGGAACAGGCTGCCCACAGAGATTGTGGAGTCTCCTTTTCTAGAAACTTTCAAGACCCATCTGGATACATTTCTTTGTGGTCTGCCCTAAGTGATCTTGCTTTGGCAGGGTGGTCGGACCTGATGATCTTTGAAGGTCCCTCCCAATCCTTACCATTCTATGATTCTATGCAAATCAGTACAAACTAAAAGAGGGGAGATTTAGACTAGATCTAAGGAAGAATTTCTTTTTCAGAATGAGGGTGGTGAAACTCTGTCCCAGGTTGCCCAGAGTGGTGGTAGATGTCCCATCTCTGGAACCATACCAGTACAGGTTGTTTGGGCTCTAAGCAACTTTTTCTATTTGAAGATGTTCCTGCTTACTGCAGAAGGCTTTGAACTAGAAGACCTTTAGAGGTGCCTTCAGATCCAAATCATTCTATGTGTCTATGATAATATGGGATGAAATAAAAAACAATTGTTCAGGATCCCTATCCTCAGTTCTGGGACATTGCCTGCACATCTTCATAGCATTTTTAGACTCAAACAAACTTCACATAGGAAAATTGATCTGTATTATGACTTAGTGGAAAAGTGGAGAGAAAGGTGGGAAAATCTTGACATTTGGGGATTTTTCTAGATAAAATTACTTATGTTTGACTTTCCTTTGGTAATCTATCATCTATTATCTCTATCTCAACAGTTGGCTGTCTGAAAACCTGAGAAGGAATTTGTATGTCTCACTCCTGTAGAGCAGGTGGACTTTGGAAAGGACATTGAACTGACTGACATGCTCTCGAGACCCAGCTCAGTCTTCTAGGAGCAGCAGGCCACATGGTTCAAGACTGAATTTTCAGTGCTGAGAGAAGCACTAGAGGGTCTGAAGGATGTGGAATTGCAAGAGAAATTAGGTGAGGGAAAGGAAAGAAGTAGACATCAAAGACACTTGGAATGTGAAAAAAAAAATAATAGTAATAATGGAAAGGAAGAAGGATAAGGAGAAGGAGGAGGAGGAGAAGGAGAAGGAGAAGGAGAAGGAGAAGGAGGAGGAGGAGGAGGAGAAGGAGAAGGAGAAGAAGGAGAAGGAGAAGGAGAAGGAGAAGGAGAAGGAGAAGGAGAAGGAGAAGGAGAAGGAGAAGGAGAAGGAGAAGGAGAAGGAGAAGGAGAAGGAAGAGAGTATTTATTGTGAACCTTTCTCTGAAGACCAAGCAGGCAAGCAGTTGCCCAGAGCAGCCAAACAACTCTGACCCTGTTGCCTACTCAGCTGAGCTGGGGGATACAACACTGCTGACCCTGGAAGCAGAGCATCCATCATCATCCCCATGATTCCTGCTTGCCAGTAGCAACAGGAGAAGCAAACTCAATTCTGCTACAACCTCCTACATGGTTCTGAATCCCCCCTTTTCTCTCTTGTCCCTCTGGCAAGACCAAGAAAACTTGGCTGATGCTCTGCTCCCTGCCGCATCCCAAGCTCTCCCTAAAGAAGGGGAAGATTCCTGGTGACTCAGAGGCTTGCAAAGCACAGCCAAGGTGACAGATGCAAGAGGGAAGCTGAAAGAGAGAAACAATTTGCTCAGCAGAGCATCAAAAGCAAATATTCCTTTGCCACTCTCATTGATTCCCCACCTTCTCCGGAAGTAACTTGCCGTCATTTAAATCACTTTATTCTGTTAATCCACAAAAGGCAGGTGAGATCAAGGGTGGGTTAGCACAGAACTGCAAATACATTATTGGGATATTTTCTGTGAAGGCAAATAGACCCTTAAAGAGCTTTAGTGTCTAATGCCAGAATGCTGTGCTTAATTAAGCAGCTACAGGGGCCACTTCCAAATGTGGTTTCTGGATTGATTATCTATAACTCTCTCCACAGTCCCTATTAACAGCTTCCTATGAATAAGGTGGTTTCCTATAAGTGTCTCATCCAGGAAGATGGGGTGGCTGCATTTACCAGGCACCTTCTTCCTAAAGATCGACCTCAACGTATTGATTAATCAGCAACAAGTGTTGATAAGGGTAGAGAAAGAGGAATAAATCTCCTCAGGAGCTTGTGGTGGTCAGAACAGTGATGAATCTGCATATTAAAAGGTTGCTGCATTAGGACTGAGACAGGGTATAACACACATGCATTGAGCCAGCAACATGCCTTGGTGGTCAAGAAGGCAAATAGTCTCCTGACATGCATGAAAAAGAGTGTGATCAGAAGGTTGAGGGAGGTTCTCCTCCCCCTCTACTCTGCCTTGGTGAGGCTACCTTTGGAGTATTGTGTCCACTTATGTGTTCCTGTGCTGTTTTGAGGCTAATTGGAGGATTTTGATGAGAACTTAGATTACAGGCTGAGAAAGGAAAACATCTGTGATGTCTCCTTCACTCGTTTGTTTACTGAGGTGCATAAAAGTAAGAACCAAAACATAGATAAGGCAGAGCTGCTTTGGGTTGCTCTGGCAGCTGATCTCTCTCCTTGGCTTCTAGTTCAGTCTGTGTAACCCAGCTAATGATTTCCTGCTTCTAACTCCCCGTGGTCAATCTTCTTCACTTACCTGGCACATAAGACAGATACTGGGATAAGATTGGGTAGTGGGGAGAGTGTGGTAGGGTGGTTGGGAACCTCTCTTGGGGACTCTGATCTCTGGGAGTAGTGTGATGTTTCTGTATTGCCTTTTTACTGTACATAGCTGTGAATATCTGTAATATATTGTCAATATCTGCTTGTATATTGTGCAAAGCTGTAATATAAAGTTTCATTTATTAGCTTCCAGTTGGCTGAGTCTAGCCTGGGTTATTTCAAAAGTGTGGGGGGTGGGGAACTCCCAAACTACCACATTTTCTGGGTTCAAGAGAGACAAGGAACTACTGGAGAGTCCAGTGAAGGGCCATTAAGATGATGGACAGATTGGAGCATCTCTCTGAGGAGGATATGCTGAGGTGCCTGGAGCTGCTTATCCTGGAGAAGACTGAGAGGGGATCTTATCAGTGCTGATGATGGGGATGGGTTCTTTTCAGTGATGCCCAGTGCTAGGACAGGGGCAACAAGTACAAAAAGAACACAGGAAGTTTCACTTGAACATAAGGAAAATCTTTTTCCTGTGAGGGTGCTGGAGCCCTGGCATGGCTGTGGAGTTCCTTCTCTGGAAACTTCTAAAGCTCACCTGGACACCATTCTGTGTATCCTGCTCTAGGAGACCCTGTTTTATCAGGGTGGTTAGACTGGATGATCTCTAGAGGTTCCTTCCAGCTGTTCTGTGATTCTATTGGTGTTAGGCCAGAGCCAAAGCTTGTTTGTGTAGAGTATTTGAGAAAAAGTTTGTCTGAAGCATCAAAATGAGATTTGAGTGCCTTGTTGAAATGGTCAGGGTCATTAAAGTGTCTATATAAGAGATGTGAGCAGAGAAAACTGGTAAAGAAAGGACAGACCAGTTGTAAATTATTTCCCAAGAGGATCTCACAACAATGTCCAACATCTTCCAGTAACTTTACATTGATACTTATGGAGATATTTTGCCATAAAACATGTTTCTGCCCTTAAATAATGAAGTTTTATGCCCCCACACGTGAAGAAGGATAGTCAGGAACAGAGCTTGCTCTTTGTCTTCCTGTCTTCTAGCTTCTCCCCGTTCTGCACGTTTTGAAGAACAAGATTTAGAAAAAATTGTGCAACGGCTTGTTCCCACCACAGCAAGAGCATCCAAACATGAGGAGAATCCAGCAGCCAAGGCAGGCAGACACCTGCCCAAATGACTACAACCATCACAGTTACATAGGGATACAAACAACCAGGGCTTCTGCAGTGGTGTCCACATTTCCAGAGTTTGCTCATAAATGCAGCCAAGCCAGCAGGGTGGCTGAAGTTCTCAGATCTTACAATACAACTTTATCTGCCATGCTTCCCATGCTCTCTTCACTCACCTGCAATACATAGTCTATTGGTGGCACAGAGCTGCTGAGCAAGAGAGTTCATAGAATCATAGAATGGTTTAGGTTGGAAGTGACCTCAAAGAACATCCAGTTCTAAGCCCCTTCCGTAGGGATTCGGTGATGATGACATTCAGTGTATAACCTGATGGTTGCATGACAGAGACAAACCAGAAGCTTTAGAAGAAACTTTAAAGCAACATGGCATTTGGGCTTCTTTCCTACTCTTCAGGATCTCACAGGAGAGATGAAACTGAGTATGTAAAATGTATAGACAAGAGATGGTGGCTTTGCTTGCAAGACTCTCTGATAATGACATGATGGCCAGAATCTCTAGCAGTGATAATAACTGTGTGCAGTTCTGGAGCCCAAACACAAGAAGGACATGGAGCTGTTGGAGCAAGTCCAGAGGAGGGCCATGAAGATGATCAGAGGGCTGCAGCAGCTCTGCTATGAGGACAGGCTATGAGAGTTGGGACTCCAGCCTGGAGAAGAGAAGGCTTTGAGAACACCTTGTAATAGCTTTCCAGTATCTGCAGGAGGCCTACAGGAGGGCTGGGGAAGGACTATTTACAAGGTCTTGACAGGACTCAGATTGGTGTCGTTAGCAAACTTGCCAAGAGTGCACTCCATGCCCTCATCAAGGTCATTGATGAATACATTGAATGATACTAGTCCCAGTACTGACTCCTGAGGAACTCTCCTAGTGAAAGGCCTCTAGCTAGACTGCATGCCCTTGACCAGACTCTCTGACTTCTTCCCTTTAACCAGTTCCTCACTACTCAATTATCCAGACCACACCTTCTCAGTTTAGCTATGAGGATGCTGTGGGAGACAGTGTCAAGTGCTTTACTGAAATGAAGGTAAAGCACATCCACTGCTCTTCCATCATCTATCCACCTGGTTATGTCCTCATAGAAGGTTATCAGGTTGGTCAAATATGACTTCCACTTTGTAAAAGCATGCTGACTGCTCACATTGACCTTCTTGTCTTTGACCTGGCTAAGCACAGCGCTAAGGATAAGCTGCTCCCTTTTCTTTCTGGGGACGGAGGCGAGGCTGGCCAGTCTATAGTTACCTGGGTCCTCCTTCTTACCATTTTTGAAGACTGGGGTGATGTTCGCCCTCTTCCAATCCTCAGGAACCTCTCCTGTCCACCATGAGTTATCAAAGATGATGGAGAGTGCTCTGGCAATGACCTTCACCAGCTCCTTCAGCACTTGCAGGTGCATGCCATCAGGACCCTTCAGGACCCATCAGGACCACCCATAGATGTGGTGCTGACTGACGTCTTTGTGGTGACTTGGCAGTGCTGGGTTAACAGTTGGACTTGATGATCTCAAAGGTCTGTTTCAATCAAAACTGTTCTGTAATTCTGTGAAAATCACTTTGGGATGTTGTTCATTGATCATGGTAGTGTTAGGTTAATACTATATTATGGAGTTGATGATCTTAGAAGTCCTTTCCAATCAAAACAGTTCTATGATTCCATGATTCTATATTCTTCTCTGGAAGGACCATCTTTGTGCCCTCTTGGGTCACTGCAGAACAGGCATCACCTCTGAGCTGTATAATGGTTCCAACACCCTCTTTTGTGGTTTCTTCCTGGCTGTAGAGCAAAGAAGATGAGGGAGATGTCTGGGAATTAGTTATTGACCTGTCTGGATTCATTCTTGTGTGCCCTGCCCTAGGTGATCCTGCTTTGGCAAGGTGGTTGGACGCAATGATCTTCAGAGGTCCTTTCTAATGCCTACTATTCTATGATTCTATGTTTTGCCTCTGCATATGCCCTGGGGAGGGAGGGAGAGAATCAGCAGCACAAACAGACGCACAGAAGAAAGAAAAAGAAAGGAAAAAAGAGAAGGAAAAAAGATATCAATAATGTGAGAGACAAAGCTTCTGCCGTGAAACCCCTTCTATTTCAGGTGCCTGCAGCAGGCTTTGGACACCTTGATTAATCATAACTCCCTAGATATTATTTCCCTATAAGCAAACTACAATGTTACTCACATAAACATCTTTATCTCAACAGCTGCAAAATGCCAGGATTTAATGTTGAATGAGCAGAGTTGCACCATATGGTACCACTCCAGGCCTGAGATGTTCTAATCCACAGCATATTGCCTCCCGGAAATAGCGATTACAAGGAAGGCTTCCCTCTCCTCTCCTTTTAATTGCGTTTGTTGTCTTTAGTTCACTTTGTCTCCTCTTTCTCCCTGACAGCTTAGAATATGTCAATCTCTGAGGGCAATGCTTAGATTGTTTTCTCAGTTTCTATTTGGGAGAGAAGGGTTTGACAAGGCACTGAGAAGAGTTTGTGTAGATCTTCATATGGTTGCACCCATCCCAGCTGATAGTATCGCCCACCCTACTAACCCACAGGCTGACAGATCAGGAAGGGCTTCACGATTACATCTACGTTAACTACAATTGCCAGATGGCTCATGCAGTCAAGATATTTGATCTCCTATTTGCTAATCCCCTTTTCTTTACAGAATCTCCAAATCCCAGAATGGTATGGGTTGCAAGGGACCTCCAATCCCCCTGCTAAAGCTGGGTCACCTGGAGCTGGTTGTCCAGGACCACAAAATTTGGAAGGTTCAAAAAGTCTCCAGGGAAATAGACTCCACAACCAATCTGAGCAGTCTGTTCCAGTGCTCTGTTACCCTCACAGGAAAGATGTTTGGTTTTTTTATGTTTAAGTGAAACCTCGTCTGTTTTAGTTTGTAGCTCTTGCTGCTTGTCCTGTTGCTGGGCATTACCAAAAAGAACACAGTTCCATTTTCCTGACCTCAACCTGATCAGGATTGAGAAGATGTTCTCTCCATCTGCTCTTCTCCAAGCTAAACATCCCCAGGTCTCACAGACTTTCTTTGTCAGAGAGGTGCTCCAGACCCCTCATGATCTTCATGGCTCTCAATTTGACTCTCTCAGTCAAATTTGGTGCTCTCAGGTAGTAATTCCCTGTTTCTCTTGAAATGGGGATCCCAGAACCAGACACACAATACCAGATGTGGCCTCAATACTCTGAGCGTGATCTTTCATAAAAGAGCCTGAGATAGCAATATTAAGTTGTTTTTTTTTCCCTGCTTTGTATTTGAAATTAGAGGACCTAAATAAAGTACTTCACTCGTGGAGGCACATGTGAAGGTAGATGTGAACACAGGTGGTGACTAGAAGGCAATGTCTAGGTGCAAGAAAACGCAAGCTGTGATGCTTTAATAAGAACTGAGTTCATCCTTGGACTTGGTAGAGGAGGAATTTGGTTGGTTTGCACGTGTCCTCGCCGTGATAAGATTTGTGCCTTGGCTCACTCAAACTGAGCCTTTTGTTCTCTTTCAAGACCTATCCCCATAAGTAGAGTCTGTGCAAAGTGCAACCGTGCTGTTCTCTGGTCTTAGATAGGAATCAGGTGATACCATCATCATTTGGTGTGCAACAAGCCAGGGAAATCCACTGTATCCTTAATTTTCCAGAATCAGGTAAGATGAGGTTAGAATTGTAAGACAACCCCAACTCTGAAGCAGCACTCAGGGGATACACGACTATACTGAAGCGGGCCAGGCTAAGTGAAACCCACTCAGGCAGACACCTTCTGCACAAGCATTCCTGTGTGTCTCTAGCACACAATCATGTCACACAATCAGCAACATGGACAGAGGAATTGAGTGCACCCTGAGCAAGTTTTCAGATGACACCAAGCTGTGTGGCACAGTCAACTTGCTAGAGGATAGGGATGCTATCCAGAGGGACCTGGGCAGGCTGAAGAGGTGGGCCCAGGCAAGCCTCATGAAATTCAAGAAGGCCAAGTGTAAGGTCTTGCACATGGGTGGGTGCAATCTCAAGCACAAATCCAGGCTGGGTGGGGAATGGCTGAGAGCAGCCTTGAGGAAAAGGACCTGGGGGTCTGGGTTGACAAAAAGCTCAGCATGAGCCTGCAGTGTGCACACGCAGCCCAGACAGCAACTGTGTGCTGGGCTGCATCAAGAGCAGTGTGGCCAGCAGGGCAAGGGAGGGGATTCTGCCCCTTGGCTCTGCTCTCCTCAGACCCCACCTGGAGTACTGTGTGCAAGATGGCCAGAGTCTCTAGCAATGATAATAGCTGTATACAGTTCTGGAGCCCCCAGCACAAAAAGGACATGGAACTGTTGAAACAAGTCCAGAGGAAGGCCACAAAGATGCTCAGAGGGCTGGAGCACCTCTGCTATGAGTACAGGCTGAGAGAGTTGAGGCTTTTCAGCCTGGAGAAGAGAAGGCTTCCAAGAGACCTTATAGTAACCTTCCAGTACCTGAAGGGGCCTACAGGAAGGCTGAGGAGCCTTTTTACAAGGTCTTGTAATGACAGGACGAGGGGCAATGGGTTTAAATTGGCAGAGGAGAGATTTAAACAGGATGTTAGGAGGAAGTTCTTTACAGCGAGGGTGGTGAGACACTGGCACAGGTTGCCCAGGGAGGTTGTGGCTGCTCCCTCCCTGAAGGTGTTGAAGGCCAGGTTGGATAAGGCCTTGAGCAACCTGTTCTAGTGGGAGGTGTCCTTGCCTATGGCAGGGGGTTGGAACTGGATGATCTTTGAGGTGTCTTCCAACCTAAACCATCCTACGATTCTGTGATCATAGAATCATTTAGGCTGCTAAAAAATCTTTAAGTTCATCAAGTCCAACCCTAAATCTAGAACTACCAAACCCCACTAAACCATGTCCTTTACATTTCTGCCTGTACCTTTGCATTTACTGTCATTTGGTTCTGTGCAGGTTACCTTTGACCATCCTATGTGACCAAGGAAGGCAAATGCTGGAGCATGTCCAGAGAAGGGCCATGAGGATGCTCAGAGGGCTGCAGCACCTCTCCTGTGAGGACAGACTGAAAGAGTTGGGGCTCTTCAGTAGAAGAGGAGGCTTCCAGGAGACCTTACTGTGGTCTTCCAGTATCTGAAGGGGACTGTGTCCAGCCTAATCTAGGGTAGGGTGTCCCTGGGCATGGCAGAGGGCTTGGAACTAGATGATCCTTGTGGTCCCTTTGAACCCAGACTGGTTCTATGATTCACTGAATCTATAATGCTATGAAATTGTTGTAGTTTTGTGGTTGTTTTTTTTGTGTGTGTTTTTTTTTTAGCACAAGTTTTGTTTATTTGAATGTGTGATTGTTATTTTCAGCTGCTGGAAAGAAAGAATTTTTGTTTTGTTTTGTTTTTTACAACCAAACTATTACAATGCCTCTAGGCTCTCTAAAGGTTTGGATGCAGTTTCTGGTTGCTTTGCAGAATTCCTATGTGACCCAATTCATGCAATTTTTATAAGTTTCAGTTTTTCCCATCTGAAAAGGGAAAGTAAACAAGATACCTGTTTTTCTCTGTTCTGTTGCTTTTCATTTGTACCTATGCTGTTCCCTACTTATTTCTCTGGCAGTTACATCCCTTTGGGGTGGCTATAACCCCAAATTTAGATCACTTTCTCCGACAGTGATATCCACCTTGCAGACCACTTTTTAAATTTTGCTGTTCTGGGCTCCCCAGTTCAGGAGAGACAGAGAACTAATGGAAAGAGTCCAATGGAAGGCTACAAAGATGCTGAGTGGGCTGGAGCACCTCTGTGAGGAGGAAAGGCTGAGACCCAGCTCTGTTTAGTCTGGAGAGGAGCAGAGTGATCTTTTCAATCCTGAACAATAGCTGAAGGGCAGACAATGGGAACAAACTAGAACCCAGGACGTTCCACCTAAAAATGAGCTAACACTTCTCTGTCTTGAGGGTGGTGAGGCACTGGACAAGGCTGCCCAGAGGGGTTATGGAGTCTCCTTTTTCTCAAGAGATTCAAAACCTGGATGCATTCGTGTGCAACCTGCTGTAGGGAAACCTATATTAGTAGAGGCTCGAACTAGATGATCTCCAGAGGTCCTTTCCAACCCCCACAATTCTGTGATTTTGTGATTGTGTGGGATCATCATGGCAATTGGAGAACAGACAGGGAATGCATGGGGTTAAATTGCAGCTGGGATATTAGCCTTGATATTAAAACACACCTGCCAACTGTAAGGAGAAATAAAGAGAGTTGTCCTCATCCTTGCCACAAGTTTGGTCACCACCCAGAAGAGAGCCTGCACAGACAGATGGGAAAATCCATTCTGGTCCTGGCAGCTGCAGTGACAGTGTATCAAAGAGTCAATATGTTTTGAGTTTCATCAGAGAGCACCTTGTTCATGAAAGAAAGACATTTCTTCATGCACATAATTCAGGGAGTCATGAGGGATGGGGTTGGGCAAGCATCCACAAACTCATTTATATCCCTCTTGACCAGAGCCTTGCTCTTAGCTATTGTTTATTCAACATCTTCCTGGCTCTCTCTTTGGTGGTTAAGGGACATTACCCTGTTTCAGACTCCTTATACCCTTGTCCGTAACTACTGTTTCTGTAGGGGCTGAATTTCCCCTGCTGCAACCTAAGCCTAGACTCCACTCTCCCATCCACAGCCTCCGTGAAAATGGTCCACATTGCTCCCATGAAGGTACCTGTGGGCAAACTGATACATGGCACATTTTCCAAGTCAGAGTCAAATGATGGAAAGGCAGATGCTAATACTTCGGGCTAAATAATTAATATCAAAGGACTTTTCTCTTACCCCATCTACCACATCAATTCAGAACTCAATGCTGAATGTTAATTGACCACTTGTGCAAGTGGAAAAACAGTGAGATCTTCTTCCCCTGTTTCAGGTGTCTAATGAAAGTATCCACAACTCAAATGTATGTCCTTCATGGAAAGAAATTGCTACACAGCTCGTATGAGCATCATGACATGAACATAAAGGAGTGGAAAAACACTGGGAAGGTTTTTCTGGCTAAGAGGCAGTGACATTTCATTATCCTCCTGCTTTCAAATGTGATGCAATGTCTTTCTCTGTGCTCAGCATGGGAGCTGCTTGGGTGGGAGCAAGGTGTACGTTATAGCAGCTCATAATGTAGTATATAATCTGCACCACCCATGAGAAGTGCCTATTTTAAGACCAGTGAGATGCCTCCAGATCCTGAGCCTACATGATGTGCCTGCTCTCCATGGGAGTAGCAGAAAACTAGAAACAGATGAGTACAGGTCCATCTAGAGGAATACTTTAAGGCTGAAGCATGACAGTTTTGTGACAGTAGCCATATCAAGATTCAAACAGCCCAATCCTGCAGGCTGCAGCCGTGAAGTTCATGCTGGGATGTAAACAAAACATAAAGTTTATGGATAAACATTACACTGGATGTGTGGTTCATCTGTAGTATGGTGAATCAGCAACATGGTTGGACCCTGGTCCAGCTCTCACAGTAAAAGTCTTCAAGCACTACAGCAGCTAGCACCTTTGTCACTGAAGACGTAAGCACTGCTTTCCTGTAAATGCTCTTAAAAGCACTGAACAAAGTAGCTCTACTTGGCTAAAGCCACCCCACATCTCTGTGGCATTCCTTCTTTCCTCCTCTCATTTGATCTCATTTACAAACAGTAATTAAAATCCACTGCCAAAACATGAAATAGCTGGGGCAGGATGACATTCTTCCCATTAGCAGCAAGGGGTGAAACACAGTGACAGAGGCTGGCAGTGCAGATGGGGAACAGCAATGAGTCCAGAGCCCAGTCACCATCCGATGAATTGCAGCACAATGTCTCTGGACCATCTGGAGCTGGTCTCCTCCTGCCTTGCTGGAGGAAGCCCAGGGCCAAAAAGGGAAGTAGGGCTCGTCTCTGAGAGACAGTTAAATTGATCCAGGGTTGATTGAAGTGGTATTGCCATGTGGTGAGACCCAGACAACCACAAAGAATGAAAACAGCCCACAAAGTATGAATAGCAGATTACGAATCCCACTATATCATAGAGAGACTTCTCCAGGTAGGGAGGGAAACTAGGGCTTCTTTGATGAATCTGGAGCTATAGCCTCTGTGAACAGAATTCCAGCTCCGTAGCATCACAGCCCCATCATGCTACCAGGTGCACAGATCTGAGAGCTCACGAACAGGCACAGCCAATGAGACCACCTTGTCCCTATGCTTTGTAACCCTTGTAGTTCACTCCTTAGCCATCCCAGTCTACTCAGCCTTGAGGATCTTCCTCAAAATACTTGGCTTGAAAAGGTGCTGAGAACCCAAACAGCAGCAACAATCAATAAGACAATAGCTCAGCACCAGGAGAAAGCAGACTCTCTTGTGGCTGCTGCTGAGATGCTTGTGAAGCTTCTATTTGTCCATCAGTCCCATTTTAATTACAATCATGTGACCATAGGACCATAGAATCATAATAATGGTTTGGGTTGCAAGGCTCCTTTAATGATTACTTAGTCCAATCCCCTGCAGTGATCAGAGTCATCTCCAACTAGATCAGTATAATTTATGAGTGGCTCTTACCAGGTCCAACCCTTTCACAGTTACTTGGACTACCCTTGTAAGCAGAGGGAGAAAGGTCGACTTCTATAGACCTTTCATCTCATCCTGCATCAGTGGCCTCAAGAGGCAATCACAAGTGGTGCCTTATGTGCTGGAAAGACGTCTGAGGGTGACTGGTTCAGACACAAGCCCTACTTTGTGGTCAGATGATGTCTAAAGTTTAGATAAAAGCTGTAATAACCAAGCTGGGCTCCATCCAGCCTTAGCAGCACTCAACACCAGAGTCCCTGTTTGGCTTTTCCAGGCAGGTGGTGGATAATTGTGCAGCACTGTCTTCAAAATATTTTGCTTCTCTTTTCTCTCTTCTTGGCAATAGATAAAGTTCTCTTAAGCATAACACATTTGCACACAAATGTAGTTCAATGTTATGAGCAACAAATCATGTCTTGGCTTAACAAGAGTAAATATACACACACCTTGTAGCTGCTCTCCCTGGGGTATTCACAAATCAACAGCTGCCAGCTATGTAACAGCCTCTGCATTTGAGCAGACTGTGGGGAAAAAAAATACTGCCTGTGACCCACGTGTAGGGAATTTGTGCTCAACAGCATGAAAAAATATTCAATAAAGTTCATCCCCCCCTCCAGTTCACTCACTTTCCGGTGATAGATTTCACCATTATTGAGACTATTAAGAACCACAGCAGCCTGCAACCTGTTAAACCTTAATTAAAACGGAAAAAAAAAAAAATCTTTATTTCTTAATTCTTTGAAATGAATAAACTCTAAACGTAGAATCCATAGAAGCTATAAATTACACAAAATATTTTGTATCTCTGTATGTATATTTAATGGAATCATTATTACACGCAATTACTGCATGGATCTTTAAATATTTCATTAAACAGGTAGACTATTTACACATTTTGTGCATAATATGGCATTAATTCAGCATCAGCTCGCTTTGAATACATGCCCTCAGATTTATTTTCATTTGCATATTCTTCAATTTACACAGTAAGTTTTGCTAATTCATTTTTATCAGGAACCTTATGCAGCAAGGCTGCATTCTCCCTCCTCTAAGGATGATTTGTGCAGTTGCCCTCTCCCAGGGAATGATTTAATCAGAGAGAGGACTTTTCCTGAGGAAGCTAATGGGGCTTGTAAATTCAAACCTAGGAGTCTTCCTTATGGCTTGGGCAGCTTAAACAATGCAAAAGATGTTCTCTGGCCTTCAGCCAGTCTTGTTCAACACAGAACCAATGAACGGTTGAAGCTGGAAGAGACCTTCCATAGCAGGCTGAGAGAGTTGGGGCTTTTCAGCCTGGAGAAGAGAAGGCTTCAAGGAGACCTTATAGCAGCCTTCCAGTATCTGAAGGAGGCCTACAGGAGGGCTGGGGAGGGACTATTTACAAGGTCTTGTAATGACAGGACAAGGGGGAATGGGTTTAAACTGGAAGAGGGGAAATTCAAATGGAATGTTAGGAGGAAGTTCTTTACAGTGAGGGTGGGGAGATACTGGAACAAGTTTCCTGGGGAAATTGTGGCTTCTCCCTGGAGGTGCTCAAGGCCAGGTCGGATGAGGCCTTGAGGGACCTATTCTAGTGGGAAGCATCACTGCCTATGGTGGGGGATTGGAACTGGATGATTTTTGAGGTCCCTTCCAAGCTAAACCATTCTATGATTCTATTATCTTCATCAACAACCTTGATGTAACGATGGAGAGCACCCTCAACTGATGATACAAAACCAGGAGGAGTGGCTGGCACCCCATCAGGCTGTGCTGCCATTCAGCAAGTGCTGTACAGGATAAAGAGTTGGGAAGAGGTGAACCTCATGATGTTCAACATGGACAAGCATATTGTCCTGCACTTGGAGAGCAATAACCCCTGCACCAGTACAGGTGAGGCATTGATCTGCTGGAAGGCAGCTCTGTGGAGAAGGATTTGGGGGTGTTGGTGGACAATAAGTTAACAATGAGCCAGCTATGTGTCCTACTGCCCAGAAGCCCAGTGGTCTCCTGGAGTGCATTAAGAAGAGTGTGACCAGCATGTTGAGGGAGTTCTCCTTTTCCTTTAATCTGCCCTACTGAGGCTGCATTTGAAGTATTGTGTCCAGTTCTGGGCTCCTTAGTTAAAGAGACAGAGGGAATTAGTAGAAAGAGTCCAACAGAGATCTAAAAAGATGATGGGGAGGCTGAAGCATCTCTCTGATGAGGAAAGACTGAGAGACCTGGGACTGTTTAGCCTGGAGAAAAGCAGACTGAGAGGGGATCTGCTCAATTCTGATTAATATCTAAAGGGTAGAGCGCAAGAGGATGGGACCAGACTCTTTTCAGTGGTGGCCAGTGACAGGACAAGGGGCAATGAACACAAACTGGAAAACAGGTAGTTCCATTTGCACATAAGGGAAAATGTTCTTTCTTTTGAGAATAACAGAGCCCTGTGTCAGGTTGCTCAGAGGTGTTGTGGGGTCTTCTTCCATGGCAAGGTACAAAACCCACCTGGACTTGATCCTTTGCAACCTGTTTCGGGTGACCCAGTTGTAGCAGAGGGGTTGCATCGTCCCCAGAGGCCCATTCCACAGGTTCACAGATTCACAGATTGCATCAGGTTGAAAGGAACCCTCAAAGGTCATCTTGTCCAACCCCCACTGCAGTGAGCAGGGACACATTCAAATAGATCAGGCTTCTGGGATTCTGTGATTTAATACAAGGGTGAATATGTATCCTTGTAAAGAGCTTCCTGTGAAGAATAGAGTCTCTTCTGACTTCAAAATCACCACCACAAAGTCTGGATTTTCATTCTGACATTGATAAAGCATTAAAAGTAATATCAGGTCAGACTGAGAGATTTAAAAAAAAAAAATCTCCATTTTTTTTTACATCTTTGTGTTGCATTTGGAAACTCTTAATGTGATTGCAGACTCTCAAAGCTGAATAGTCAAAAGAAGTTGCATGTGTGTTAGCTTGTAGAGGTCAACACTGTAATCCTGTAGCATTTAGCTTCAAAATCATCATAAATTCCAGGGGAAAAAAAGCCTGCTTTAGCCACCAAAAGAATTCCCATTATCCTTTTCACAACCAGTTATCATATAGTTATGCAATCACTTTATGCTTTAATGCGAGCTTTTTATAGTAGCTTCATCCTTAAAATGTAGTATCATTTAGGTTGGAAAGGATCTTTGAGATCATCAACTCCAAAATCACCCTCAGCAAAATCAGCTGATATCCTTCCTTGCAAATCAGAACAGTGAAGCTTTTGGAGAAGCATTCTCCTTCCTTTATTAGTGCAGTTAATTATTATAATGCACTTTCTGCCTTCCAAAATGTTAATTTTATCCACTCCTCTGAATTTTCCAGTGATTCACCAAAGATTAATAGCTAGAAGAACCATTTCTATTTAAAACTGAACATGACAGTGTCATTCTAACTTCCCAAACACTACTATTAACTGGCGAATGTTTAGATCTTGAAGAACTGAGTCCTGTCATGAACTCTCCTCTTCTAAGCATGCATGTCATGGAAGGCTACTAGGCCTGTCTTGTCCCACCTTCTGTGAATGGGGGAAGCAAGGGCCTGGGCCATTATGTCCCACCCCAAAGTGATAAGCAGGTACCCGTAGGTGTTTAGGTACTTTGTAGGGTCTTGCCCAAATAAGGGCAAGCAAGCCCTGATTCACCTAATATGGTCAGCTTTGCAAATGCCATTTTGATTGGTGAATCTCTGTGGCCAAAGGAACCATTGCACTTGGTCAAATAATATAAATTGAGCTAAGTTGCAAGCAGTAGAGCTGCTCTGTCTCACTGATCTGCCTCAGTGTGTGCTGCTCTGTTCTACATTCAGGTCTAAGGACTGCTCTGCTTGGATGACATGATCTGCTCCACCTTATGCTTCAGACCTGCCTAGCCCTGATGATTGGGCTTGAATGACCTGGAAACTTGCATGCCTTGAGTTTACAAGGAGAAGTCACTAAATGCCTCATGACATGGTGAGAAGTGACACTGACACTGTGCTCTCTGTACATCTGCAAGAGATTCTGCCTGCACCTATGCAAACCTTTGTGGAACCAAGATCAGGTCAGAGCTCATCTGCCTCTTTCCCAGCACCCTGCTAGAGTCAGGGAAGATCTGGAAGTCTCTCAATGGCTATTGAGACATTGAGCAGCTCCAACACTGCCACAAAGGAGCAAGGGACTATGTCTGAATTCTACTCCACTGCTGTGAGAAAACAGACTTTCCCTAGGGCTCCAGGCTGCCCATTTATAAGTCAGGAAAAGCCATTTTGTGGCTAAACTTTTCCAATGTTCTGATTCTCCTAAATTAATGAATTGCCCATAAGCATCCTTGTGAATGTTTTCCCACCTGAATTAGAACCCAGATTTAACTGGTTTGTACATTGTTTGTGGGTGGAGCTTTTTGGAAATAACTACACATTTTATAATTCCTGCCTTGTTAATTGCCCACAGTCGAGTCAAGACAGTGGAGTAGAACAAGAACCTGTACTAACCTTAGTTCTTCATCTGGGTGAAATGAATTATGTCCTGTCACAGAATCACTGCATCAGAGTGTTTTGGGTTGGAAAAGACCTTAAAGATCATTTAATTCCGCCCCACTGTTAAGGGCAGGGACATATTCCACTGGGCCAGGTTGCTCAAGATCCTATCCAACCTGGCCTTGAACCATTCCGGGGATTTCTGGACAACCTGTTTCAGTATCTCACCACTCTCACAGTGAATAATTTCTTTCTTATGTTTAACCTAAATCTAGTCTCTTTCAGTTTGAAATTCTTACCCCTCATCCTATCACTGTAGTCCCTTATAAAGAATTCTATTCTGTATTTCTTGTAGACCTTCTTTAAGTACTGGAAAGTTAGAAACATCTCTCTTAGCCCACTTTCACAGGCAAGGTGCTTCAGTCCCACAATCATCTTCATGGCCCTCCTCTGGACCTGCTCAAACAGGTCTGATTTCAGCCAAATTAATCTCGCTTAGGTCTTCAGCCAATTTGTCCTCATTTTTCCTCATTTGTCCTCATTCTATCTGAAATTATGAAATTACTTCTGAGCAATGTAGTAATGTTATGCTGATGATAGATATGGAACTGAGCTGCACTGAAGAACTCAGAATAAAAAAAGAAGCAAAAAGCTAACCTGTCCCAGCCCCTGATCCAGACAAAGGTGCTCACAGAATCATGAAATTTTAGAGGTTGGAAGAGACCTCCAGATATTATTGACTCCAGTCTTCCTGCCAAGGCACAGGAATGCATCCAGGTGGGTTTTGAATGTCTCCAGAGAAGGAGACTCCACAACCTCTCTGAGCAGCCTATTCCAGAGCTCTGTCACAGGATCAAAGGATGTCAGGTTTGGTCATCCTCACTGTAAAGAAGTTTCTTCTCATGTTGAGGTGAAACCTTCTACATTCCAACTTGTAGCTGTTGCTCCTTGTCTTATTCCTGCTGACCACCAAAGACTCTGGCCTCATCCACTTTGCGCCCACCCCTCAGATATTTGTATACATTGGTGAGATCTTCTCTCAGTCTTCTCCAAATTAAACAGCTCCAGGGCTCTCAGTCTCTCTCTGTAAGGGAATATGCTCAAGTCCTCCAGTCATCCCCCGTTGGAGACTCTCCATTGGACTCTCTCCAGCAGATCTCTGTCTCTGTTAAACTGGGGAGCCCAAAACTGGACACATCATTGCAGATGTGGTCTTAGCACTGCAGAGTAGAAGGGGAGAAGAACCTCCCTAGACCTGCTGGCCACACTTACCTTGATGCACCCCAGGATGCCATTTGCCCTTTTGGCCACAAGGGCACATTGCTGGGCTGTGGAGAACTTGCTGAAAGACCTCACATTATATATATATATAATTTGGTTTTAATATTTATTTCTTCTTTTTCCTCCTTATTTCCTCTTTTTTTTCCTCTTAAACAGGTGTGACTTGCTCTTCTTCAGCCAACATAGTGAGCCAGTGAAGATTTCTGCTTACTACTCCAAGCAGAATGACAAGGGTTGGTCAGGAAAAGGCTGGTTTCAATGCAAACACTACAGTCCAGATTTCTTTTTTTTTTTTTTTTT